>QVTF01022527.1:0-412500 GCA_003573665.1 Oxygymnocypris stewartii | reverse complement strand
CACTACAGACTAATAATGTCAAATTAGGTGAAGCTAGTAACGCTTTTCCATCCACTGACGTCTTTGTCTAGTCGTAGTAACTATTGTTGTTTTTATAAGAAAAGCATTTCGCATTCAGAAACATACACGTGTAACCAGGTTATTAGTTACAAGCTAAAGGCTGTTTGACATCTCACATGTTTCTATTGTCATCCAGAAAGATGACTCCGTGAGAAGTGTTCGACCGAGTGAATAATGAAAACATGTGCTTTACCCACCCAACCGAGGGAAACTGAGATGCAGAATTACTTGATGATGTACAAACACATGCAGAGTGCATATGGAACAAATAACGGTGTATATACACATATTTGATGACATTTACCTCACTTGTCATGGCTCCTCTGCTGAACGAGGGTCCGCCGAGAGACATGCTGGGAGAAAACTTGAAATCGTAAAACACGCCGTCACTTTCAGGGCCTGCAATTGAATTATGACAAACGACAAATAAATTATGCATTAAGGGACATTTTGAATGAATATAAAACTTACAACTATCCTCATGTAATACAATAAGGTACGTATTTTACACAGGTTAGCACTTCTGTTGTCTATAACTAAATGAGAGATCGCAGTCCTCTGAAAACAGGTTTTACTGAAAAATACATTATTATGGTTTTATCCAAATGAATGTCATTCCAGCATCTAAGGCTATGTTCATGAAGAGAACCAGTCGATAAATACACAATTCTTCATCTTCACACACGTCCGGGGACTATTTAGAGACTTCAATAAACCTAACGTGCATGTCTTTGGAAACCATAATAAAGTATTTTCAGTAAAACCTGTATTCTAGATAGAGTTTGGAAACTGGTGTAAACACACACAGACCAGGAGAACATGCAAACACACAGAAAGACCTCGTGTCCCAGCAAGGGCTCGAACCGTGGGCCATCTTGCTGTGAGACAACAGTGCTAACCACTGTGCCGCCCCAGATAGACTTTATATTAGAGATAATAGACTAGTTAATTCAGAAGTACATTACACATAATCCATAAAGACAAAGACAATATTTAACATGACTGAATAAAACCAAATACCTTGGTATAAAATGAAAGTGATTTTGTAGTTATAGATATTGCTGACTTTCACATTTTACACTATTATTAATAATAAGAGTTTATATTATAAATCAACTCCATCAAACAATTCCTCATTTCGTCTCTCAATTATTTTGTTCTCTTGGGACAAAAATAAAATAATAATAATAATAATAATAATAAAGAGACCGGATTTTAACCTTGAATATGCTAATATACTACCTGTAAACACATAATGAGGAGCTTTTTATCAAAAGGCTATTTATGGCGAGGTAAAAAACTCCAAAAACACTAAAACGATGCAGATTTTACTTGAAAGACACCCGAAAATATTACTTTATATATACTACTACTATACCCTAGCTAAAACTAAAAACACCTTTCAGCAGTTTCTACTACATACTCGCTATAGTAACTGCAAAAACCGAGTCAAAAAGAGTTCCATGGTGTTACCTTGTAAAAAAAAAAGTAGCACGATTTCACCATGAAGTGACAGAAAGAATATGGCAATACCATGGAACGCTTTCTGAAGTCAGTCCAATGAAGATCAGTACATGCTATTCCCATATCAAAAGCACAAAACATGCTGAAGTGCACTCACTGGTGGGGGAAGGCAGTGCAGACACGCTTTTGCTGCTGCTCTTGGACTTGCTCCTCTTGATGGTGTGAACCTGCTCCAGAACTCGCTGCTGCGAGGATCTCAGCTCGCGATCAGACGGAAGCGCGAGAGACGTGTCCTCCACATATCCGATGGACAGAGCGGATTTGAAAGGCTCGGGCATCATTTTGGCTTTTGTCTCCACTCCAGAGACAGGCGAGGTCCAATTCGTAAAGCTCCAACGATCTGCGTTTGATTCAGGGTTTGACTCACAGAGAGATTGACCTGGTCCTGCCCTCCTCCACGCCCACGTGACGCCCTCTGCTCCTCATTACATTAATAATACCTTTAATAAGGATAATAGATGCACTTTAAAAGGGCCCGAGTTTTTATTTGATATTATGGAAAGGGCGTTGTTAGACACGATGTGCAGGTGTTGGCTAATTATTCACAAAACATAGCATCTTAAACATTTAATACATCATAAAATATCCAAAGACACAATTCCTCCATCGAAAGTGTTCATTAAGTTGCACCTTCCGCCAGAAAATATAGTCAAATATAAACCAGAACAAGGTGATATTTACATTAAGCAGCCAATCAGAGCGCTGCATCGAGCGTCCAGGACCGAAACGGAGCATTTTATTCAAAATAATAATACATTAAAATAACGAAATCAAGAAAAATAAATGAACACAATTTATAGAATTTAAGATAAATATAATAATGAAGCACATATGTACTTAAATACAGCATTATGATATTCTCCAGAGTCCAGAAGTTATTCCGAAATAACTGTATATTGTTAGATTAAAAACAATAGTTATAGGAAACAAAATAAATATGATTAGTTTACATCTAGAGTATTTTAGCATTTTAATTAAGTCATACCATTAAAATAAATATTAATTTCTATTAAAATTATTAATATCAACACGACTACTACAATTTTTGTTATGTATCATTTTTATTTCAAATAGCTCAATAAAACGCTGCATGTATTTAATGCTGCATATAAGCAAAATCAAGCAAAACATTGATTTATATCAATTTATTTTGCAGTAAATATGACCATAAGCATGTGGAAACAGCAACTATACTACACTTGGTCACAACTTTTCCATATTCTACGAATTAAATTGATTAAATGACTATATTTTCTAAAAAAAATTCTCAGTATCAGAAAATGTTACATTTATTTGAAAAATGAAAAAGCTTTTAATTAAAAAAAGTTACATTGGTATTTTTTTATACTAATATATTTAATACACATGTACTACTTTTCATTGAACAATAGGGCGATACTTGTATGTGTTATCCCTCTAATGAGTAATTAGGGGAAAAGCTGCCAATGCAGTTATTGCAGGAGAACTGGGGCGTTGAACCCCAAATTAACTCAAGAACCATTTCACTTTTAGTGTTTCACAAGCACTGCAGATAGTATAAAACACTTTTTCCTCCTATTCATTTAAGACATTGTTTTCTTATGAACAAAGACCTTTAATGAGCACCCCTGAGGACATGCATGAGCACAGCCATGACTAAAGAGAGGACTCACCAGCAGAACCGACTGCTTTAGTAAAAACACGTTCAGACAGCAGATCCTGCCACACCCATGACAAAACTGCCCCGAGTCATCCACCGTGTGTCATCATTAATGTTAGAACACTTCAACAGCCGTGTACTCTTTAAGATGACGAATGGGTTTGTCCTATTCTGAAGGAACAAAGAAGAGAGGTCACTTTCTCTTCTTGTACCTTTTAAGCCCGAATAAATAACCACACAATTAAAAAACTATTTTACTGGGAGAAATTAAGTTATATATGCACAAATATCTGGATCCCTATCAAATATCGCTGTTCATAGACGTACAGTTTGAGAAGGACGTCAAACAATATTTTCTAAAACCGAACCGGTTCTAATTTCTACTAAATGTAGTGACAGTATACTCTACATTTGTGTAATAACAGCTACCAAGAACAATTGAAGTTATTAAAGAT
This sequence comes from Oxygymnocypris stewartii, assembly GCA_003573665.1. Lineage (NCBI taxonomy): Eukaryota > Metazoa > Chordata > Actinopteri > Cypriniformes > Cyprinidae > Oxygymnocypris > Oxygymnocypris stewartii. The sequence goes on along the minus strand of QVTF01022527.1, from coordinate 408,822 downwards.
TCTCATAACCCTTGACCAACACTGCACCCTTGTGGCAAGATCCCATTCAAACACCAGATTGATGGAAACTGATTGTTTATTCTTTTTATAAAAGGTACAGCTACGTAATAAACTGTTACATTAGAGAGACTTGAGGTTGTTGACAGGTTAAACAAAAGGAAAATACACAGTAATGGAGTGGTTTGACCAAACAGTCTAATAGTACAGTACACTGTATGTTTTATTCCTCTTAACTTGACTTTCTCAAACAGTATCTGAAATGTTTCTTCTGGTTTCCCACAATGGTCTTATCATGGACATAACATTAACCGTTAGCCCTTCAGTTCACAATGAATGCACAAAACATCACAAACTCATGATTGGAAACATTTAACAAATAAAGGACAGAAACACCTGCCCAGCAGGTCTCCATTTACAAACATTAGCAAAGAAAAGAGCATCCAATTAGCACGTTATTATAAGCTGTCATATGCATTCATACTGGTCCATTCTTCAAAAGCAGTGGCTTTCAACCTTTATGAGTTGTGATATTTGAAAGCCCTATTATATATAACACTATATTATATTAGTTGTATATTTGTGTGTGTGTGTTAACTGTATGCTCTTCAAATAAAGGAAAAATATGATTTCAATTTACATCTGAGATCATGTCTTGTTAGCATTTTCATTTAGATAACTAAATACATTTTAATTGTTATTTTTTATATTAATAATAACAAAGTTAATGTGTATTAACTATATTTACTGAATTGTATATATATCATTTTAATAATAATAACATACATTATTATAATTATATTATAATACACACACACACACACACAGTGCCTATAGAAAGTGTTCATACCCCTTATTTTTTTCCCATTTTGTTATGTTGTGTTCTTATGTTGAACTGCTTTAAATAACTCCCCCCCCCACCCACCCCACAAATCTACACCCCACTCACCATAATGACAAAGCAAAAACCGGATTTATCATAACTTTGCAAATTTATTAAAAAGGAAACACTGAAAAAATGACATTGCACAAGTCTTCATACCCTTTGCTTTGACACTTGAAATTTAGATCAGGAGCATCCCAGTTTCACTGGATCGTCTTTGAGATGTTTCTACACTCCGACTGGAGTTAACCTGTGGCAAATTCAGTTGATGATTTGGAAAGAAAGACAGACACACACACACACACACACCTGTCTATATAAAGTTTAACAGCTGAAATGGACGTCAGAGTAAAAACTAAGCCCTGAGATCAAAGGAATGACAGAACTGAGAGACAGGATTGTGTTGAGACAGATCTGGGGAAGACTACAAAAAAACCTGCTGTGTTGAAGGTTCACAGGAGCTTTTGGCCTTCATAATCCTTAATGGATGAAGTTTGAAACAATCAGGACTCTTCCTAGATCTAGCCCCATGGCCAAACTGAGCAATCGAAGGAGAAGGGTCTTGGTAAGAGAGGTGATCAAGACACTGATGGTCACTCAGGTTGAGCTGCGTGATCTTATCTGGAGATGGGAGGAACTTACAGAAGAACAAATATCACTGCGACACTCCACCAATCTGGGCTTGATAGTAAAGTGACAAAACTCAAGCTTCTCCTCAGTAAAGATACATGATCCATGGTGGCGGCAGCATCATGCAGTGGGGGTGTGTTTCAGCGGCAGGGACTGGGGAAGTGATCAGAGAAGATGGAAAGCTGAATGCTGCTAAATACAAAGATATCCATAATGAAAACCTGGTTCAGAGTGCTCAGAACCTAAGACTGGTCTGAAAGTTCACCTTCCAACATGACACACAGCCAAGACAATGCAGGAGTGGCTTAGGGTCAACTCTATGAACGTCCTCGAGTGGCCCAGCCAGAAGCCAATCAGACATCTTTGGAGAAACCTATAAATGGCTGTTCACCGTTGGTTCCCAGCCAACCTGACAGAGCTTGAGATGATCTAAAGAGAAGAATGGCAACAAAACAAATGCAGATGTGCCAAGCTTGTTGCATTATACCTAAAAATACCCGAGGCAGTAATTGTTACCAAAGTGCTTTAACTAAGTTTTGAGTTAAGACTTGTGCAATGTCATTTTTTCAGTGTTTCCTTTTTAATAAATTTGCAAAGATGTGATAAATCTGTTTTTTGCTTTGTCATTATGGTGAGTGGGGTGTAGATTTATGAGGGGGAAAAAAGTAATTTAAAGCAGTTTAACATAACACAACATAACTAAATGTGAAAAAAATGAAGGAGTATGAAGACTTTCTATAGGCATGGTGTATACGTGTGTATATATATATATATATATATAATTTTAAGTCATTCTGTGGCCCTGGTTGAGAACCATTAGGAAATAATTAAGTAAAGTGAAGTAGATCTGTCATGCAAGTAATGATTTTACTAACTTAGTTTCTACTTTTCTGGTTTCATTGCTCCCAGATATAAGTATCCTCAATATCGATGTGAAAAAGCTGCATAGTAAATAAAACCAGGTATGTGTTCAGTTAAGACATGATAAAATAGTGATTTTCATTATTCCATAAAAAGTTATAATTCCATTCATACGTCACATTTGGTTTACTATCTGGCTACAAGTGAACGGAATCCTTGCTATCTAGTGGATTTGGCAAATGGTCCGAGGATAAACCCTTGGGGTGCTCCTTAAGCTGTTCTTGAAAGCTACTTAGTGCCAGTCTCATCTGGTCCTCGGTGCCTTGCAGTGCCTTCACCTCCATGCTGTAGAAGACGTACAGCATCAGTGTGGAGAGGAGGATGGTACAGCACAGCGCCCCCAGCAGGTAGAACGAGGCTTTGGGAAAGGGCTGTTCAGTTCCCAGAGCAAACAACGGGACAGCAGCGATTGCTAACTCAAGCACTAACAGCACAAGACCCATAATACCTGTACGTGCCGCAGTGTAGCGCATGCGCTCAGCGCAGTGAAGACCCACCTTTACTTCAGTACGAGCTTCATTGACTGTGTTGACCAGCTCAGGAAGCTTATCTGAGAAAGAAACAAAGTGATAGAATGGAGAACCATACACTAACATTTAAACGTTTGAGTTCAGAGAGATTTTTTTAAAGAAATCAATTCTTTTATTCATTAAAATTGATTAAATTGATCAAAAGTGACGATGACAAAAGTGCCATAAAGACAATGTTACAAAGTGACAACAGTTCTTTTAAACTTTCTTTCTATATTACGGTTTTGACAAAAAATATTAAACAGCTTGAACTGTTTTGAACTCTGATAATAAGAAATGTTTGTTGAACAGAAAATCAGCATATTAGAATGATTTCTGAAGGATCATGTGACACTGAAGACTGGAGAAATGATGCTTGAATATTGTAACAATGTACACAATATTATTGTTTTTGGTGTATTTTGAATCAAATAAATGAATTATTTCAAAAAGCTTCATTTACTCACCCTTAAGTGGTTTCAAACTGAAAATGTGTTTTTATTGATTTGTTTATTTATGCATTTATTTAAAAGTTGAGAGCAATATGAGATAGAGTAATTCTTTTGTTTGGGTGCGCTGTTCCTTTAAAGCACATTGCATATCCAAAAACAAGCAAACCCAAGCAGTCAATTTTCAAACTTTATTAAAGCGCATCAAAATAGAGAGCGCTGCTTTATTGGCAAGATTGTTTTTGTTTGTTGTTGAAGCAAAAATATGTATTTTTAATATTCTAAGACCCCCAAAACTGAAGAGCAATTACCTGAAACACAGCCAGATTGTTTCTCCGAGCACCCATTTCCCTTTGTATTCGGTGTAAACAGGAACTCGGCCGTGAGAGCCTCGTGGTCAGAGTAAGGGAACGGATGTCCAGGAACAGGACCCTTAGTGGTGGACAAAGACTCGCAGCTCACATCCACTTCCCCTGATCCCTGCCAGAAATACAGCGCTGTTTCATTCATGAGCATACAGGTAAAGAAAGCCGTTTTAAAGAGAAGTACATCTGACATGGAAGCAATCATTTTGTTCATTTGTTACATTTTCTTGTCATTCTTATCTGTTGGATGAGTTACTTCTGAGATACGTTTGTTTAAATGACTAAACCAGAGCATAAGCAACAGTATGTGCATTAGAAAAACACTGCTTAATAATAAATACTAGTAGAAAACTACTAGTTTGATCAACTGGTCTCTCAATACAATTGACACCATCTTCTCGAAGAGAAGCTTGGGTTCGGGGAACCTGACTGCCCCGACAGAACGTTCGCAGCTGGCTACACGATGGACGCCTGGGAGAGGTGGCAAATCGTATGTCTGGCGGCTCATTCCGTGGAGGACATTGAAGATATCTACTGATTGGATTAGGCTTTGCCTTGGGTTATCGAAGAATTCAGAAAACGGGAACAGCTGTCCAAAGCCTCATAAGGCTGCCCGTCATGATTGAAGCAGTGGGAAGAGCGGTCAGCATTGAGACTGAGACTATGGATTCTATCATGGAGAAGCTCACGGCTTTGCAAAGGAAAATTGATGGTATTGGAGACCAGAATGGACAAAGAGAGTAGCCGTGGAATTGGAATGCGGTTACTCGCCCCAAGACTAAACAATCGCAATCTTATCTTTTTTGGCTCCCCTGTACCAGCACTGGCCTCGGCCAAGGCTGCTGCTGGAAAATCAACCCTGGGAAGAGCACTGCAGTGAGACGCTCTTGCGTTCCTCCCCCATTCTACAGACACCTGCTGATTACAAACTATTACACACATACACACATATATAAAGATATGCACTCACCTCCCCACCCCCGATCCCTCGCCTCCGTTGCTTTGAACCGCCAGCCTGACAAGCGGGTCCGTGACCAGCGCCGGAAAAGTGGCTGCGGGACCGGATGGCTGCTTGCCGGAGCTGGATTATTTCCCCTGTTGCAAAGTCGTGTGTCTATGGTGTATGTGCTTTTGTTGTTGCTGAGGTGTTTTTCCTGTTCTCACACTGTACTCCCCAAGGAGCATAGTATGGGGGTTATTTTTTTTCTTCTCACCTTCCTCATGTTATGCTGTAAATTCCCTATACTTGCATTTCACTACTGATTATACCCTGTATGATTGTGTATGTGACGAATAATAAAGAACCTTGAGAAAACCCAGCAAGTATCTAATATTTACCTTGAACAGGATGTAGTCTATCCGGACTCCTCCTCCAAACGGAACAAGCCCATCTGTGTTTGTGAATGGGTTTTCTGATATATGAGTGTGTCCCTCCTCACATCCCTGAAATAAGTGACAGGATGGCGGTCATAAATCATAATTTAACTTTCAGTCATGATGAGATATCAGGCAGCATCACGCTACAGTACTAACATCAAAGTGAGCGGCATCACTGAAGCTGTCCTGAAGTCCTGTGTAGTTTCTCAGCATTCGGATGCCGAGATCGTCCGGGTGCATGTTCAGATCTCCACCCAGAATCACCACGTCCGCTCCAGCACTAGTGTGCCTTCATCAGAACAGACAGCCAGTATGAGGCTATAAACCCTATATGAGGCTCAAAATAAACCCGCAGCCATGTCTAAATATAGAAGACGTTTAGCACCTTATGAACTGTTGCAGCTCCCAGGCTTGAACCACTCGGTGCGGGAGATACGAGTCTTTCTCTCTGCAGTATTCTGCATGCAGCTGCAAAGAGAAGAAACTGCTGTAACAGAGCAGAAGCTTAAAAGAAGAATTAACTCATAAAAATGCTTAAAAGACAAAAGCACAAAACAAAATAACTACAACAACTTAAAATCAAAATCACAACTAAAATCATTTAAACATAATAAATAATATGAATAAAATGTAATCATCAACAATAACAAATACTAAATAAATAACAGTGATATATGCATTTTGCATGAACTTACATGAGTGACAAATACATGAACCTGCAGCCCACTGATGTTGAGCAGGACCTTCCCGACGGCTTTACCACCGAACCAGTCGCCATGTTGAGCCTGAGAAAAGAATTGATCAGAACGACGCTCCATCTCTGACACTGAAAAGGAAACTGAGGCCACATACAAATGTGTTCATTTACAACAGTGTCTATAACACGTGTACTGTTTACTTTTACCGGGGTCAGGGTTCGGCTGGTTAGGATGACAAATAGTGGATCTGCTGCATAATTAATTACTCTTTAAAAAAACATCATATTTTTATCCAGCATAGTCGTATTTTATAAAAGCAATATTGTATTTAAGAGTGTGCTCTGTTTTAAATGTATACAGGAAATATTTATATATAAATATATATATATATATATATATATAATAGAACAGGAGGCAATCATGGCATGTGTTAAGTTCAGTTATTGAACTAAATGCTATTCTTCCAGTCTTTATTTTTATATTTCAGTAGAAGAGCACGATGTTTGTGTGTGTCATTGATCAGACTCACCATGTATGGATATCCATTTAATGAGTATCTGTACAGAAAGGCATCATGGATCCGATGTCTGGAAAACACGGCCAGTCCGCTCCCTATAAATCCACTGAAGAGGAGAAATGCATCTTTATCTGTGTCCTTATTCATATCGGCTTGTGCATTACATCAACCTTTAGTAAAAACATGTCATGCATTATAGATCATGACTGACCTTTTAAAATAATGAGAGTACGGATAGACGCTGCTAAGCTTGGTCTTTAAGAACAGAAAGTCTTTCTCACACCAGACCTGGAACAAACACATGACAATATTACAATACAGACCTGTACTTCAACAGAAGAGGCTTCTCTCAGTGTGTGGGATATCTGTGACGGGACACATCATATTTATGAATGTAGAAACATCTGTACGTGTGGATGGTGATGTGTTTTACCTCCTGTAGTAACGCTAGATCAAGCTGTTCCTGACTCAGCAGGTCTCCGATCATAACAAAGCGCTCTCTGCAGTTCTTACTGAGGTATCGTATCCCCCTAAAACAATCACAACACACTACACTGGCTCATACTGTTATCATGCATTCATGGATCATTTCATTATTAGTTAATACTATGACTTCAGTGCAAAGATTGTCACTGGAAATTAATAGAGAATAAAAAGATTTCACGAAATGCATTTTAACAGTAAGGAATCAAAACCAAATCTCCATATGCAAATCTATAATTCATGCAGCATACAGTACATGTGCAAATACAATAGTTGAAGTAATAGTTTGTTTTGTTTTTTATTAGATACATTTTTTTATTATGAATAATATAAGTATAATAGTATTTTAGTTTCATTGAGATACTATTAGTTTTTTATTATTTTATTTTAAGTAATAAACATGGATTTATGGTTTTAGTTAACTATAATAACCCAGGCAATATCAACAATGTTTAGAAAAAGCATGCTGTTAACTAAGAAAATATTTTCTGACAATATTTTAAACATTTGTTTTATCTTTAGTACAATTTCTCATAAAAGAAGAATTTAAAAAAAATATTATATGCTCATTTTATAGTGCTATTGAATATTATGTAATCAGCTGGAACGGGAACTTCCTACAGTGACATGTTTATCTAATATAGCAGCGTAATGTGTTCTAAAGCATCTGACTTTTACTGACATGCTATAAAACACTCCCTGTACGATCGGTTCAATATCATTTAGGAATATGAGAACTCTGTGTTTCTTCAGCTAAAGGAAACTCACCAGCAGTTGAGAGAGAAGACACGGAATCTGATTGGTGCTGAGGTTGTCATGGCGATGGGTTTTATGGGATGGTTACAGCTAGACTGTCAAGAAGAGAATCCAGTTTAAGCGTAAACCAGTTCTGACACAAAACAAAGCGGTTTGAATCCGTTGTGAATTTCTCAGAACGAGCATCACTGAACTGTTTACACTAAATACTGCACAACAAGTTAGGTTGGGTTCGTAAGACTACAAGTATACCGGTTTATCTTTATGTATGAAATATAATGTGGAAAATATTAAATACTATAAGAAATTAATTAATTATGAATAATCAAATGAATTCATAAATACATACACTTTAGCTCCCACCTCATCAACACAAAACCATCACTTCATCAATCTAAAATAAAACATATTTCATATTTACCTGACCTGCCTAAAACAGAAGCAAGACTGGTGCTTGTTAGTCCACAGCTTCACAAAAGAAAGTAGTTCACAACAAGCCGTACAAGTAACTGAAACACCTTTGAGCCAGAGTAAAAGCACAGACACACAGCGCTCATAAATCATACAGCCTGGATATCAGTATTATTAATGACTCTACCTCAATCCCGAGGGTCAAAGGTCCACTCACTGTGTTCACACACCACACACACAACCAGCAGAGTGACTGCCAAGATAACCTTGTGTGTGTGTGTGTGTGTGTGTGTGTGTATAAAAACACACACGTGTACAGGCAGTACATATTATACTCACTACAAAATACTAGCCTACAAAACACACACAACATTTTGGCGTCCGCACTCTGCATCAAATTAATCGTACAAAAGTGATTTTATAGACATCGAAAGCACATTTGTCGCAAGCATCTCTTTTAATGATTCAAATTACTTTTGTGACTTCTTATCTCACTAATTTAGCAAATTTATCTTGCATTTCTAACTTTTTCTCATAAAACTCAAGAAAAATGTAATTAAGCAGGACATATTCTAAATGCACGCTTTTTTATGTACAAATGTAAACCTTGTTCCGAAAACCTCTTTTTGTTTTTGACCCTTGTATTCCTCCTTTCTTATATTAGCGTATATATATTTTTTATAAATAACTAAATAAATAGTATTGTGGTGGTACCATGTCTTACAACACCAACGGAAAAAAAATAACAACAAATAAAAGATACTATGGTACAATTTTGGCACATGTACCATGGTATATATCAAAATAACATGGTATTGTCATCACTAATGGGACATCATATACTAAATAATGTTCCATGGTATTTTAATGATATCAAATTCTTCCAAATCCCTTTGCAAGATCCTTCAAACATAAACTCAGAAGCTGAATGTCAATGTCAGCGTGTGCTTGTGATGACAGTAAGTCGGTCTGTATTCATTTACTCCAGTGTTATGATCATCCAGAGACAGTAAACACAGCACACAAGCACTGATCCGTGTTTACTGCTGACACCAGACAGCGATTGGGCCAATGTTACAAAGTTAGCAGTGTTTTAGGGAATCCCATTTACATCATGGGGAAAAAACCTATTGTGAGATATATAAACTGCATTAGAACTGCATGAAAGCGTTCAAACTTTATCAGATAATTCTGAGTGCTCAGAGAAAAGTGCTCCGCCGTGTTAGTTTGTTTAATAAAAACGTAAGGATATTTTCAAACGCAACCAAAAATACTTTAAAATTAAATATTTAAAAATCTCAGAAGTCTGACTGTTCTTGCAATTCTGATCATTTTTATATCTATATTTTTAAATGGGCTTCCATAGATTTTTACCAGGAGACAAAAGTACTGTGTGTGTGTGTGTAATTTTATATAATAATTTAAATTTACATTTATGCATTTAATCAGATGCTTTTATCCAAAGTGCATTCAGGTTATACATGTATTGTCAGTATGTGTTCCCTGGGAATCGAACCCACAACCTTTGCGCTGCTAACGCAATGCTCTAATCACTGAGCCACAGGAACACTAATAATAATATAGTTCATATAATTTATAAATGCACATCTATAATTATTGTGTGTGCAAATACACACTGTAATATTTAAAACAAATGAACAGGTAAGTTGTTGCAGGCGCATATGTTTCTATCATTAAGGTGAACTGTGGTATTTTCATGAAATGTTAACGTTTATAAAATGATAAAAGTGACTGGTACAAACATATAACAAAACATAAAAGCATGCATAATCTGCGCTCAAATGCATTCAGTTAAGCGCTGTTAAATGTAATCGAGTCGTGTGTGCTGGAGCTCTGATCTTACCTTTGACTATCAATCAAACGTGTTCCTGCAGCGGCGTTATAAACAAGCGTTCAGGAGCCCAGTGTGTCCTCAGTGTGTCTCTGATCCGGTCCATCTAACGCTACAGTCAGACCGCTCCTTCCTCATGTGTCTCTGACCTGGATGTCGTCTGTAGAAAAGCCATTCCGCGTTATCAGACGCGTCTGATGCACATTTTACATTAACTTTAAACTTCTGAACATCGTGTTCGTCTCTCAACCGCTGAGCGCGAAATAAAGCGTCTTCCCGTGACTGACACACGAGGCTGTATCGCGCATATTCACAGTGTTTAAAGAAGTGTACTTTTTGTTTCTTTGTTTTTTGCAGCAAAATGCATTAAAGTTGTTCCACGAGAGAGTGCTCAGTGCGCCGACTCGCAGACGTCACGGGTTCGTCATTACCAAGGCAACGTCACGTTATTACACTGGAATGCTGGGAAATTGAGTTTTTCTAAGGGAAACGCTCACTTTGGTAAAGTACGGTGTCTCAAAATATGAATTTGAATATTTAAATTTCAATTAAATAGCTTTTAAATCACTATTCGGGAGTAGTATTTTCCAGACCGTTGCTTAAGTAGATGACGCAGTCATGTGTTTCCTGTTACTTTTCTCAGCGCTTGTAAAAATGGACCAATCAGGGGCGTTGGTGAATACTAGCGATTACGTTCTTAAGCTTATTTAAAAATGTATTTGGGTGAATGGCTTTATTTCGTGCGTACGAATCAAAGGACTTAATACATGATTTAAGCAAAATTACAACAACAAAATAGTTTCTAGAGTTATAAAAGAAGGGGAAAAAGACAAACATCCTGAAGTTTACATGCAGCTCAATGTGGGATTTCTGAAGTGCCCTCTAAAGGAAGAACTTCTGCAACTCGTGAAAGTTTGAAGTATTTTTAAATGTTGAATTTATTTCTACAACCAGAAAAGCTGCAGTTGGTGAAAATTCAATTCAAAATACTAGTCAACTTGTCCATTCTGCCTCACAAATTTCATTTAGCCGATTTTAGAAATTGCAATGTCAGACTTTTAAATATATATTTTTCTCTTTTAGTTTTTTTTAAGAATAATTTCTGCCAGGCTCATTTATGTGAAAGAGAATAAGACACTTTTACAAAGTTGTAAGTGTGTTTTAAGAAATATGGTCCAAAGAGACCCATGCCATTTTATTGGTATTGCTATACATTGTTTTGATTATATTGTACAAACCCCTAACATTGAAGATATACATAACTGCAAAACCAAGGCCACAATGAACTGTTAAAAACAAGGGGAAAGCCTTTGCCAACACCACTTAGATTTAAGCATAAAATAACAGTAACACACAACATTTTCAATGTATGCATAAAGCATCAATCGAAAGTCAAAGAGCAAACACAAAATTAATAATTATAATTACAGTAATTATAAACAGCAAACAAAAAAGCCTGTAAGAAAAAATACAATTGAGGAAACTGTCGTCACTGAAGTTCAAGCACAAAAAAGTAGGTTAAGGCTGTACCAATATACATTACATGTCTGTTTTTAAGGTGTACCCAAGAATTAGCAGTACCTTCAGAACGTATCTAGACATAAAACTGCTCTCAGCGAGCACCGACTCATGTCTAACAACCATCCCAAGAACATTACCCATACCAACGGTGCCGTCTTTCAACTGTAGGAGCGAGTGGAACAAAAACACTAGATGGATTCAACAAAAAAAGACATGTGAAACATTGAATCTGGTCGAAAATTCAAGTTTTTAGTTCTCTAATGGGAAAACAAACATTACATTTTCAGTAGTAGCAAAACATGATCTCAGTTCAGCACTGTTAAAATGGTGATTCCACGTCGAACACCTGGTGCATTCTTGTTATAAAAAAAGTGTTATATTTAACATTTTTACAAGATTCCCGACAGAGGATTCAGAGAGATGCACAAACCATAAGAACACATCTACAGGGTGACATTAATGACTTTCCCTTTTACACTTTATCACCAGGAATACAAGAAGAACTGATGCTCGAACCCAAAACTAAAGGATCTGACATGCAATTCTGAGAAAAATGTACTTGATGCAAAAAAAACTAAAAGTACACAGTGCAGATACATTGTGATGGTGAAGAAGAAAAAAGAAAGAAAGACATGAGTAAGAAACCGCTTGGAAATGCAAACGTTCTCTTCAAGGCTTTAAAAAGCACCAGATACGACAGCAACGCTACGTCCTCCGATTACAAAAGACAAACTCTCTCGAGGTCTTGTTCCAGGATGAAAGCTTTCAAATCTCGATGGGCGGCACTTTGTTTGTACCAGAGTGACATTCAGGCTTGACTTAGACAATCCGACCTCTCCTTCGATGCACAGCAGAGTTAAATACTTTGTCACGTTGTAGCACGAAGAAATGGATCGCTTTATCTATTCCTACTATTTCACGTCAAGAGGTAGTCAAGAGGCACTTCAGAGTATCAATCGATTTGTGTTCTTTGAAGAAAGGCACTCACATTTGGGTCAACTACTCAAAATCCTTTAGTACCTGAAAACGGTTTCTGACGCCGATGAAACAAGTAGTTACTCCAGGCATTGCTTTCCTCCGTCTGTCCTTTATAAAGATGAACGTAAAACCTGGTCCTCATTTACAAATCAGGCAAACCAGCTCATATTTCAGCCCAAAATCAAAAGAAAAATATAATAACATTTTTCTTTATGAAAATGCATAAAGAAAACCAACTCAATTTCTAGGACTTTTTTGTTGTTATTGCATTATATTGTAGAAAATTAAATCACATTGCTTTCCAAATCATTTGACTGTAATGCAAAAAAGCACTACCTTTATGCTAATTTTCATAAAAACAGTACTGTTTTAGAGTAACGACATTAGCATTTTCTCTTGCATTATAATACGAATTTTGGGAGAATAAGTGTGGTTTGTGAAAATAACATGCAAAGGTAGTCCTAAAAATAGATATGATATATTTTTCCTTCTGATTTTAGGGTAAATGAGACATTTCTTTGTGAGATTCACTCTTATATCACTGTAAAATGCTTATAAACAGCACTATGTTGTCTTTCATGACATTCTTTCCCATCAAAACACATTCACGATCCCTCTGTCGAGACAAAGCTTAAAAGACATCTATGATCCGTATACGCAACAGAACCAACGTGACCCATTTTGTATTTAAGGCATTTAAAAACAACTATAAAACCGTTTTGTTTTTTAACAGAGTAATACTATATTTTTATGTCCTCAAAGACTCTGAACCAGGTTTAGAGCAAAAGCGAAACATTAGTTTTTTTGTAACATTTTAGCGTATTCCTCTGTTTGGATAATTTGGCATATTCCTCCATGCGTGTGCAAAGCAACAGAAGTCAGCTGGCGGCGCTAGTCTTTAACGAGCCTGTAGACGTGATATTGAGCCCCGTGTTCACTCGTCGACACTTCAAATACAAACGCTATACACAGTAGAGTCTCCTGGGTTTCCCTGTTGGTCACCACCTGTCAAACAGAGAAAAACACTGAACGTCTCTGAAGAGAGAGAGAGAGCATTTCTGCTACAGGGAGAAAGCTCAAATACAGACTGCAATTAGTGTTTACAAGCAATAAACATGCAAATACAATGAGATTATAGGATAATGTAAAACATTACTTTAAATTTGTTTAATAAAATATGTATCATTTTATATTGTTTCCAATATATTACAAAAATATTGACAATTTATTCTGATCATAAATTATATATTGCTATGAATATCAATATAAAATGTCAACATGATTGTGATTATTATTTTCTAGCAATATACAACAATACATTTCCATAAGTATCCGATAATTCTATATTTAGAAAAAAGTGTGTGAAATAAAATGTTTAATTTTGTAAATTTGATAAAAAAATTATACATTTATATTATATGGTGACAGTTTTTCTGATTATAAATTATATATTACTATTATTAAGATTATCATCAGCACCATTATTACATTTCAAAATTGTCTATTTTCACAATTATAATTCTATTTTTTAATATTGTTTTTTTATTTAATTCTATTATTTATATATATATATATATATATATATAATTTTTTTTTTGTGTGTTTCCCATCAATTACAACAATTTCTTAAAACAACTTTAATTAATTCAATTAAATCTAGATAATTAATATGCCTCATTGCAAATGTGTTATAAAAAAATGTCTTTAGGTAAATAAATATATTGTGGACCTATAAAACAATGCAGATAATTCTAAACACGGCAGGGTGTCTCTATCAAAGACTGGTGCTTTACCTGTAAGATGGTGAAGTTTTCTAAAACGCTGTTCATCATGTATTTCTCAGGCAGGTGCTTGAGCTTGTGGATGAAGTTGATCATATATTCACACATGGGCGAACGATGGATCCGATACAAGCACTTCCCCCCCTCGACACGAGCGTACTCGGTCTGTAAATATAATAAAGCACGGTCAGATACGAGAAACACCAGCGCTTTTCAGTCAATTAAAGGCAGCTCTCACTGACCTCCACCTTTTCCACCACTTGCTTCCCGAAAGAGCAGACTTTGGTTGAGACGGTGATGGTCATGTTCTCCGAGCTGCTGTACTGACTGCTGACTCCGTAGAAGGAGCCCGGTCCATCCTGAAGGCCGCTGTTGTTCAGATCCGCCTGAGAGAGAAAAACAAACGTACTGTGGTGCAAGTGATGCAACTAGATTAACGGTGCACCATTTGAGGAATCATTCATATTGGTTACAGTAACAATATTGTGTCCATTAATGACATGCACACACCCAAAATTTGACGAGGAAGAAGGCGTTTTGAGGGCCCTTCTCGTACAGCTCCTTGAGTCCTCCGGTCTTCTCAGGGAACTTGTCGTAGATCTGTCGGATGTCCACCGGCTCCAGCAGAGGGTCGCTGTAGGAGGGGTTGGTCTGGCCGATGTGCACAAACAGGTGTTTGCTGTACTGTAAAAGGAAATGTCAAATATATCGTGAGCCGTCTGCGTTTCTGTATGCAACTTAAGGCTCACTAATGAAGTTCATCTATGCTATGTCTTATATTTCACTACTGATTATATTCTGTATAATTGAGTATGTGATGAATAAAACCTTGAATACTTGATCGGTCTTATTTTGAAAGAAGAAATATGAATATGTACAAACAAGCGGATTAATTCAAATGCCTCTTAAGTCAGCAACAATGTAATTAGAGCGAGAGGAGACAAGTCAAATACTGAGCATTCATCATTTATACTTTTCACTCAGTTATGCTGATAACATACCAAAGACAAGAGCAATAGCTAACAGATTATTAATTTAATTAATGTGCAGCAGAGGATAGCTAGACAAATGTATATTCATTATAGAAATGTCCTGATTTATGTATACATAATATATACTCTGAAACTGAAATAAAAATTTAATAATATACTTAATAAAATACTTGATCTTTTTGTTAATTAATGAAAATGTTTTCATTCTATTTATTATGTCAGATTGTATTTGATATTTTTTCCATTTAAAATGAGTCACTATTTATTATTTAATATGAATAAAAAAAGAGTTTATTGATAAATGATTTTTTTTATTCTTCAGGCTTGCTCTGCTTATTTGAAGGGCTGCAACTCTGGGCAGAAATTTTGTAATCATGTATTAATGTGACTAAAATATTATTATTATTTAATTGATGATTATTATTAGGGCTGCAAGATATATCGCAAGCGATATCTAATGCGCATCTTGTCAGTAAAGCTGGTGATTTCATGTGGCACTGCATTTACTACATAGAGCCGTTGTTCACTGACAAGCTGCGCAAATCCAGGTTGATAATGAACGAGGATTACACAGCTTTTTACGTGCTCCTCATGATGAGTTTGGGAAGCTAGTTGGTGCATGAGTTCCCAAATGCATGTTGAAGCAGAGATGGATTTCATGTGAAGCAGCATTTACTGTGAACCAAGCCGCTCTGAGATGCTGCAAACGGATCATGAGCCTCTCATGTGTAAAAGAACAGAGTGTCGCGCTTTACTCTGAAACAAGCAGCATATTTATTTAATTAGCTAACACACTAATCCACTATTCCCATCAACTCTCTAGATAACGCTCCGGTCCACTCACAGAGTCCTGGTCCTGCGGGACCTCCATGAACGCGGAGTACTCCAGAAGACGCAGTTTGGACGAGGCGATGGTGCGATCCTGCCACACGGGCACTGCGGTGGCAACCGGCGGGAGAGGAGGGGCCAGAGGCTCATACCCTGGACAAACACAAGGAGGCGCCAGTTCAGACTCAACCATGCACATGAGCAGAAGAAACGGTGCTCGAAACGAACTACTAGTGCACTAGTATACTTGCCTAAGGGTGGTTGAACAGGTCCAGGTATGTTGGCGTAAGGGGTTTGTGCAAACGGCTTGATGCTGAAAAGGTGTTCAGGATTTGTTAGAATCAAAGTTACTTGCAAAACTTGTACTTGCTACAAAGTGCACATGAAAAGATCATGTACTTGTGTTAAACATTGCTTTATCAGGGTTCCCACACTTTTTGACCATTTCCAATCATTTGTGATTACTGGATAAGGATTGTTAAAAATCATGTTAAATTAGAATCAACCAGTTCAGCTGAATCGAATGGAAAGAACTGAGTCAAATCAGTAAACAAGCAATATCCAGCTGATTATTAATTTAATACTAGATATTCATTTAATAACTAGAAAACTGTATATTCACTATAGAAATGGACAAGATTTAAAAAAATGTATACTCCGAAACTAAAAATGGAATTTATTTTTTTTAATCAATTTTTCTTGTCCACATATTTATTAATTCAGTATATAGTTGTGAGATACACAGTACAATGGACAATAAACCAGTCATAATCACCAAAATCAAGACTCCTTTGCTTCACATTAGGGTCCTGGTCACCCTGTCTGTGGTTTATTTCGTATAAATATTGACTGTATAATATATCATATATCACCAGCTGTTTTTAAACAATCGGACAATATTAGCTAATTGTTTTTATCGGATGATATCGATTATTGGCTGATAGATTGTTGCGTCTCTTCTTTCTTGTGCTGAACACAAAAGATGATATTTTGAACAATGCCGGAAACCAAACAGTTGACGGTAGCCATTGACTTCAACAGAATTGTTTTCCTTGGAATTCAATGGCTACCGTCAACTGTTTGGCTACCAAGATTCTTCAAAATACCTCCTTTGTTGCAGAAGAAAGGAACTCATTCAGGTTTGGAGCAACATGAGGGTGAGTGAATGATGACGGATTTGTATTTTTGGGTAAACTGTTCCTTTAATTTCCAGTCTTACGAAACACAAATTTGCTGATATCTTCCAGTTGTTCATGACCATGGGAACCC
The DNA here is from genome assembly GCA_003573665.1 of Oxygymnocypris stewartii. NCBI lineage: Eukaryota > Metazoa > Chordata > Actinopteri > Cypriniformes > Cyprinidae > Oxygymnocypris > Oxygymnocypris stewartii. The sequence goes on along the minus strand of QVTF01022527.1, from coordinate 391,605 downwards.
TTTGTTTTTGTTTTAAAGGTGGGATTTTTCACACCTCGACACTTCACTTATCCCACAACGGTTTGTTTTGGCCGTATCAGCTCAGCGTAAGTTCACCTACTTCAGAGTGGAAGTGTAATGTGACAGAAGTCATGTGTGCTAGCTCACGTCTGATAACACACACGCTCACGAGATCTCAGCAGAAGCGGAGACCACAGAGACGAATCAGGCTGCCAGTGAATATAAACCAGAGCCCAGACAGAGCAGCATACTAAAATCAGTCTCTAATGGCATTTCCTGAACCCCTCCTGAATCTACAGTAAATCGAACCACGTTTAAGCTTGAAATCTGAAACGAATGAAGAAAAAAGTGGCCGCTACAAAATAATAAGAGTTACCTACTTTTAACCACTAATGAATTACCATGACTTTCTCAGTTGTTTATGATTACGAAGCATAATTTGCACAGAGAAACTCCTAGCCAATTAAATAATTTAGAGCTATGCATCTAGAGCAGTTTATATTATAGAAACGGATGACTTTTTCATAACTTCATGAATTTACATGACTTTTTCAGGCACAGGAAGTTTCCTGAAATTATGTCAATATTATTTATTGGTATATTGTAATGTGTTATTAATATATAAATATTTCTATATTTTCCTTGTGCGTATTGATCTTTTGCGCAAGCAATAAACAGATTACAAAAAACTGATTTACAAACATAACTAAGACCAGCGCTGTTATTGTTAACTAAAACTATTAAAAATACTTTTTTTAAATTGAAGCTAAAATAAAAGTAAAATAAGATGAAAGACAAACTTAACAACTATTTTTAATTGCTTTGGCAAGTATCTAAAATAAGTTTATTTTAGAAGTAAAACTGAAATTACAATAAAAAAAACTGAAAGTATAAAAATAAATGTTAATTCAAAATATCAATGAAATCTATAATCAAGGTCAAAGAAACCTTGACCTTGACCTTGATAATAGTTTATAACTCATATTTAAACTCTGAACCCGATTCCCATCCCTCGCAGTGAATGAAGCTAGCGAAAGATCAGTTCAAGCTCTGTGGAGGGAACTTACGCGTAGCTGGTGCGGCCAAGCCCAGGACTTCTTCCTGGATTGTGCTTAAGAACCAGCCTGATACATAAAAACGTGATCCATTAAACGTGCCAGATACACAAACACACAGAGAAACACGAATGAATTCATGAGTTACTCACTCCTCAGAGGGTCCGGGATGACCTGGGATAGAGGTCTGCCAGAACTGGAAAAATAGCAATGAAAATAAATCAAATCGCTCCATAATTTGTGTACAAGGTTCTCTACTATCTAAACCGTACCCGTGCAGTTGGAGGGTAAGACTGTGGAAGAGGCGGAAGAGTTGTTTTGATTAGACTTGGAGACACGATCTGAGCGGAGGAAAGTGCCGCCATGTTCTGGAGAGCCTTGTCTTTGGACGCTTGATCCTGAGGAGACCGAGACACGGGTCAGCAGAATAATCCAGAAGAAAATACAGACAAAATCATTGTTAATATTAATTAATGCAAAGCAGCCTGCTGATTTATGATAGTCAGACCAAAAGCATCAGAACAAGGGGAAACAATAGGAGATCAGAGAGCACCAAATTAATCAGAAAGATAGTTAGATTCACATTTACAGTGTTTGCAAGACAGCATTGGAAAAGTGTTAACGTTTCAGGTAAGTTGATGTTTTAGCTTTCACAGGTCTTGTTTTTTTCAGATTTAAAACCATCTCTGCAGCACAAAGGTGGCTTTAGATGGTTAAAATAAATGGATGCAAGAATAAAAAAATCAATACAATATGCAAACAGAGTCAGAAAGAAGACCAAATCACAAATCAGTATGCAAATATGATGATGGCATCGCTATTAGATTTTAGAATGAACTTTCTAAAAAACAAAAAACAAACACCAAGTCAATGGGAGATTTTCAAATTCTCTAAATGTATTATTACAAATAGGCATATAATATGTGGTCTATAAAAATTGAAATCATACAGCAAACCCAAGGCCGAAACTCATGTTAAAGCAAGTTCACCCAAAAATAAAGAAATTAAGATTTGGAGAAATATAACATTCCATCACTTGCTCATCAGTGGATCCTCTGCAGTGAATGGGTGCCGTCAGAATGAGACTCCAAACAGCTGATAAAAACATCACGATAATCCTCACCACAATCTATCAACTGTGAAACCAAAATGTTGCGCGTTTGTAAGAAACAAATTTGTCATTAAAATGTTTTCACTATTGCTCTTGGCTGAAATATGAGTTCTGTATTCATGAATTGGCTTTCTACAGTCAAAAAGTCATTTAATCTGAATCAGGAGATTAATATGCAGAGATCAAGAACCATTTACAACCAAAAACAGTCCAAAACAGCTCTAAACAAATGTGTTGATATGGTATAATTTGATGTGAGAGGACAACAGGAGATGGAACTTTTCAATGAAGGAAGTGTTATTATAGACTTTTGGCCAGAAAGAACAGTTAAAATGCCTTAATGATAATGATCTTACAAACATGCCGCTTTTCACTTCAAAAGGTATTAACAGATGGACTGGGGCTGTGTGAATTATTTATAGATTATTGTGATGTTTTTATCAGCTGTTTGGACTCTCATTCTGACGGCACCCATTCACTGCAGTGGATCCATCGGTGAACAAGTGATGAACTGCACAATGTTTTCAAATCTGTTCTGATGAAGAAACAAACTGGCCTGATGGTGAGGACATTTTCAAATGAAATCATCTTTCTACTCCGTCGCCTTGCGAACACTATAATGATGTAGTTGTTTCGATAATTAGATACTAAACATGCACACTGTCTATAAACCTTTCAAAACCATGTTTAATAAGAGTCTGTGGATTTCAGATCCAATAAGAAGAGGAAAAAGGCAAAAGCAATACACGTATCTGACATATCAACTACTGTGCAGCCAGCAAAGCAAAAGCATCATACTGGCCCGGGATGTCAAGCAAACACATTTTTGAACCACTTTCCAGTTTTGTCTTCAAGCTCACCAGTCATTCACCAAATCTGGTCAGGCTCCTTTTCCATGGATATTAAATTATACCCCATGAAAAACATGCCCCGCAAAATGAAAGCTATTTAACTATATGTTTGGCATGACGTTCCAGTTTTCCAGAGGCTGAGCGTGTAGCACGTCACTTTGCATCACAATAAATGAACGTGAATAATAAAAAGACTTGCAGCTCACTCGGAAGCACAACCACAATAAGCGGTGTTGTTTCACAATTATGTTTCTTGAATTTATAAAGCCCTGTATGATCTGCAGTACATCATAAAACAGAGGAATGACATGTGCAAAATGGCAAGGCATTATTGACACAAGAATTATGAGCAATCTATGCACACCGCAGGACCAGAGAAGAGGACTTTATAATGGCAGCGCGGATGTAAACTGAACCTGTGCAGGACAGCCAAGCAAAGCGAAGCAAAAATCAACAATTTGCACAATTTAAATCCACACTTACCAAGTTCATGGCCTGAATCAAAAGAAAGAAAGACCATTAGTACAATATTTTGAGAGCAATATTACTACACCTACTGTCTCTGACAACAAAGTTTGGAACATCCTGTACATCTATTTGTTCTGTTTTTATAACCTACCTAAAAAAAATACAAAATCCAGTAAGCACTAATAAAACAAAAACGAATTTCTGCAAATAATTTACTTATGTTGTAATTTATTAATATACTGGCAGGGGCGCCAAACATCTACAATCTAAAATCATAAACAATACAATGCAAATGCTATATATTCATGTTTAGAATTTTACTTATGTTTATATTCATGTAATTTTGCAATCCCTCCCACTTATCCTCCAATGTAAGGCAAAACATATTAATAAATAGAAAAAAATTTGTCCTGGATTTTATTCTAACTTTGTGCAATCCGGATTAAAAAATAACTTAATAAACAATTAAAATTTACACATGAAAAAATATATATATTTAAACAAATTATTTTGTACACACACACACACACACACACACACACACACACACACACACACACACACTACACACAAATAATATTTAATTTCAACAAATTTGTTTACATCACGGACAAACTCATAACAACCGGCATCTGAAAAACCCATATCGGTCGACTGCATCACAGTATTGTATCATCCAGCAGTTTCTCAGACAGATCTTACAAGTGAAAACTGAGTATTGGTGACAAACACATGTCTGGATGCAAGGAAAGGAAGGTTGAAGAAACAAGAGCTTCAAGAAAGCCAACGGGCAAAGATCTCAGCCATTCATGCACCTTCAGCCTCTACGACAACCAGCAGAGGCTAACGCAAAGCACTACACCACATCACACAGCTTTCCGTAGCACTTACAACTTTGTTTTCAAGCACTCATTGCTCAAGATTTTATTCAGCCAATAGATAACTGGAACTTATAAGCCCCGCCCCACCCGCAGGAAAGCGCATACCTTCAGCTTTGACTGTATCTCGCGAGATTTTCTCCGGGCAAGAACCTGCAAATGGCTAGAAACCTGCAGAACAGAAAAGCCAAAGAGGAGGAAAAGAAAAAGAGGAAGAGGAGGAGAAAGAGAGAGATGCCGTAACCAAGGAGGTAAAAGATGTGTTTCCAACCTACCTTTATACCTGCTTGATACTCTCGAACTTTCTTCCGTGCTAACACCTGTATGTGACTAGATACCTGAAGAATTTCCAGGTTTAACAAAAACATACATGAACAGTCAAACACTATTTGCTTTAAGGAATATTTCAACTACTGAACTAAAAACTGTCATTAAATCTTATTTGTTGTTATGTAAACAAATATTTAGTGCAATCGATAGTATATATAGAGTACATACCTGTTTTCTTGTGCGGGTTTTGCCTGTTCTCAGCTTGATGTATCTGGCGATCAGCTCATTGCGACCTGAGAGGAAAATAACATTTTCTGTAAGTTTCAGTGACCAAAAGGTGGCGACAAAAGCAATGAAAGAGAAGCACGCATCTCTCAACAACACTGCCAGACTTCATGAGACTCAAACCACAAACAGAAAACTAATGAAGTAAAGCTTTATATACTAGATTTGCCTTTGAATGATAGGGGAAATATGCTTCACATATGACCATTTTTAAAACCGCTGCAATCAGTCATCTGGTAATAAAAGGGGTATCCGTAAAAACCTTTAATAAGGATAAATAATGGCCATTGTGCAATGTAATATGCATCACCAAATATAGATCAAGTGAACACGATAGGCATCATATTTTCATTTCAATGCTATTTCGATCAGTCATAGATTTCTTAGACTTAATTTCTTCTAAAGTAAATAATTTTTTTTTTAGGATGTTTAGATTTAGTTAACTGAAAAAAAACTAAAGAGAAAAAAATTGTGAATGGCCCATGCATTATGTGTGCCATTTTTGGTAACATAATACATTAAGTAGTTTTAAATTACCGTGAAACTCCTGAGTGAAACTACTAACTGCTATTAACTATTTCTTTAATTACTGACCATTTTCCTACACCTACTAGAAAAAAAAAATCTATTTAATTGTGAAATGACTGAAGGATAGGTGTCTTTGTATTATATAATAATATATATTTAAAAAAAATCTATAATTTTCTTATTTAACATTTGTATAGTTTTATATTATATTTATGAAAAAAATCAACACTTTCTACTATTCAAATATTCTTACTAAAGACAAAAACTGTCCTAAAATTTGAATGCATTCAGCGCCCCCTTGAGGAAGACAACTTTGCTTTTTTTTGTGTGTGTTTGTTTTATAATGTGCAATGTTGAGTTGCCCATGAATGTCCATTTCTTGAAATGCCTTGAAAAATCAAGTCGCAAATGTTATATCTAAATTTTTGGAGAAATAAAAGTTGCAATTAAGAGCATTAAAGTGAAGGGTTACAATTCGTTTTTTTTTTTTTACTCGAGGCGGAAATGGTTTTCCAAAGCAGAGAGACCACTGCACTGATTTGAGTTTTGTTCCTGCAGACACACCCTCTCTCGCTCTCTCTCTCTCTCTGAGCCTCCGCATTCCTCGCATTCCACTGCGCCTGTGACATCTGCCCCACACAACTTGATTTGATGAGGGCAACAGCCTGGAGCATGCGTTCAGAGAGTGAGAGAACGGCCCAAAAAAGCGAGGGAGTGAAAGAGAGAAACAAAGAGCTTTGCTGTTTCTGCCAGCAACTGGCAGCTGAAGCTCATCCCATCCTACCAAACGGACACCCACACCTGCCACGAACCGTCCCAACAGGAGACAAAGAATAACACGGACCTCCTGTGTCTCATATTCCCACCTCCCAGCTCTGATTCCCTCATCAGGTTTCTTCTCAAACTTAGAACGTGTCTGGAAAGGAAGCACAAGCAGGAGTGTTTCGATTCAGGAATAACACCCGAAAACGTTTTGGCATGGTTAAACCTCCTAGCGGGCCACTGGAAGGCTGCTGGATCAATTCCTGTAAAGAATGGGCTGTGATCCACTAACCAAACCACAGTCCACACAAACTCATCTTGTCCTTCAAATGCCTTTCATGTTCGGCTGAGATGGTTTACCAGAACGTGCTGCTGTTGAGCAGAAACGAGACTCAAGGTGGGTCAGGAGGGTGGACGGTACGTGGCTCCATCCTCAGGGTTTTGCAAGCCTCTGTTCCCGTTGAAACACAGGTGGAAAAATATCTCACAGGTGGAAAATATCTTGAAGCTGTAACAACTACGAAACCAGACAGACGGCATTTCTGCCATTCAACGGTGCTGTAAATCAACCGGGCAAAGCCAAGACGCTGAGAAGCGGAGATGAGGGAAGGCCTGGTAGCATCAGAAGTTCTCAACTCTCATTTATATATCATTTATTTCTGGAGATATAAACAGGCTTTAATAATACGCCACGGTCCAAAAAATACAATTCTGCAATTATAGTCGCCATCACAAGAAACACTCACTTTTACAAGAAACAAGTCGCTATTGGAAGATGTAATGTCTCAAATACAACTGCAAAACTAAAGTTAATGCTTCCAGAAGAATTTCCTGCTGGAAGCATAAAAAATATATGAAACTTCATTCAAAGCATAACAACTAATAAAAGTCTCAGTGCAACACACTTATTTCCACCCATCAATGTTGGTGTAATAAAAAGAGTCTGTTCTGCACATTACACTGCTGGTTTTTTAGGCCCGATCCAGGCGGTGTTAACAGCGCCGGAGCAGACGCGTTCCCTAGGCCTCACGTCAGTGGCGGTATTATGAGCGCTGTCGTCATTCTCCTCGTGAGTGGGCTTCTTCGGTGGCAGATGACTAAATGTAAATGGATAAGGTGTTTATAGTCACAGGAGAGAGTAGGCTCTCCATGAGGTCGGCATTCGCTTTCCTGGAGATGGCGAGAGCAATGAGTGTCAACAACACTTTGTTTACAGCTTAATTTATTAATAAATCCAATTTGTGGAATTTCACTTTATTGGCACAGTAACTGCGGCTATGTGAACTGAATTGCTTAACAATTGCTTATGTCAAATCAACTTACAAACCCGCTCTCATTTGAAATAAACCGCTAAACCTGTGGCGTACGAGTCAAACATATCATGAACGACAACAGAACCAAGGATAACACCATAAGGCCGCATGATTTCAAGGGAATCCCTCAACAAAGATATACAACAGATATCAGGCATAAGCTTTCAGAAAATGCCAACAATGTCAATACTCCAGCATTTTCTTATCAGCCAGTCGCGGCATCTGAAACACCACATAGCGCATTTGAAGCGTCCTTCTGACTTCATATTGAGTCAGTAAAGATGTTTGGATTTATAGCAAGAGGAGGATAAAGCCTGGATGATGTAATCCCAGACTTCAGAAGAGAAGTCTCTGCTTGCAAGATCTAGTATGTTGCCTTGTCGTCTACAGCCAACATAGGCAGCTCCGCACCTTCTAAGGCAGGATGAAATGATTGAATTGCTCTATAAATGCCAGCTGCTTTGTTGACGCATTCTACATAAAAGAAAGTCTTTACATAAAGTCTACAAGTGTTGCAACTAGAGTTGGGTATAATGCGTTACTTAGTAATTACTGTTACTGTAATCTAATGACTTTTCATGGTAACGCAGTAAAGTAATGTTACATTTTAAATTTATGTCATTTGATTACAATTACTTATGTCAATAATACAATTACGTTACTTAAGTTACAAATGCAGAGTTAAAAAAATATGAAGTAAAAATCATGTTTTGCACGTCAGTATGCCTTTTAATAAATCACCGGAGAATGCGAGCTAAAATGAGAGGCCTACAACATTTAGATGCAATGAAAGGTTGCCTATCATATTTCAAAATGTTGCACTCTAAATATTTTAGTCTGGCATTATAGTTTGGGAAAAGTTCAACAAGTGAATGTGTCTAAGTTTATGTCACAGTAAAAAAAGTATGACTCATTTGAGACCAAATGCTGGATTAAACAATGTCAGCATCTCAATTCAAGGCTTATTCCTCACAGCGTGACATCTTCCAAAAATGAAAAGTAGCCGAGATTAACTTGAATATTTCTACAGGGGGGCCATGAGCATCTATTAAAGTGTATAAAAATACGTAAAACACACAAATACTAAATGCAATCAGTAATTTAAAATTAGATGGAAGTATAAACAGGAAAAGCACTCTGTCGAATAAAACATAGCTATACTTAAACATGACATTTTCCTTAACCCAGGCCCCGTCTCAAATGCCACGTTCAAGATTACCAATCCACACTGGCACTGACTTAGCAAGAGTCCACCCTTAGCCAAAAGCAAAACCCGTAAGAATAATAAAATGACAAATGAGAGACCCAAAAGCGATGGTGTCCAATCCTGGTCCTTTAAAGCCAATATCTTGCAGAGCTTTAACACATACCAACAGACTAGCCAATACATTTCCAGTACTCTTTAAAGGGATCCCTGGGTATTAAGACTTGTTTGGCTTACTATAACATAATTGATGCATTTTACTGAAATATGTAGTAGAAAACCCATGAATGTATATGTTATTTAAATAAAAATCACATTGTTTTATACATATTTTGGACTACGCCATTTATCTGATGACGTAAAACGGTTGCACTCAGTGAGCCACTAGCGCTACCTGTTGCTATTTTTACCACAATACAACCATATATTTTTTTCCTCACAAGGAGTCTAAAGGCCTCTGATATCGAGTAAGATCTGTGCTGAGAAAGTCCTTCAGTGGCCGCGGCGTTTTCATCCTAACAGATGGCATCTAACGTTTCTTGTCTCAGCCGTGTTTGTAAGCTCTTTCAGTAACTGTGGTCTACCATAAGAGTCTCAAAGCCATCAGGGCTAAAGTTGAGAGAAGCGGGTCTTTAGGAAGTTTTATTCGTCCACAGGCATCTTCCCATTATTTTCTTCTCATCTAATCTCTAGGAAAGTCTTACATTGCTTCTGTTGCTGCCCTTCGACTGAAAATTACAACCAAAAGCCACAAAATGTGGTATCGTATCAGTATTTTATTTTCTGTGTTGTGTATTCTGAGTTTTTCCGGTAAAAAGCCAGACTATAGAAATAAGCGCCAGTAGCTCACTGAGTGCAACCATTTGACGTCATCGACGCAGAACGCACTGTGCACATAAAATAATGGCGCCCCCCATAGTCCAAATATGATGCAGATTTTTTTTAAATAACATACATCTTTCATGGGTTTTCTACTACAAATTTAAATAAGAGACATCATTTACTTTATATTAAGCTATACATGTCTTAATATCCGGGGATTCCTTTAAGACTAGTCATTAGTTCGTTCAGGTGTGTTTAATTAGAACTGGAGCTAAACTCTGCAGTATAGTGGCCTTCCAGAAGCAGAAATGGCAGATCTGCTCCCTTCTGAATTGGACAAGTCTATAGTTTCGTTTCATCCAAAGTTGCGAATTTAACTTTGAAAGTGTGAATAAAGCACCGTTTCCATCAAACGAGTCAAAGAGAACAATAGTCCCTTCCTGATAATCTAGCACTAAACATCACTAAAAAAAGTAGAAGCCATTGAATATAATAATTCACATATAATGAATCACTTGCGCCTCAGAGTGAGCAGACGAAACAATAAATGCAGCCATTACTTTCGGAGGTGGCCTGCTGTTTGGGAACGCAGTAGTGTAAGACAGTTCTGGGAGGCAATTACACAGAAATTCTTTGACGACAGACTTTGGCTCAGGCATTGCAGAACGACCAAAACATAATTTGAGAGGCTGTGCAATGAGATCGGTTAGTCAGGTTATCCCGTCCTATTGTGCAAAGTCACATTACTTTTTTGATGCACATGGAGGAATTTATTCTAACATTATTTGCATTAACTCTTGTTCACACAAGTCAAAAACCACCACCAAGTCAAAATGTGCATAAAAACAGGGTGATGGAAACATGTCAAAGAGAGTTCTGGGACTACCTTTAAATATGACCAAATCAATGCATGCATGTTACATGGTTGCATTCTTTTGTTTGCTACTGCCAGATACTTTAGCGCTGGGAGCTGCCAATGACACCTACAAATTCTGCCCAGGCAGGAAGCTCACTATGAAGCAGCAGCCAGGGGACTTTGGCTGATTTATGATCATTCCCTCAGTAGTGACTCAAACCTCACGCAAAACAGCAATTAAATCAGTATTTCCAGATTGGTTTCTGCAAATGGATGTCCTGAGTAGTCTGTATAAAAGTAAGGAACGTATAGAGTATACATCTTTGCAATTAGAATAGCCTAAATTAAATGTGTTGAAATAAGATTTTTGTTAAAGAGAAATGCACAAGAACACAACAGTTACATTTAACCTTGGGTTCTTCAAGGAAAATGACAACTGCAACCCTAAAAGATCCTCAATGTTTCTTCACCAACACTGGGCTGTGTTCAGGACGCTTTCAGCCAGTTTGCTTGCTTTCTCTCCGTCTGGTTTGTATCTCGAAGCTTGGCTTGCTAATTCAAACCAGCACTTGGGTTTTGTCTTGTCTGTTTCTCTGAGGAGAAGAAAGGCAAGCTGTTTGAGGAGGAGGGGACCAACGCCAAACACCTGGACCCTCCCAATCCAGCCAAACTGGGGCGTCCATCTGCAAATTATGAATACACAACTGAAAGAAAGACATATTACACAAGCCAAGAGTTAAACCGGATTTGCTTATCTTTCCAATTGTTGCTAAAGGTTTGCGGGTTGTATCCCACTAACTTTCTGATACAGCTGTTTTATAGTCCATGAATCCATAAACGTGACCCGTGCTGGAAAAGTGAATCAGAAGGTGCACAGGCTATTCATGAGCTACATGCAAAACAAGAAAAAAAACACTTAAATAAAGAGTTTTCAAAAAAAATATTTCATTGAGCCCTCGTCTAGCGATCCTAATGCTCCGAATAGTAAATAAACATGTACAATTATCTTTATTTGTACATTTTCTGAGAGGTCTACCTTTTTTTTCTCCAAAAAGCTGCGTTTATCAATCAGAAGCAAAGCACTTGAATCTTGGTTTCTGTTTTGAAAGGAACATGCATGAATGAGAATATTATTTTGAAGGTTTTGAGAATATGAAAATAACTTATTTTTGAAAATTTGCCTCATTTTGCCAGCACGGGTCACAAATTCCAATAAGCCGTTTTAGAATAGAATAAAATAGAAATAACAACAGTCTGGACAAGTGCATGGTCCCACTTTACATACTAAATGTGTTTTCTTGTTACTGGCGTGTCAACTATGTCCCCAATGGGGGGGGTGATAAAGTTGCCTTCAAAGGTCTACATTCAGGTAGCTATCTATAGTTTAACCAACTTGCCAAGCAAGATTATCATTGAACTGTTGTTTCAAAGACAGAACACTGACGGCAGAAATAGAACATTTACTCAAATGGCCTTGTAAGTGCAACATTGAGAATGCTCCACGTTGTGCTGCTAAAACAATTTGCATTCACAATGTCTCATACTCATGTTGTTCAGTCTAATGAGAGTTTAACACTGGAAATACTACTTTGCACCTGGAGTCATTAAAGTGCTGTGCCTCGAGGGCAGACCTACCTTATTTAAGAGGAAGAAGAGAATAAGAAAATGGAGGGAGATCTTGTGGGGGAACAAACCTTGATTGAGCAAAACAAACCGAGCTGGTCTTGCCACTTTTTTAACTGGGTGAGAGGGAGGCAGAAGGAAAATAAACGACAACTCTCACACAGAGCTGCAAATGATCGGAGATGATAAATACAACCAGTTTGAGGGTAAATGAAAAAAAAAGTGGAGGGGGCTGCAAGCAAGCAGGCACAGAGAAGTGACAGAAAGAGCAATATGTTCTTGAGAAACCGGTCTTCTGTCGGGCCTGTAGTCCACAGAGTTGCTCCGGGACAGGTATAGGCCTGTTTTATGTGCTCTAAAAAAACACAACTGCTGGCTAAAACATGCACGTATGTGTGTTCATAAGGTACGTGGGTGTATTAGTGAACGAAAACCTCACTTTACAGAACACCTACATCATAATACGAAGCCATTGACGGCTGCTAGTGAATGGCTATTTGAGCATGACTAAATACGAGATTATGTAAGAGCGCAGATGGCGTACGAGCATGAGACATTTTATGATGCTTCATGAATGGATTTATTCGAAGGTATGCACAAAGGGGTCCTCGACTGGATTGTGTACGTGGATGAAAGTGTGCCGGATATAACAACCCGGCTCTATCAGCCCATAATCTCCCGCCCTCTTATCTTTTCTCTAGTTTCCATCCCTCCCTCCCATAAGCCATTCGATCTAGAAACACTTGACTTGCAACAATCAAATGCACAAAAAACCTCCATCACAAAATCTGCCCTGCAGCAATACGATCTCGGCAGTTGAACCGTGTGTGTTTTTAAGACTCTCTTCCATTGATTAATACAATATGAAATCCTTCAGTTTAGGCAGCAGAAGTTTTAAACCCAATAATTACCCAACAATTACCCTCAAATCAAATATATAAATTTTTTAGCTAAAAGCTACATGACTACCCAGTACAACAAAAACAATTAATACTGGCAGTGATTCATTTTAAATGAGCATTTGCAATTTTGAGGCGATATAAACAGGGCTGCAACAACCAATCAGTACACTCAGTATGTAAAGTCACTATTATTTGTATAGCGCTTTTAACAATGCAAATTGTGTCAAGCTCTCACACATTTTAAAATTCAGATTCAATTTGCATGTTGTTTGAAAGACAATGTTGGGTCAGATGTGGAATAACACGCTATCAATAACAATATGAAAGGAAATAAAATGCATTAAAAATGTGTTTAACCAGTTAAAGGGGTCATCGGATGCAAAATTCAACTTTTCATGTTGTTTGAACACAAATGTGTGTTGGCAGTGTGTGTACACATCCACCCTATAATGATAAAAACCCACCCAGTGTTTTTTTATAATTCACATAAATCTTGACCCCTTTCTCAAATCAAGCCGTTCTCAGATTCTTGGCTGTGTGATGTCACACAGGACAAGGCCACGCCCACAATTGTTGATTGACACTTTTACCTTAGACCCGCCCTGAGTAAGCTGTCATCAGTTCACCATTGTTACAAGCGCATGTATTTAACCGTTCTAGGCCTATAAAGTGGCAAAATAACAGTTTCTATGAGCACCGCCTTCTCTGACAGTGTGTGCATATAGCGGAAGGAGTTGTCTTTCACTGCTGATCGCACTTCAACAGCTTAAAATCACTCGTTTTTAAACCGTAATGCTTAAAAATACACAAAACATGCATTTTCGTGACCATTGGCATCATGTGAGTGTGTTGAAGATGGACACAAAGAGGAGAAAATACTTTCGCAGGCAGAACAAGATTACTGTTCATGATGCACGAAATATAGGAAGAAAATACAAATAAAATTAAATTTTAATGTGTTTCTGAGGAGAACTCTCTGTTTTCACAAAAGTTTATGCAGCATTTTCTTTTTCATCTTGCCTCCATATAATGCATTTAAATGAGTTAGTATGTGCAGCGCTGCTGTATTTATTGTATAATATATTGTATTAAATGCTGTATTACTGTTCCATAAGCACCACCTGCTGTCAGAGAGTGAAACTGCATCTCATTCAGCCGTCTTCTGTTTCTGTTTCAAGCAGATGTTTTATGAAGCAAAATTTCACAAAGCTAAAGTCAGGCCATTCTGTTTTTGCTTCAGATTTTGAAATTATACAGTCTAATATAAATCAAACATTGCACTTTTCTTTATTGATTCATGATTAAAATGCAGCGTTTGCCTCCAAGGTGCAACACACAGAGAAGAATATGAACATTTTAATTTATGTGTTTACATCTAAACATAAAAACCTAAAGCATAATTGTATTTCTATTTTTGTGCTATATTTTTAATTGTGCCATTACTTGTCATTTGTTCTTATTTACTGGCTGTTTGTTTTTCTTTAATGTTTTAAATTCATATTCATATTTATTTTTGGCAAGTGATATCTAAAATATTGGTGTCATATAAGCTTATTTATTATAATACAAGACATAGATAAAAAAAAAACAATGATAACAGCAACGGATTAATTTTTTGTGGCAGGGCCAGTGAAAATGTTGGTAGGGCAAGTAAAAATTTGAACCAGAATCCTTAGCATTGAGCCCTGGACTTGACGAATGTTTATGTAAAAGTGGAAAAGTATTTTGTGCATCGCAACTTCCCCTTCGGCACACGAATGCATTGCAAGCTCACTTACCGTACATCTTTCCCTCGTCCGACAGGATAATCTTGCGCCGGCCGCAGGGCGGATATATAGCCAGTGCCTCATGAAAGCTTTGCTCGATGTCAGGGCTCCACACGCCCTCGGCGTCTCCGTCTATGGCCTTGTCCAGCTCATCACTCCCATCCTCCAGCCCCTGCTCCGGGCTGCCGTTGGCACTCCACTTGTTGGACGCAATGGTGCCGGCTCCTACCGGGCCCTGGCACGAGCCCCCACGCTACACAAATACTGCGAGAAAGAAACAAGGAAAGAGAGGCAGAGAGAAATAGAACGTTACTTGGTGGACAAAGATTAAGCTAATAAATCCTTTTTCACAACCTCTAGAACCTTTCAGCTCCCTTTAGTCGTGCGCACCCACAGTTTGGGCACTGGCTGATGAAGACAGCAGCAAATGTGACTCTCATTACCGTTTCCTCTTCTCAAACGCTTCCAAAACGACAAATACATTTTAGACATTATATAAAGCTCCATTTAAAAGGATTAGATAATTAGGACTAGCCTGCAAAAATGCTTGTGGTCGGGAGCGCGCGGTCTAATGTGGCCGTCTAAATGTCTGAAAATGGTTAAAGGATCTTAAGCGTTTTTCAAGCTGCCTCTTTTTCGCATGGTATTGTTCATGAGGATTGGGTCCCGTGAGTCACTGGTGTGCCCACATATTTCATTCTTTTATTTCACTTTCTGCTGATGTTGACAAAAAAATGCAGCTTGGGTAAATACGGCCGACTCCGATTGAGACCTTCCTTTGGGGATATTCAAACGCTCTGGTTACACGCACACTGACAGAATAAGCATGACTTGGCAGCCCAAAGACACAGAATGAGCAAAACAATGGCCGGAAGAGCGTTGGAATATGTGAATGTCCTAATTGCTTTTCGACATTGCAGGCCTCAGACCTCAGCGCAATCTAACGCTGTGGGGAGGACAATTAGTGATGCATTTCCAAATTGTGTTTGCCTCTCGGGTGACACGCAACAATCAGGATGGTCGCAGTCACTGGATGTTCCCCAGAGAAGTTACAAAATATATAATCCTGCAGTAGAACCAACATTTGAAACAATTACGCATTCGTTTCTTAAATATACACTTAATATCCTGTGCAGACTTTTTATCAGACACACTGCTAACATTTAACCTCAAGCCTGAGCTACACTGCATTCGGCCAATATTACAAAACCGTCAAAATTGAGTTATAAAAGACTATGATCTAGAATTAAAGCAAAATAAGTGTAGAAAACTCAGTGCTAGGGTTTTCTGGGGGATTCCCAGTAATTTCAGTAGTGCGTACTTTTAATGAATTAACATTAATTTTGTATTTTGAATGTATCTGTATATTCTTTTAGTTTTTTTAACCTAGTGTAAATTTCCAGAGTGGTCGGAAAAGTTGTAAAATGCCAATCACTACTTGTTGCATGAAAGATTGCATTAATAAACATTAAGATTTTATTTTTAATTTTAAAATAAAAATGTTAAGGTTACTACTGCATTTTTCCTCAACAAAAAAACAAAAAAACATGTTATAGTTATTTTCAAAGCTTTAATGTACTGTCATTTTAAAATAACTTCATTATTGTTTATTTAATTCTAACAAATAAGTTCTTGTTAAAAACTAACTAAAATTTAAAAAAATATTTCCACACAGGAGAGACTGGTGTTGTTTACATGCAAAAGGAAATATATCGTATCGGCCAAAATGAGTTGAAAAATATCAGCAAAAATCTAAATACCGTGCATCCTTAACTTCAGTCATTTACCTTTTTTTAACAGAATCCTCAGGAAAGGAAAAAGGAGAGAAGTTCTCTTTGGGAAGGAACATGAGAGAAATAAATTGCTTGATAAATGATGAGATATTGTTGATCAAAAACTGTTGAGCAGCTGTTATTTTAGTATCATTTATACACCACTATAGTATTTATTCATATTTTGAATTATATTGTATTTTTTAATATTTTCAGTGTTCATTTTAATTGTAACTTAAAATGTATTTATATGTATAGCTTTATATTTAGCTAAGCTTTTAGTTTACTATTTTAGTTTTAGTAATTTTAGCACATATGACCTCAACTTATTTCAGTTAGTTGCCAAGGCAAGTTTATTTTGGGATTTTCATCTAATATTTATATTTTATTTTAGCTTTATTTAAATTACAATTATTTTTCATTAATATTGGCATCACAAATGGTGTTAATAATCAAACCACCAGCTAAAAATGATGCACACGTTCATAAACATTGATTGCTGCTCACCACAAACCATATCATACTCTACAGATCTATATGCAGTGATTTCTGCCATGTCACTAAATAAAATCACATTATGTGAGGTAATAAACGAGCAAACTGAGTAAAAAAGACATGACTGCATGCTTTGAAAAAGCTCTCCGTTTACTGTGTGTGCACACACTGAGGGAGAGGGTGAGAGACGAGTGTGTGCACGGGGAGCGAGGAGAAGCCATTCTATTGGAGAGCTGGGCTTAAATTCCAGACATGTCCTTATTAAGGAAGTGCAGCGTTAGTTCTCTCTCTCCCTTATGTCAACCGAGCCCCATCTCGCTCTACCCTCTTCCCCACCCTGCGCTCCCAAGCACTCTGCCCAAATAAGGAGAGGCGAGCAAAGGATGAGGGGAGGGGGATGGGGAGGAGTGCTGGAGTCAAGGGGTGTCGGGGGGGGAATAGCAGGACCGAGGGGAGGGGAGGACTGACCAATTTAGACATCCATTCGGAGTCTGAAAAACAGTGGGATTGTTTTGGACAAAGCACAACATCAGCACGCCCGGGGACTTGAGAGTTCTCAGCACTCCTGATAAAGAAAGAGCTAGTATTACAGCTAACTTAATGCAAAAAAAAATGAATACCAAATTCATATACTGCGGCACAATGAACAAATTTACTGTGAGGTGCTTCAAAGTTTCAATATTATTAACATTGATTTTTTTTGTAAAGCTGCTTTGAAGCAACTGTGAAAAGCGCTATACAAATAAATTTGACTTGCCTTGGTATTAACGTCATGGTAGAATAAAATCTCCATGGCTTATTTTTATGCTAAAACCATGGTACTAATTTTTAAGTGTTGTAATGAATAATACACTGAAAAAAAGATGAAAAGTAAGGAGACAAACCAGGAGCTGTAAAACAAGTTTCAGGGAAAATGTTTAACTATAAGTGAATAAGATTAAAAAATATATATAATAATAAAATGTTTTTAAACAATAGTTAAAATCACAAGCAAATATTAAAATAAAAATGTATATTAAAAATAATAAACAGCAATATAATTAATTTATTATATTTATAAATTGCATACATATAATTATACAAATGTGTGTCTAATGACATGGGTATGACATAGGAATTAAAAGGAGAGGGTGATTTATGAGGACATTTCCCCATGTCCACATATTTCAAAAGGCTTATAAATCCTACAGAATGATTTTTCTTGAGAAAGTAAAAATGCACAGTTTCCTGTAAGAGGTAGGTTTAGGTGTAAGGTGATTGAGAATGTGGTTTGTACAGTATAAAAACCATTACGCCTCTGGAATGTCCCCACAATTCACAAAAACAAGCATGTCTGTGAGCTTAACAACACTTTTTATGCTAATCCCACTGTGGTAGCAAATAATAAATGCCTAAAAACTAACAAAGTTATGAATTCAAATCCCAAAACGGTGTGCTGAACTAATCAAAATAAAAAGAAACAAACCAGCGGTTGCAAAACACACTGATGCAATGCCTTGCTAACAAAGAACAAAAGGTTTATTTTTAATACTAATTGCAACTAACATCTGGCAGTGCGTTCTGTCTCTATCTCACCCTTTCATCTTAAAGCAACATCGCGAACATGAACTTTCAGTTTCTTTCAAAAAGACACATGGCAAGTGAGCAAGAATAAGGCCAGATAGACACAACTGCAAAGCATCTGTTGCAAAACAAACACGCTCATCCTGCAACGCTGAAGGCCATTCAGCTCCATGCGATGCAGCCGAAACAAACACACAAACTTCATTTTCCCCATAAGGCAGCTGGGACTTAACTTTGCATGACATGGCACACAGTCCAACACAGGCGCACAACCTCCTCTTTCCCACCTCCTCTCTCTCCCTCCAGAACCAAACAGAGCTCTCAGTCAGTATATAATGCTGAAGAATTTCCATGTGGTCCAGGAATGTAAATAATGCAGTGAAAGCCATGCAGCGCACACATTCATTCAGACGCCCATTGAATGAACAAGCCCTCCCTGCCCACTGTCTCACAGAGCTCCAACACAGTACGTATTGTTGTCAGCTGAAGTACTGAGTTGGCTCCAGCAACGACTCTCCGGGTTCACCGGATTCCTCACGATCTCTGTAGGAGAAAGCCCAGGGAAACTTACTTCAGCATGATCTAATATCAATGACAAAACATGGACTTACAGCCAGTTTTTCCCCAAGCTGACACTTCCAACCATTTCCATGGCATGGACTTATGGAGGAGTTTGGGGGGGGGCAGACTATTCTTACCAGAATCATAAAGACTTAGTCATACGGCCGTTCCAGGAAAGGGGCACTGATTGAGGTTTACTTGGTGGCCTTTTTGGATTTTCCTCTCAGAGAGGTTGTTTATGACTCAAAGTCAGACATTGTGGTCACACACAAAATGCACATTTACAAGAAACATAGGACTGGAAAAGAAGTGAATGGTGAATTCATGATGTAGCACATCAAATTACACAGCTGATATATACGTTTTCACTGTAGTTATGGTGAAAATATCTAGAAGATTAAGATTCACAGAATAGAAGATAATACTTAAAGGATTAGTTCACTTTCAAATTAAAATGTCCTGATAATTTACTCACTCCCATGTCATCCAAGATGTTTATGCATTTCTTTCTTCAGTCGAAAATAAATTAAGGTTTTTGATGAAAGCATTTCAGGATTTTTATTCACATAGAGAACTTCAATGTACTCCAAACGGTTGAAGGTCAAAATGAGAGTTTCAGTGCAGCTTCAAAGGGCTATACACGATACCAGACGATGAATAAGGGTCTTACTTGACTTTTGACCATAAATTGACTTTTTTTAATTAAACTAGAAATAGAATAGAATAAACAGAAATAGAATAAATACGATAACAACTGGAAATGTGATCATATTTATCAGTTTAAACATCACCCTATTTTACCAAGAAGTGTAGGATTCTCAGGAGAAATCAGGTTAATTAGAGAGAGATTCGTGACTTATGACTCAACTGTGGGATTTAATCCAAATCTGGACTTTCCATTATCTCAAAACACATTTACAAAGAATTCAGGCTGTCACAATCCCAATCCCATTTGTGTAAATGTGCTAGGTTTCTCAAAGAATCTCTCAACAGAACTCATCCTGCATCTCCACATCTTGAGTTTTATAGTCTCTTCTAGTCTCAATAAGTCATCTTATAACATTTCAGGGTCTCTGCTAACTGACAGAGGAGCGGAGGGACTTTCCAGCGCATGAAACGAGCGCTGGAGTCCATCTGTGCGTTAGTCATCCCAGGCGGACATTTTTGGCAGGAAACAAGCGAGTGGAGGATCCTGTCCAGGAGGGAGGTCTTCACGCTGTCCTGCCAGCAAAATAAAGGATGTGGGGGAAGTTAATGAGAGCCAACCCTAACGACCAGAACCTACCTTTTGTTTTTCCTTCTGTTGGACACTCCTGTCAGATATGAAACCTAAACATAGAGATGTAGAAGACCTGGCGGAAGTGAGCCAAGATGTCACGACTAGCCTGTACTTAGGTTATTTAGTGCATCAACAGTTCCATGAAGAACCTTCAACATCCATGGAACAGGTTCTTTAAATGTTCTTCACTCTTAAAAAATTACGTTCCAAAAGGGGGTTTTCTGAGCAATGTCATAGAAGAACCATTGATGGTTACCCAAAGGATATTTCAGTGAACCGTTCTGAAAAGAGAAGTTTTTCCTTAGTCTAAAGAAAATTTGAACCTTTTTCCTCTATAAAGGACCTTGGAAAGGTTCCATGGATGTTAAAGGTTCTTCATGGAACCATCAATGGCAATAAATAACCTTTATTTATTTTTAAGAGTATAGCCCACTCTCTAAAAAATAAATAACTTTTAGTGACATTAATAATTCTACGAAGAACCTCCAGCATCCATGGAACCTTAAGGTTCTTTATAGTGGAAAACGGCTCTTAACGCCAATATTTTTTTTTGTTATTTTAAAAACTGTTCAGATAAAGGTTATTTGAGGAACCCAAAATTGATTTTCTATGGTTTAGAAACAAAAACCTCCTTTTGGAATCATAATTTTTAAGGGTGTATGAAGACCCATTTGTGGAATGGAAAGGTTCCACGGATGTTAAAGGTTCTTCATGGAACCATTAAAGCCAAAAAAATAACCTTTATTTTTAAGATTGTCACCTGTACTCTTAAAAATAATGGTTCTTTTATTGGCACTAATGATTCCATGAAGAACCTTCAGCATCCATCAAACCTCTCCAAGGTACTTTTTAGTGGAAAAGGGGTTCTTTAGATTTTTAAAAGCTCTTCACACCAAGAAAAAAAGCCGGTCCTTTTAAGAACGGTTTAATTAAATGTTCTCTGAGGAACGCAAAGTGGATCTTCTATGGCATAGATGCCAAACCTCCTTTTGGAACCTTGATGTTTAAGAGTGAGGGCAAAACGACTTAGAATAAAAGTCTTTACAAGAGCAAGAATTCCCTTTTTTAGCATTTGAACTAATGCACAAAGCTCTTTCAACAAATGTCCTCCAACTGTTTTCCCTGTCAAACGCAACTTGGAATGTAAGATTTGTTAGGAAACTGTTGCAGCTGGAACACTTGTTGGCAATAGTCACCCCCAGGGAGCATATCCCTCCGGGCAGCCCCCACAACACACACACCCTTCACTCACTCAAGAGCGTACACACAAAATACTCTTCAGTGTATTCGGCTCCTTCTCAAAAACACACACACAGTCAGCAGTGAGAGAACAACAGGGCTGGACAAGTGTAGCAGCAGCTGCTGGTCGGGTTCAGATTACAGATAAAGACGTTAAGAGAGTTTCCTTCTCTTCTCATTGTCCGGCACGGATTTCCAACTACGGCCAAAAGCTCATGAATCGCACTTCCTACTGGAGAGGAAACTCATTTCAGACCATCCCTTACTAGTATGATTCATCAAAGCAGAAGATAACCTCTTAAACCAGGCTGAGAGAATATGACTCAGGCTATTCTTGGGAATTGCATCTTCCCAGAATCACTTTTGCCTTTTGTGGCTGGCAAATGAGGATTAATAGAAAGCACTTCGTTGTAAAAAAAAACAAAAACACTGATTTATATGGTAAAGCATACTGTATATGCAAATCTGATGGGTGGGTTCATCAAAATCTGAGAATGTGATTGGTTCACGCTTTTTTCTTTTTCACACTTCAGTGTCTGTTCACATGATCATTGTGGTAGCCCAAGTCTGAACATGTCTGAAGGAACGGATATACGTGGGCCCAAGAGTGTCAAACGTAGGCAAACCTGCCATTCGCTCTAGTCGGTTTCTCTTTTTTAGCTCGTTGGCTTTGATGGTCTACACACCGTTTATGGTCTTCAGACCCAAGGCCACACACCAGGAACTGACCATCATAAAACCTATGGGTGGCCAACATTAGAAGATCACCTTAGTTTGACTAGAACTACATATACTCAACGCTTTGGGAACATTCTATTTGTTTTACTACCTAAAAAGCCTAAAACGTAATTGTTTAGAAATCAGCATACAGCTAAATTTCCAAAGATATACACTCACTGGCCACTTTATTAGGTACACCTGTTCAATTGCTTGGTAACACAAATTGCGAGCTCAATGCATTTAGATGTGGTGAAGACGACTTGCTGAAGTTCAAACCGAGCATCAGAACGGGGAAGAAAGGGGATTTAAGTGACTTTGAACGTGGAATGGTTGTTGGTGGCAGACGGACTGGTCTGAGTATTTCAGAAACTGCTGATCTACTGGGATTTTCACACACAACCATCTCTAGGGTTTACAGAGAATGGTCCGAAAAAGAGAAAATATCCAGTGAGCGGCAGTTGTGTGGACGAAAATGCCTCGTTGATGTCAGAGGAGAATAGCAGACTGGTTAGAGATGATAGAAAGGCAACAGTAACTCAAATAACCACTCGTTACAACCAAGGTATGCAGAATACATCTCTGAACACACAACACATCGAACCCTGAAGCAGATGGGCTCCAGCAGCAGAAGACCACACCGGGTGCCGCTCCTGTCAGCTAAAAACAGCACACGGAGGATACAATTCACACTGGATCACCAAAATTGGACAATAGAAGATTGGAAAACGTTGCCTGGTCTGATGAGTCTCGATTTCTGCTGCATTCAGATGGTCGGGTCAGAATTTGGTGTAAAGAACATGAAAGCATGGATCCATCCTGCCTCGTCTCAACGGTTCAGGCTGCTGGTGGTGGTGTAATGGTGAGGGGGATATTTACTTGCCACACTTTGGGCCCTTTAGTACCAATTGAGCATCGTTTAAACGCCACAGCCTACCTGAGTATTGTTGCTGATCATGTCATCCCTTTATGACTACAGTGTACATCTTCTGATGGCTACTTCCAGCGGGATAACGCACCACGTCACAAAGCTCAAATCATCTCAGACTGGTTTCTTGAATATGACTAGGGTTGGGTATCGTTTGGGGTTTTTTCGATACCGGTGCCAAAACGATACTTTTAAAACGGTACCGGTGCCTAAACCGATACTTCTAAAAATAAAAAATTACCAATTAATAATTGGATTGGCCATTAGCCCTAAACACATGGGCCCGGTTTCACAGACACACAGACAGGGCTTAGATTAACCCTAGACTACACCTCTCTTTATCAAAAATTTGATTATTCACTTTTTCTACACTTTCTCTTTATCTTTCTCTCCTTCCCTTGCTAGCTTGTACTTATTTGAACAATACCTAAGACTTGGTGTTATGGGCACTTCCTCTGTCTGTTTGCCTCTTCAAGATTAATCGCTTTATGTATTCCCCAATTGTAAGTCGCTTTGGATAAAAGCATCTGCAAAATGGTATTAATCATGTTTGATACCATTTAATCAAGTCCTGCGGGTCAGAACCCTGACTTCCAAGAAATAATAGTGAGCTTTTGTTTAAAAGTCAGGGAAAAGTCAGTAGCGAGACATCACCTCAACACCCTTCCAGGAATATTAGCTTGTCTGAGAGACTAAACCCTTTGGGTCTCAGCACATCTCTCTTGCATATAATCTCTTTCTACCATTCTCCAACTCCCCAATCACTTTCATTCCCCAGCTCGCTTTCTTTCCCTCTCTGTGTTTAGCTCTAATATATTCTACCCTTCTCCTCCAATAACTTCCTTTTACTTCCTCTCTGGCTCGGCACTCAGGAAACAATCATAGCTGTTGAAGAGGCTGTGAAAGAGAGCTGCTCGACAGACAAGAAAAATGTAAAATTGCCAAGATAGAGAGTGAATTTAGGGATGAAAGACTCTTAGTTAACTAAGAGCACTAAAATGACTCTTTACATTAACAGAAGCACCTCGTGAAAATAACCCTTGATGCCTACGAGACAGCTAAACATGAATCTCTGCGAGATTAACAACTCCTGATTCCGGACTTTCAACATTATCCACCGGGGTGACTTTCCAGGACGGCAGTCTGCTCTCAGATCTCTCCATATGGTTTACTCTAGTCCTGATTCAGTCAGCAGAGGAAAGACTGACACAAAGAGCGCAGCGTGTGCCAGAGGACTCACTCGATCGTCTGATTCAGCACTTTCCGCGGAAAATCGTCAGGCGAATTTGTGAAGGAGTACTCTTGCCTGACTTGGTCTTTTAGTGGCTGAGGCAGGGGCACGAGCCAAACCCCACAAAAACCAAAAAGACATGCATAAGACGAACGCTCACAGGACTCTTGGGATGGCAGAGAGAAAGAGGCCCAATGTGCTGATCTCGGAGTCACACTTCTATGCCAAAAACAGAGGAAGACTGATACAACCTACTCAAGCTTATAAACCGACAAAGATTTGGATTTTTCACTCAGAAATGTAACAAATTCCAAAATCAGAAATTTCTATTAACTACAAAGAAACAGCAATTAAGACTGAAATAGTATATTCTTGTAAAATGTACTCCAAAAATATGTTTTATTTACTTTATTTAATGTTATAAATATTAGTTTAGTGTTAAAATTATATTTACAATCTCATTTATTGATGATTAAGATTAGATTAAAACTTATCTTAGATATTTCCAAATCAAATATGGCAAAAGCATTACAGACAAATCAACAAAAAAGCCAAATCAATGAATTGCATCTACATTTTTTACATTAGTTTTTTTTTTTTACTCCAAAGTAGATGCATTTGCTAATATAATCAAAATAATACCAGATTTTACAAAGCAAGGTACGTGGTTCTTGCACAATGCGACACCCAGGTGTTTTGAGTAATTGCTAGGTGGATATGGACTGGTCCAATTCAAAGAGTCCCTTCCTTCAGGGTAAATTTAGGGATTTTTTTTCATCCGTTTCATCATATGCCAGGTGAAAATCATCAAGTCCGTTCCCTGACAGTAATACCACACATTTCTTTAATTATGCATTATATGAAACATCTCCGTAGCACAAATGGTGCGAGACAAGTTAAACACCAAAATCAAAAATTCTAATTGTCATAATTTTTTCACCAACATGGCCTTCCAAACTACAACATACTTTCTTCTGTGGAAAACAAATGATGATATTTCAAAAACTAAATGGGGTCTGAAAAAATACTGGATGCATTGACTTTCATTTCTCAAAATATCTCTACAAGTCAACAAGTCAAATCTCTACAATATGGTTTGGAACAACATGCGTGTCTAAATTCCAAAATAATTCTTAGGTTTTGGGGTTTGTTAGAATTACTAAAGTATGAACACTATGTTTATGTTCATTCAAAATATGTGACCCATTCTGTGAAAACCCAGCTAAAGTCATTTTTTTGTGATTTGCTGTTTTCTGCAAAAAATCATCCGTCATATGGTAAAGAACATTCTGTGAAAATGTTACATTTATATCTTTAATATTGACTGAGTAAGGTCATGTCAAAGATTAAAATTATAGTGAAATTAATGGTAGAAATCCAATTTGATGCTTGTTATCTCAGAATTAGATTTTGAGACTTTAGCCTGGATTTCACAGAGAGGATCACATATATTACTTTTGTGATATGACATGATAAAAATGGCAACAATGTTCACTGTAATGATCGTCACACTCTGATAACCATCACATGAAAGAGCTTCTTAATAAAGAATGACAAATAAATGCAGCCACTAGACAGAAGGCCAAAAATAATCAACTTGCCTTCCTTTTCAATTCAGGTTATTAGATTAGATGCAATTCAGGTGCATGTTTACACAGAGCGTAGCTGACTGCCGCGTGAACCCCGGTGCGCTGCCACAAACAGTTGGTTTCAAGAACAACTGGAAAGTGTAGCAACTTCAGACAGACAGAAACAAAGGCTATACTGTTCTAGCCCACAGCTCACCCCTCCCTTGAGTCAAAAACAGCCAAAAAAAATCTTATCTGCCAATGCCTCGCGCAGGAAATATATGTAAACAAGTGTCCCGAGAGCGGGCATACATTTTCAGCGCAATGTAAACACGCTTTCATTGGTCATCTCTCCATCATAATTAATAAAGCATAGCGACACATTGTGTGTGCTTTGGCTCGCATCTCGCCGCAGGCTCCTTCGACTGCGACATGGAAAAGGACTTTAATTTGAAAGGGAACATTTTAATTTTGGGGAACTGAAGACCGTATAAAATGTTTCCTTCTGCAAACAAGGGGCGGTGAGGAGGCCAAACGGCAGTGCATCACGTAAGATATTCTCTTTCTCCCAAATGCTTGAAAACACACACACAGCTAGATATTTGTTCAGAGCTCTGTTGACAGACAGGTAAGTGGTCACCATTTGAAGAGCCACTTCTGCGGCGGGTGCTAAAAGGCCGCTTCAGTCCACACAAATGGAAAGAGGCTCATTACGCTCTCGGCTGGGCCCTTAACACAAACCAGCTAAAGGAACTGTCAACTGGCCAGCAACATAAACACATATGGCACAAACAATCTGCTCCAATCGTACACTCCCGATCTCTTAAGGAGGATATGCTCTGGACTTTCTGCATCGAGAACTGCTAGAAATGCTGTGGAGATGATTGCAAACTTCAGGACTGGTTTGGGGACTGGATTGAGAGCTCAGCGCAAGAACAAACAAATCATTAAAACTGATTTGTTAGCTTATTAAACAGTAAAGCCCTATTTAGAGCGGGAGAGCAAAAGCAGACGTTGAAATGACGTGTCTTGGCTCGGCAAAGCCTGACAGCGGAGGTAGTTCAGGGTTCGTTTGTGATGTCTGAAAAAAAATAAAAATTGAGAACAGCAAATTTGCTGCTGAACAACAAATGTGGCCCATTGCGGAAGCCATAAACGGCAAGGCGTGGCATCTGTTTAAATTCACCCCCCCCAAAAAAGTATGTTTGCTTAAAACGTGTTGCCCTCAAAGCGATTGGGAAAAACGTACAACTATGCATAAACTAATTTAGAAAATCACCTCTGTTCCAGTGCAAACCGCGTCAATAGAATACATTTCTGATTTAGAATTGTGCAAAACATCTTTTATTTAAAAAAATGTGCTTTTGCAATCTTTAAATTGTATTATGTGTAATTTCAGTATTATATGCCTTGTGATCTTCATCAATACTACTGACCAACGAAAACTGCATAAGGGACAACTAGCACTAAAACTAGGCAGCTTGAGCTTACACATTTACCCAAGAAATATATAGATATTATATTTTATTTTCCAAAATAAATTTCTGTACCGTAGTGAGTTAAAGTAAATTGAGCATATCACGCAAGTGGCAAATACCAAGACTGGATGTGCACACCACAAGCTAAACCAGACTAAACTTCCTGTAACAAACATAGTTAAGAAGCAGTGACATTCAGTAATGTGAAACCAAACCGCTGCTGTGTAAATCCCTTGTTGGATTCATTTGTTGCTGATCAGATAATGGGGTAACATCTCAATACATTTCAGAAGACAAATACGCAAACGTGTTTCGGAGTCACGAGCAAGAAATATATTTGGCTGATATTTGGCTTTAAATCAAAATGTAAACAAAAAATTGGAGTAAACTAATTGGAGCACAATTAAGTTACTTCCACTGTTGACTAAACAAAAACCACCACAACATCTGGTCTACGTACTGTCTCTTTAAGTAGATACAACATACATTACAAAAATTATTTGACACAACAACAATCACTTTTACACACAACCTGACCTGTATCTAGCTATTTTTCAACCTTTTTTCTATAAGCCCAACCTTTCTAAAAGGAGGTAAGACATAAGACAAGCTAATCAAGCAGCAGAACTTGAAGAGGCAGTTTGGGCTGAACTGACTAAGTCCAACCTGAAGTGCAGCATTTCTGTTTAACGAAACCTGTCCATTAATAGTAACTCAGAGGAACAATAAAAACATGGAGAGCATCGTTAAACTCACTTACATATGTGTGGGGAGAACTAATAACCAATTAACATATTCATGTGAAGAACTCAAAATACTTCGGTCTCACCCACTCACCTTGAAAAAAAAAGATAACTAAAAATAAAATTAATGATGAGAAAGAAATGTTTAAACATATTAATTAACCCTCTTGTTGTCCTATGAAAATGCCCCCCCTCTGTGATCTTTGTGTCACATTAAAAATGTTTAAATTCACGATGGTCTAATGACTCTTTCTAAGGACTGTATTTAATCTCCGTGCAAAGTATATGATGTGAACATTTTTGTTTTACATTTCATAATTACTTACATAAACTGTTTAAATCTGTACAGCTTTATTTAAAGGCAGTGTGATTGATCATTCAACAAATTTGGCCATAAAAAACACAGATGATGAGAAAGTGTAATTTGTATTTAAAACAACTTCACTGCTTTTTTGTTGTTTAGATATTACTGACAATGTCACAAATCCCAGATAGGACAAAAAAAAGTGTCAATTATCTTTAAACAATAGAAGGGTTAATATTGAAACGCTCAATCTGAGGAAAGATAGCTGTTTGGGCGGGAAGAGCACTGATCGGTTTCATTGGCAAAATAGTTTTAATACTACAGTATTTAATACCAATACTTTAATAATGATTATAGTATAATCAATATTATACAAACATTAAGATAAAATTCCATACAAAAATATATTTAAAAAAATAAGGAATTCAGTTTTGATAAATCAGTTTGGATGGTAGCCTACAATATGGAAAATTGCCTATAGGCAAATATAAATAAAAAGTCCACAGAAATCAGTTATCATATTATATCAGTTTAATAGCTGAATTATGTTTTTACAGGTTACTGAGTCAACACTATAAGGCTACTTTTTCCAGTAAGGTTAGTGTAATTTGGTTTCACTTCACATGAAGTTGTTTTGTAAATAAAAAACAGAACTTTTAAAGTTTTTCTATATTCTTCACTTATTCACGTCACTACTCACATAACTCAGTAAATATTAAATTTAGTAAATGTCTTGAGTCTGTCAAGTGAAACATAGTCACACTTACCTGATGATAACGTAGAAAAAGGGGTGAAAGATCTCTCCAAACACCTCTGTCGTTTCTCTCTGACAATTCTCTGGAACAACAAAACCTCTTTCTTTACTTTCAAGCACACATCGCGTTTGGAAAATCCTGCTCTGAGAGTAAATAAGAGCCTGTGTGCATTCGAGCAGGACATTTTCGACTCGACTTCCACGCGCAACATTGCAAGCGTTAGTTGGAATAATGTTTCTAACTTAAGTCTAATTCAAAGGCTAAAAGTTCCCGGCTATCACACTAAAATCGCCTTCCTCTCTCTCTCACACACACACAGTTACAGCAGATCCACACGGAATTCTGTCCCTCATCCCACCCAACGCAGGGAGTTCCGAGGAAAAATGCTAAATATGACAAAGATCTGAAAACTTCGCTAGAGCAGCATGAAAAACGCGACCAGACAAAGGGAACGAGTCCATCTAAAACTCACCTTTATTGAGAAACACCTCTACCGATAGAACTGGACGAGGTTTATTTCTTTAAAAGTTATATTTTATCTTGGTGCTCTATTGTTTTCAGTCATATTTCTCCCGGTTTGACAGTAAAGGTGGAATGCGAAGTATGGGTTTGGTATGAAATTCACGCACTTCAGTGGAAAACGAAGGAGGGAAAAAAGTTTAAGGAGGGGCAACTGTTGCGCGTCAATCAACACAGCTGGGGGCGGGGACTTCTCCTAAGACCCGCCCACTTTGGGCAACAGAGAAGAAAAGCCGTAGGCTACTTGAGCTACTGTACATAGAGTTATAAAAACCAAGTTTAGATTCATGTAATAACGTTTTTCACTAACAATTATCGTTGATTAGATTATATCTGGAACGTAATATGGTACTGATTATTTATTTAATGTGACAGGCAAAAATAATATTGACAAAAATACAAGAAAGAAGAGCTCATTCCTTAAATTGCACATCACAAAAAGTCTTGAAGGGTTTCTTTATTACTGCATATTTTTTTAAACATTCAAACAGTTATTATAGTTCATTAAATAACTAATTAGACCAGTAACATTTACAATATTTAGTTAATTTGTAACTTTTAAATGAGTCGTCTTGTTTTTGTAGATAATAACAGATATTATTTGGGAATTTCTGAAGGTATATTTGAAAGTTTAGGGTCATAAATATTAATTTACATACGTGAAAATAAAATATGGAAATATGCTTATTAAAATAAATATTTGTATAGCCTACTCAATAACTGAAAATAAAAACGAATTAAAAC
The DNA here is from genome assembly GCA_003573665.1 of Oxygymnocypris stewartii. NCBI lineage: Eukaryota > Metazoa > Chordata > Actinopteri > Cypriniformes > Cyprinidae > Oxygymnocypris > Oxygymnocypris stewartii. The sequence continues at coordinate 361,015 of QVTF01022527.1, read as the reverse complement.
GTTTAGACAAAGAAAATTGAATAATTAATAAAATCTGCCAATTTAAATGTTAAAGTAAAAATATGCTAATTAAAATAATGCTAAATTTATTTAAAAAAATAGTTTTAGATTAAAAACTTAGAAAAAGTAATCCAATCTGTGTTTGTCAATAACCTTAATGTGCTATGTTTTTTAATAATAAAACATTAAATATATATATATATATATATATATATATACACACACACACGTGTGTGTGTGTGTGTGTGTGTGTGTGTGTGTGCGTCTGTGTGTGTGTGTGTGTGTGTGTGTGTGTCTGTGTGTGTGCGTGTGTGTCTGTGTGTGTGTGTGTGTGTGTGTGTGTGTGTGTGTGTGTGTGTCATTAAATGAGCGTATCACTGTATTTAAAACGATCTGTAAAACCAAGTGATTATATTTGTAGGTCAAGTACTGCATAGTTCTCAGACCCTTAGAAGGCCATCATCATCATCATCATCATCATCATCCTCTTGGAATTCTAATAGAATCCATTCAACATTCCAGAGCGATGAGTGTGAACAGTGAAACCTCTTCAGCACAGCAGCGTCTCAGGGGAACACAACAGTCAAACTCCGTGATGTAATACGCTGGAATGGAGCCCAAGATTATAATGCATGCATGCTCCTTTAACATACGTCTCTACAAGCGTAGAGCTCCGTCTGTAGGCAAGATCTGAAACGTGTGAGTACAGTCCAGAGTAAACGAAGTAAAGGGTCACAAAAATTACAAGGGTCACAAAAAGCTACAGGAACAAGATGAGAAAGTATTTGAAACCATCACAGCAACCCTGCATGGTAAACTTTTCTGAGAACTACAAGTTTGGACAAATCAACCCAGCAGGCTGTGACAGATCGTCTGGCCTGAGGCTGAACGTGTAAAGAGAGATCCCCAGTGTAACATCACAGCTAAAGCGATACTAGTACCACAGAGACTTTAGTTCGGTTATAAGTTCATTCATCTGGCCTCATGCAATGACTTCATCTTCAAGAACTGCATTTTATTCCCACCTCAACAGATTTAGAAAGGCATTATAAATCAGCATTCATAACTCATTGTACTTGCAGAATTTAGTAATTTCCTATTATTGTCGTGGCATTTATGAAATTAAAACGAATCATTAAATTAATGTTAAAGCCTAAAACATTGTCTAAATAACTATTTAGCTATTGGTTAACATCATTGTTCAATGTTAAAGCTTTGGTGACAAAGTGAAAAATAAAGTTATTTCAGAGTCAAAGAGAAAAATGTACAGATGAGACATGGACAAAATACAGGAAAATACAGGAATGTGTATTTTTATTCTATGTTACCTTTTTTTTGTAACAACCTAAACTGTCAAAAGCAAAACCTTTCACACATCCATCAAACACCCAGAAATAACACTCTTAAATGAAGCACATTTTTACAAACACTTTTATTTCATTTAAATGAATTGCATTTTCATTTTTAGATTTACATCAAGTAAAAATGGTAGAACAGGACTAATTACCTTTGTCTGCACAGATTAAGACAGTTATAGGTTTTTGAATAAAATATGTTACACAAATAATCATAAACTACAATGACACGTACAAGGCAAAACAAAACTATCAACACCAAGTGTCAGGTGTTCACATCTGCATCAGGGGAAAGTTCATGTTATTCCTGTAATGACACTGTTCCAGGTCATCTTTGCTTGAGTAAGCATGAGTGGTTGAGATGTTTGACATACTCCAAGCATCAGTCAATGATATTGCATGTGCAATCAGAAATGTACAATCAGCTTTGATAAATCTGGACCTTGCTTTAATCTTGGGCTTTCGGCACACTTGCACAGACAACCGCTCTCTTTCAGATAAGCATTCTTAACGGTTACCCGCACAAAACACAGCACAACTGCACAAAATACATAGACATGTTTTTTAAAGGAACAGTTCACCCAAAAATTACAATTTAAACAAAAATGTACTCACCCAGCTAAGATGTAGAGGAATTTGTTTCTTCATGGGAAAAGTTTTAGTGAAACATATCATTCCATCACTTGCTATGAGCTACTGTACATTGGGTCCTCTGCAGTGAATGGGTGCCGTCAGAATGAGAGTCCAAACAGCTGAGAAAAACATCACAATAATCCACACGCAAGCCAATCCATCAATTAACTTCAAACCATTGATTCCAGCTAAAACAGCGGTGTAAACCTGAGGGGTGTAGACAAGAGGAGATGGACTTTTTCACAGGTGTTATTATGGATTATAGACTCATATTTTAGCTGGAAGCTAAAATCTTACAATCTGTATCTTACAAACACGCAGCTTTTTGCTTCACAAGACTTTTAACTGATGTACTGTGGATAATTGTAGTGTTTGGACTCTCATTCTGACGGCACCCATTCACTGCAGAGGATCCATTGGTGAGCAAGTGATGCAATGCTATATTTCTCCAAGAATCAAACTCATCTACATCTCGGACGGCCTGAGGGTGAACATTTTCAGCGGATTCTCAACTTTGGGTGAACTATTCCTTTAAACAAAGTGCTTTTTCTATTCATGTTTTAAGTATAAGATAACACAGTTTTTAACCAGATTTACTAAAATGTGAAGCAGACAGTGTTAAAACACATTTATTCCTAATTGCATTGTATGCATAACCTAAAACTAAAACACAATCCATTGTTTCTTTTTCCCTTTTCAAACACACGCCACGTCTAACGTGACCTCTTCACCTCCAGGGGTCATTTGTATGTTTCAGACTCTCAAATCAAACATCTCGATACCAGTTCACCACCTCTACAACCATTACTTGATTTCATCCCAAGCAGATCTCTCTGTGGCAAGTAAAACCATGCAACCCCACAAGCAATGCTGGCTTTATTTGACTGATTTATGGTCTCGTTGTGAATTGAGCTGATGCTGAGTGAGAACGTTTCCCATTCGCTGCGTATGACGAAATCACAGAAAGACACCAGTCTTTAGGCTTTTACTCGCAGGCGATTTTACCATCAAAGCCGGAGAGAGCGATGGCAAAGGCTTGTACGGCACACAGAGGATACCTGTAGTCCAGAGTGAAAGCGTCGTCTGCTACTCTCCCAAACTGCATCACAATGTAGTCCTCTGAAAAGGTCATGCAATGACTTATTTGCTAAGCAAACATATCAATTACTAACATTACATACAAATAGTGAAACAGTATGCAAAGTATCAGTATGAAATGTCTTCAAATATAATTATTTTGCATTTTTAATTCATTTTTGTGTACAAATGTCTTCACTTTTGACTCATAGAGAGATTAAAATAGCAGCTAATATTATTTCTGGTACTTTAGTTACACTGGAAATGGATGTGAAGTCAAGTGCATTGCATTGTGGGATACAGTACATGATTGCATCAACAAATATGGCAGACACTTTTATTAAAACAACTTCTAGAGCATGTCAAGTGTATAAGTTATCAGAATGTGCCCATGATCATGAACCATGCTCTAACAGTGCCACTGTTGATATTGTTATTTTGATAACTCTTACATTTTTTGTTTTTTTAAGTTTTGGTTGATTAAAATAAAGCTGAAAAAATAGAAATATTAGATTTAATAAATATATTTCTGCAACTGAAAGGAATAAAATAGGTTTTAGTTACAGTACTAAAATGACTAAACCAAAAATTGAAATAATAATTAATAAATTATAAATAGAAATATAATAAACCGTTGTTCAAAAATTATTAATAAAAATGCAAAAGCACATACGATTATTCAAATTAAAATCAAACCTGAAAAAAATATTTTATATTTATAAACACTAAAAAACAGATAATAATATAGAAATACTCTCGTTGTATTCTTTACATTTACAATTGTACTTGTCCTGCATGCAGCAAAATAAGTATCATTCCTGTACGCCATAACTTTAGTTTCAGAGAAATATCCACAGGGATATGGTACTTACGGTCTTTGTCATGCACGATCTGGAAATTCTTGATGGAGGCCTGTGTGACTCTGCCGTTGAAGTTCAACACGTGTGACGCGGTTTCTTCATTCCACACTGGCGTCTTATTGCGCAGATCTATCAAGTTCTCCATATTTCTGTTTTGATGTCTAATCAGCAGGCTGTTATTGTCCTGTTGGGAAGCAGTATATTCAGATGTAATTTTAACAAATAATAAATTAATGCAAATTAATAAATGAAATAATTATGTATAAATAAATGATTCTAAATAAATGTTTATTTTTAACTTATATTTATGCATTTAGCAGACGCTTTTATCCAAAGCGACTTACAATTGCATTCAGGCTATACATTTATTATCAGTAAGTGTGTTCCCTGGGAATCGAACCCACAACCTTTTGCACAGTTGACGCAATGCTCTACCACTGAGCCACACAGGAACACACTGTGAACTTACACTACGTGGTCGTATGGGGACTCGTTCTCCGTCTTTGGTCATGCCAGGAATAATTACAATCATTCGTCTTGGTCCTTTCATGCCCAAAACATTAGTTTCCTGAAGCCACAATGCAAATTAACGTCAGTAAAATATGACATGCATTAAGTAACTGATTAGTGTTTCATCCAGTGGTTCCAGTGGATGTTTCCTTACATAGATAATAGCTGCTAATTCCTGCCGTGCGTTAGACATGTCCGGCAGAGCTCTGTCCGGATGCAGTGCATTATCAAACACCGTGAACTTAGTTCCCATCAGATTCGACCTGGAATATACATGCAAATCTCCTTTAAATCAAAGAGACTGTGCTATAGACCTGTAAAAGATGGCAATGGTGAGCAAAGCCACACACCTCAGCTTCCCAATGAAGTTTTCCCCTCCTCTGGAGAGGTCAGTCGGGTCAATGGAGATCAAGTAGTTTGAGGTCGTGCTTTTCTTCCTCTTCCTTCCCGCTAACAAAAATACCTGGATGGAAGATGGACATCAGAATGAGTCACATCTGAATTAAATTTATTCCAGACTGATAAGATAAATGTAATGAGATTCTAAGCTATATTTTGGTCAATTTGAGATTATGTTTTTTAAAGAAATTAATACTTTTATTCTCCAAGGATGCAATAAATTGATCAGAAGTGACAGTAAAGGCATGTATAATGTTACAAAAGACAACACAACATTGATAATAATCAGAAATGTTTCTTGATCAGTATATCATAATGATTTCTGAAGATCATGTGACACTGAAGACTGGAGTAACGATGCTGAAAACTCAGGAATAAATGACATTGTAACATATAATAACATAGAAAATGGTTATTTTTAAACATTTCACAATATTCTGTTTGAGCAAATAAATGCAGTCTTGGTCCGCATATCAAGACTTTTTTCAGAAACACCATGAAGGCCTATACAGATAAATATAGATGTACTTTCTTCTCGTTGTCCAGGTGCAGGTAGTACGTTGGGTAAAAGCCTCGGTCCATCCCTCTCTTGTCACGGGTCACTTTGCACCTCACCGTGACGCCCTGTTTAGCAGGCTGAAGAACGAACTCCTCCAGATTGTCAAACTCGATGGGAGGAGAAGGTGCTCGCTCCTCCTTCAGAGGAATAAGAGAGGCAATCTTAGACACTGTTACCAGGGTAATCATAGTTCCCACCCAAAAACCACATGTGCACTGTCGTTATAGAGAACAATGATGATAAATAAACACCGTAATGAGAATAAAGCGAAAATTCACCTTTTTGCCTTTTTTCCCCTTGCCCTTTTTCTTTTTCTGTGTCACTTCTAAATCTGAGTCTTCAGTCTCTTCTGCTTTAGCAGGACCTGAGGACGAGAAACAATCAAATTAGACACGTGCTGCCAGGTCATGAAACAAATCAGTTCAGACGAGTGCGGTCAAACCATTAATCACATCCACAATCAAAGGTTGTTTACATACTATATGTATGTGTACTGTGTTTATTTATTATGCATATATAAATATATGCACATACAGTTTATATTTTGAAAATATTTACATGTACACTCTCAGAAATAAAGGTACAAATGCGGTACCTTTTCAAAAGGTACACTTTTGTACCTATTAGTTTCAAATATGTGCACTTTAAGTTCTAATATGTACCGAAATGGACCCTTTAGGTACAAACATGTTCCTTTTGAAAAGGTACCGCCCCAGTGACAGCGTTTGTACCTTTATTTCAGAGAGTGTACATGTAAATATTTTCTATATTGTGTATATACATTTATATCAGTATATTTTATATTATATATAAATATATTTAATATATAAATATAGAATGTTTTTCTTAAATATATACATGAATGTGTTTGTATTTATATATACACAGTACACACTCGTATATTATGTAAACAAAACTTTAATATTTTTTTTGTCAGTTAGTAAACTTACCTTTGGTCTTTTTGGTCTTTTTGTCCTTGTCCTTGTCTTTGTCCTTGTCTTTGTCCTTGTCTCCTCCTGTCTGAAACATGGACGCTGGCTTTGCGCTGCTCGTCTTCTTCATCTTGCTGGTTTTGGTTTCTGGTTCGCTCTCATCTTCACTCTCAGATTTGGCAGCTGCTTTACGTCACATTTGTAAACGTAAGTGTTATTCGGAATCAGCAAATAGACATGTATATAAGAGCTCTCAAAACATTACCTTTCTTTTTACTCTTGGTTTCAGGCTTGTCTCCGTTTATCTGAAACATGGAGGCTGGCTCCTTTTTCTTGGCTTTAGATTTTCCTTTACTATCTACATCTTCTTTGACATCTTCATGAAGCAAATATAAATAAATCAAGTTATTGAATCGATCGAAACTAGTATATATTTAAAGTACGTGTGAACAGAGGACACCTTTTGATTTGGACTTCTTCTCTTTTTCTTTCCCATCAGAACTTTCTTTTGTAGTCTTTTTCTTCGTCTTCTTCTGAGGAGTGGTCTCTTCATCATCATCATCATCATCTGTAGAGCCTGATTTGCAGTAAATATAAAAGTGCTCAGATATATATCTGGTACAGTTTGTTTTTCACATGTCATGCTATTATCCTGCTGGAAAGAGAAAACTTCTCCTCGACAGCAAGACAAAATGAAGAGCAAATAGCTTTTCTCATAAAAAAAAGACTTATTATCACTCTAATTATCTCATAAGAGATAAGATCGTCCAAACTGAGCTCAAAACAATACAATCTTGATCTCAGTATGACGTTTCAAGATATCAAATAAATAAATGTATTACTGAGGTCATTTCAGTGCTCTTGTTGGTAACTAAGGCAAATTTTTGGTAACTGAAAAAGCTGAAATAAAATAAACAAATTTAAAATAAAATACATATTATATGATAAACTGAAACGGGAAAAGCTTTGTTTTCAAAAACTGCATTGAAATATATATTTTTTTGCCTTTGCAACTAACTGCAATAAAATAAGTTGCAGTAATTAAAGCTAAATAACATATAAATTAAATAATAATCATATAAATAAAAAAATAACAACTAATAAAAATGACAATAACTAACACTTTAAACTAAAGTTAAAATGAAAACTGGAAATATAAAAATAAAATCTGATTTCAAATATAATATAAGTAACACTGAGGACACTAATATATAAATGAGAGTAAAATAACACTCACTCTTCTTCTTCTTTGGGGCACTTTTGGCTTTCTTCTTGACTTCCTTCTCCTTCTCTGTCGATTCCTTCTCCTTCTCCGGTCTCTTCTTCTTCAGCTTCTCTCCATCTGTGAGGGAGGTTTGTGAGAGTTGTGTAAACAGACTGACAGAAGCGCAGTGATGTAACATCAGGACATGAACCGTCTGTCGTACTCTGAGTGACCGGGCTGCTCTCGGACGATAGATCGCAGCTCTTCTTGCTCTTGGTCTTTTTGGGTTTGGCTTCGGTGCCGGTGATCTCTGCTGGAGTCGACTCGGGCTTCTTCTTTTTGGGCTTCTGCAATGTTCTGATGTGTGCAGGTAAAAATGACATTATTGTAATAAACATATTGGACAATTAGCTATTATTAAAGTAATCCTAGCTAGAAAGTTCAATTACTCACCAGTAAGTATGTAAGTGAAAGCAACGAATACAAAAGAACAATATATTTGAATATAACTCTTAGTCAATAAATAGGCATTTTTGTCATTTTTAGTTTGAAACATACTCACATTTATATATATATATTTTTTTCTTCAGATTTATACTTTTTATTACATAATTTTTTTCTCTTTTCGAGTTATGTTGTGTATGGGAATACATCAAAATATATATATATTTTTAAAATCTGAAGCACGAAACCACACACACACACGCACGCACGCACGCACGCACGCACACACGCACACACACACACACACACACACACACGCCTGATTTGCTATCCTTGTGGGAATGGTAAACCAGGCAAAATGGTTATTCTACTGAACAAACCATATTTTCTGTCGCCCTACACCTAAACCTACCCCTTACAGGAAACGTTCTGCATTTTTACTTTCTCAAAAATACTAATTTTGTATGATTTATAAGCTTGTTAACCCATAGGGACCTCAATTTAGGTCCCCACCATGAGTCCCTGTAAGTCTGTGTATACAGGTTTGTGTCCCCACCAGGACAGAAACACACACAGAGATATATTTGGACACTGACAAAATTTTCATAATTTTGGCTCTGTATGCCACCAGAATAGAAATAAAATTAAACAATCAATATGAAATTGAAGTGTTCCTGTGGCTCAGTGGTAGAGCATTGCGTTAGCAGCGCAAAGGTTGTGGGTTCGATTCCCAGGGAACACACTGACAACTGACAATACTGAACATACTGACAATACAAATGTATAGCCTGAATGCACTGTAAGTCACTTTGGATAAAAGCATCTGCTAAATGCATAAATGTAAATGGAGACTTTAAGCTTTAATTTAAGGGGTAGAACAAAAATATAACATGAAATGCTAGGAATGGCAACCATCTTATACACAGTCCCCCCAATTTCAGGGGCTCAAATTTAATCTGGAAAATAAATATAGTAATAAATGAAATGATTATTTGTTATATTTTGTTGAGAATCCTTTGCAGGCAATGACTGCCTTAAGTCTGGAGCTCGTGGACATCAGCAGAGACTGGGTTTCCTTCTTTGTGATGCTTTCTCGGGCCTTTACTGCAGATGACTGTGTTATTGATTATTGATTGTTTGGGGGTCTTTCTGCCTTTAGTTTAGTCTTCAGCGAGTGAAATGCTGCTCAATCAGTTTGAGATCAGGAGACTGACTCGACCATTGCAGAATATTCCACTTTTTTACCTTCAAAAACTCCTGGGTTGCTTTTGCTCTGTTTTGGGTCATTGTTAATTTGTACTATGAAGCGCTGCTCAGTCAACTTTGCAGCATTTGACTGAATCTGGGCAGACAGTATATCCCTGACTGAATTCATTCCGGCTGCTTCTACGCTCTTAAAAATAAAGCTGCTTCACAGCGATGCCACAGAAGAACCATTTCTGGTTCCACAAAGAACCATTCAGTCAAAGGTTCTTTAAAGAACAGTCTCTTTCTTACCTTTTTATCATCTGAAGAATCTTCTTTCACCACAAAAAACCTTTTTCAAACAGAAAGGTTCTTTAGATGTTTAAGTTTCTTTATGGAACCATTTAGAGAAAGAGGTTCTTCAATGGCATCGTGAAGCAGCTTTATTTTGAAGAGTGTGTCTTCTGTCTCGTCATCACTAAACACCAGTAACCCAGTGGCCCTGGAAGCATCACACTGCTCCGTGTTTCTCAGATGATGTTGTGTGCTTTGATCATGAGCTGTACCAAGCCTTCTCCGTACTGTTTTCTTCCCGTCATTCTGGTAGAGGTTGATCTTAATTTCAGCCGTCAAACGAATGCTTTTCCAGAAGTAGTCTGGCTTTTTTAGATGTTTTTGACAGTCTAATATGGTCTTGTTTGCAGCTTGTGGTGAATCCTCATGTATTTGCTCTGGTGACGTCTTCTCTTGATTGTGGACTTTGACAGTGCCTCCTCTTGAAGAACTGTACTCATCCGGAGTGAGCTAAAGGGCTGGTAAAATCACTCTGGACCCCTCACATCCAGCACACTATTACTATTGAACTATTACCGTCTGGTCGACGCTACAGAGCTCTGAGCACCAGAACGACCAGACACAGAAACAGTTTCTTTCCCCAAGCAATGCATCTCATGAACACTGGACATTGACGTGGAACACACAACACTATTATACATTATTTATTGCTAATTAAAGCAAATACTGCTAAATAAAGCTTGAATATGTTTTGGTCAGCATCTAAAATAATAAAAAATGTGCCTGTGTCCAAATATTAGGAGAGGTAATGTGACCCACTCTGTGAAAACCCAGCTAAAGGCGTTTTTTGTGATTGACTGTTTTCTACATAAATTCATGCTTCATATGGTAAAGAACATTCTGTGACAATATAACCTTTATATCTTCAATATTGACTGAGTGAAAGTTTGAAATGATAGTGAAATGAATGATTGAAATCAAACTTCGATGCTTGTTATCTCATAATTCGATTGTGATACTTGGGCCTGGATTTCACAGAGAGAGAGTCCATATATTTCCCTTGGCATTCATAGTTTTTATGTATTGTTTAATTAGATTATATTAAACAATGATATTTGATACTTGTATCTTTATGATTCATAAGTTTGATAAGATAAACTTGTCCCTTTTAGACTGGCACTCTATTCATTTACTGCTTGTTTTCCTTAAAAAAACTAACATTTATTTTTCTATTCTATCTGTTTTCTTATTATTTATGATCTAATTCAAACAAACCTTGCTATGTGTACATGTTAAAGTGCTGGAATATCGTTGCTCTTTTGATGATTTTGATTGCTCATTTGTAAGTCGCTCTGAATAAAAGCATCTGCTGAAGTAAATGTAAAGACCGCATCATCTCCAGATCTACTGATATAACAGCAGTGATCTGATTATGAAACACATCCTGTTTGTGAGCGATTAAGCTGCAGGAGTCAGTCACGAAAAAACCCACATCTATCCATTCCTCTTCTTTCTGGACTTTCACAAACATGTTTAAGTTCAACCTTTCCTCACATCTGTTCACCCTCATACTGTATTTATGACCTAAAACAGGAGACACCCTGCACCGACGGTGTGTGTGTGTGTGTGTGTGTGTGTGTGTGTGTGTGTGTGTGAGTGTGTGTGTGTCTGTGTGTGTAGTGTGTGTGTGTGTGTGTGTGTGTGTGTGTTGTGTGTGCTGTGTGTGTGGTGGTGGTGTGTGTGGTGGTGTGAGTGTGTGTGTGTTGTGTGTGGTGTGTGTGTGAGTGTGTGTGTGTGTGTGTGTGGTGGGGGGTGGGGGTGCGGGGGGAGGGAGTGGGGGGGGGGGGAGGGGAGGGGGTGGGTGTGGGGGTGTGGGGTGTTGGGGGGGGGGGGGGGGGTGGGGTGGGGTGGGGTGGGGGGTGGGGGTGGGTGGGTGTGAGGGTGTGTGGGGGGGGGGGGGTGGGGGGGGGGGGGGGGGGGGGGGGTGGGTGTGAGTGTGGGTGTGGGGTGGGGGGGTGGGGTGGGTGGGGGGGGTGGGTGTGAGGGGGGGGGGTATGTGAGTGTGGTGTGGTGTGGGGGGTGTTGGCTGGGTGGGTGGGTGGGTGTGGGGGGGTGTGGGGTGGGGGTGGGTGGGTGGGTGTGGGGTGTGGGGGTGTGGGGGTGTGGTGAGGTGGTGTGTGGGTGGGTGTGTGGGGGGTGGGTTTGGGGGTGTGTGGGTGGGTGGGGGGGTGTGAGTGTGTGTGAGTGTGTGTGTAAGGGTGGGGTGTGTGGGGTGTGTGGGTGTGTGTGTGGGTGTGTGTGTGTGTGTGTGTGTGGGTGTTTGTGGGGGTGTGGAGTGTGGGTGTGAGTGTGGGTGGGTGGGTGTGGTGTGTGTATGTGAGTGTGTGTGTGTGTGTGTGGTGTGGGTGTGTGTGTGTGTGTGTGTGTGGGTCTGTGAGTGTGTAAGTGTGTGTGTGTGTGGGGGTGTGGGTGGTGTGTGTGTGTGTCTGTGAGTGTGAAGTGTGGGTGTGTTGTGGGGTGTGTGTGTGTGTGTGTGTCTGTGAGGTGTGGGTGGTGTGTGTGTGTGTGTGTGTGTGGTGGGTGTGTGTTGTGTGTGGGTGTGTGTCTGTGAGTGTGTTGTGGTGTGTGTGTAAGTGTGTGGTGTGTGTGTGTGTGTGTGTGTGGGTGTGTGTGTGGTGTGTGTGTGTGTGTTGTGTGTGTGTGTGTGGTGTGTGTGTGTGTGTGTCTGTGAGTGTGTAAGTGTGTGTGTGAGTGTGTGTGTGTGTGTGAGTGTGTGTGATCCACTTAAGACACAGCCAGAATAAGTCGATTAATACCGGCACCTTAGTCAATCCCTGTCACGAGGTGTGGAGGAAAACAAAAACCCAATTCAACCATGTTTCCATTCAGTTATACTAAAATAATCTGTCAATCTCTGAACCCTTGAGCTAAATACATAATTATTATCAAATATCTTCTTGATTACAATGACTACAGCACCATATACATATGATATAAATCTGCAATGCCTAATATTTCCTAGTTACTTTAGTAATATAGTCCTACTAGTTATGCAAAAATAAAACCTTAATATTTTAGTCATTTCGCATGCATTTCTCGTTACAAGCAACAGAACAAGGTGATAAACTATATTGAAATTCATGGCTGGAAGTGTTTGATTCATGTCTGTAACAAGCTTTGCATTTATTCACTACAATATCACTGAACTTTGCTGTAAAACGAGGAGTGACTTCACTAATTAGACAAGTGACATCAACATGCTAATGACAGCGTGTTTGGTGTGCTTTTTGTTAAATATACTCTGTTGACAGATCTAGTTTAAAACAGAAGATGCGTAATGCTTCAATCTCTGAACGTCCTTCAGTGAATCAACATTTAGATCAACAGCTGTTCAGAAGATAATAATAAAGGCCACAACATGCGATCGAATCAAACTCACCTTTTCAGCAGACATGTCTCTCCTTTATCTTCAAACTCATCCAGTAACGTCTGTGAGAAAGTGTGGAGCTTTACTCTGAAGCTCCATCAGCAGAAAGTTAAGAGGATTTCCCCACCGACCCGTCTGTCACTCACACCTCGGCCTGATGAAGAAATAAAACCATACATGACTAATTAACAGATGGACGTCAACTTAAAGAACTCAACTTTACATGTTAGAGGAACATAATTTGATGTAGGTTGAAATACCTTTGTCTCCACGTTTAATCCTCTTTTGCCTTTACTAGTGGACATAAACCTCTCAAGTTGAATGAATAATCTTTCTCATTTAGACACTTGAAAACGCCTTCTTTATTTACTTCTTAGAAGTACATAGATATGATAGTTGTATGATTATGGCTATTTTCTGTGATTATGTCTGTCCAGCGATACATTTCCATTCATTCATATTTATGTTTATTTGTTATTTATATATTACTCTTTTTATTTATATATTGTTAATTTTATTTTATGGTTTATTAATTTATGTTTATTATTTTACTTTCATTTATTTTGCTTGCTTTATTGTTTATTATTTGTTCATTTAGTTCAATTTAATTATTATTGGATTTACATTTGATATTTATGTATAATCATTATTGACATATTATTTATTTAATTTATATATTGTTAATTTGATTTCATTATTTATTTATTTACTTGTATTCTATTATTTACAGTTTTATTTATTTATTTATTCATTCATTTTAATTATATTTATTTACTTTTATTTATTATTTCTTTGCTCATTTTCTTATTTTATTGTTTAAATATTTTTATTCAACATCATTGTGTAGGTGTAATTCTATGTTTAATATATTGTAATTATATTTATTTAGTCTTAATTATTTTTTATTTGCTCATTCGTTTTTTATTTGATTTGATCATTATCAGCTTCTGCCTGTCCTGAGCTCTACTGAATGTTAGTAATCACTAGGACACTAAGTAAAGATCATATTCCAAGATATTTTGTAAATTTCCTACTGTAAATATATCAATTTTTTATTTATTTTTTTGTAATATGCATGGCTAAGAACTTCATTTGGACAACTTTTAATAGTTGTTTCTCTGCCAAATATTGTCCGATCGTAACAAACCATATATCAATGAAAAGCTTATTTATTCAGCTTTCAGATTATGTATAAATCTATAAATGTAGAAATTGACCCTTATGACTGGTTTTGTGGTCCAGGGTCACAAATGATAATTATAATGAATAATAATAATAATAATACGTTCTTCTTGTCCTGTATGCATCTGCTGACTTTTTAAATGTTATTTTAAAATGTTATGTTAAATGTAATATTTATTGTTATTTATTTTTGTGACAAACATCTGACATAGTCACAATTATTATTAGAAGGCAAATAACGTAATACAAAATAGGTGCTATAGGGGTTAATTACTTAATTGACTTGCTTAATATTCCCTCTGTATAATTGAAGTGATCAGTTCAGCCTCACTCGATATGAACACATGGTTATGATGATCATATTGCACCATCTACAGGCAACTAAACTGACCGTTTAACAATATAATGTAGAAAACGCATGCCTGAATTAATGCCAGGATTTACACCTAGCTGACGAATAACATGATTTGTTATTAATATTATTATTTATTTATGTTTCTTTTATTTTATGTTAACATTTTATTCACATCTATGGGATTTAAGTTGGATTCAACATGAAAAACATTCCCTTTCCCCGTACGATAAATACTCTGTCCTAATCAATAATATTGTATTATAGTTATTTAGATCTAATCTTTTCTGGTAATAATATTAGATAACGTTTAATAATGCTAAATTAATTACTGTATGCATGTATGTGTGTGTGTGTGTGTGTGTGTGTGTGTGTGAGTGTGTCTCTGTCTCTGTGTGTGTGTGTGTGTGTGTGTGTGTGTGTATATATATATAAAACATAACATTCAAATAAAAAAAATCTTTAATGTTTAACATTTTCATTCAATGTACTTAACTAGAACTGAAATAGAAAATAAGAGAAACTATATAGACATAAAACAGGCAAAAACACACACAAAATATTAAAACTTAAACTAAAATTAAAACTTAAAATATTAAATAATTTCAAACTATTAATAAAACTATAAAAATGTCTCCATGGTACTAAAATAGCACTGATATGTATCATTTATTTAAATATTATTTTATTTTTATTTAAGTAAATATTCCTTGCCCTGATACTAGGCAGCAACAATGCTAGACATGGCAAATTAAATATATCAAATTATTAAATTAATCAATTCAAATGTTACATTTCTATTTATACTATTTATAAATATGTATCAGTCATATAAATATTTCCTGTTCCGACACTAGACGGCGATATAGTTAAATACAATAAATACTGTCCTGCACATTTTATTTTATTGCACATTTTATTCTTTTTTATTTTGTATTCTTATTGTTTACTTCATTTTTTGTCATACCTATATTTATGTTTATTCTCTTGTGTTTGTTTGACGTATAATTGCACTTTAGTGTCCATGGAGTGGACCTGACTTACATTTCACTTCTGGTTATATTCTGTATAATTGTTTATGCGACGAATCTTAATTAAGATAATGTTCTCTGGTGAAATGATGCTGTTTGTGCTGCAGTGCTTCATCCGGTGGTAAGATGGCGCTGTTTCCGCTTCCGCCCGTCCACAGATCATGCCCTCAGCAGGCCAGTGAACTACAGGAGGTTCAGAGGTGGAGCTCAACATCTTAAAGAGACAGTGCAGTTTATGATGCAACTGTACAGTATTCTCCAGATCACCGTTCATAACCAATACAACTGGAGAACTGAAATGCTCCTCTTAAAAAAATACATATTCTTTTGGTTCATATTTCCATATAGACTAACAATAACTGATAGTAGTATAACTGTGTATTTACTTAAACTATATATGATCTTTTTTTACTCTGAAACTGATTTATGAAATAATGCATAAGAACTGCTACTTAAGGACGTGACCTCACACCAGCGGCTTTATTACTCACAATCACAATCACAAACAATGAGGACAACCCATGAAGATGTGGGTCCAAGGAGTGCACGCGCTCCTGTGTGTGTGTGTGTGTGTGTGTGTGTGTGTGTGTGTGTGTGTGTGAGTGTGTGTGTGTGAGTGTGAGAGAGAGAGAGAGAGAGTGTGTGTGTGTGTGTGTGTGTGTGTGTGTGTGTGTGAGAGAGAGAGAGAGAGAGAGAGAGAGAGAGAGAGTGTGTGTGTGTGTGTGTGTGTGTGTGTGTGTGTGTGTGTGTGTGTGTGTGTGTGTGTGTGGGTGTGTGTGCGTGTGAGACTCAAACTAAACAAAGGCAACAGGATACTGCCTCACTGTAAAACACATGCTGGATCCAGCAGCAGATGAGCACACAGAGGAAAATACAGTCTGGAAGTGTCCTGCTGACCTCCTTTCACAGAATATGAGTTTTCCCATGATGCAACGGCCTCTGCCAGAAGGCTGGATAACAGTATAGGAAGGAAACTCCATTTTAAACTATCGTGGTGCTTGCTTGTGCAAATCCTGTCCCACTCCTTTACTACGTTCCAATGTGTTGAATCAAGTGCTCTGGGTTGTTGTCAGGGTGTTACTATGCAACTACTAAGATTGAGCGTTTTTTTTAAATGCATTTACTATACATTTGCTATGCATTTACATTTATGCATTTAGCAGATGCTTTTATCCAAAACGAATTAGAGTACATTTAGGATATACATTTATTGTCAGTATGTGTGTTTCCTGGGAATTGAACCCACAACCTTTTGCGCTGCTAACGCAATGCTCTAACCACTGAGCCACAGGAACACAGCAATTACCTAAATCTAGTTACTAGGACGCTCTATGCAGCTTCTAATGTTTGAGTGTTTTAAGTATGTTGTTCTGTAGTTACAATGATGTTCTAGTTGGATGCCAGGGCATTGCTATGCAGTTTCTAAGATCTAAAGAATTTTTTAAATGGTACTATCAGTTACTAGGGTGCTCTGGGTGGTTGCCAAGGTGTTGATATGCAGCTTCTAAGGTCTGAGTGGTTTTTAGCATGTTACGATTAATTACTAGGATGCTTTGGGTGGTTGCCAGGGTGTTGGCCTTTTAAACATGTTACAGTCAAGTCAAGTCACCTTTATTTATATAGCGCTTTTAACAATGCAGATGTGTCAAAGCAACTTTCCAATATAAAAATAGGAAAATAGTGAGCAATAATGTAACATGACAAGATTAAACACTCAATTTTCAGTTAAAGGCATTTCATTATTGAATTCAGTGATGTCATCGTCCAGCTCAGTTCACTTTAAATAGTATCTGTGCAATTAAGTCAACGATATCAGTTCCTAGGGTGTTCTGAGTGGTTTCAGGGTATTTTATGCACCTTCTAAGGTCTGAGGGGTTTTAGCATGTTGCTTTGCACTGGTTGATGTGTGTGTGTGTATGTGTGTGTGTGTGTGGGGGGGGGGGGGGGGGGGGGCTAGCTGGTTTTGGTCACATGTTCTGAGTGGTTACCAGAGTATTGATATGCAGTGGATACTCTAAGTTTTCTAGTGTGTTGCTATATAGCTATGCTAGGGTGTTCTGAACATTTGTTCCTTTATCAGTTGAAAGGTACTAGTAGTTATTGGAAAATTACAACTAGGGTGTTTTTCTATTTCTGTTTTCTTTTTTTTGCATGTTGCTATGCAGTTTCCAGAATGTGCTGAGTAGAGTTGCAGGGCAATGCAAGTCAGTTGCTGAGGAACTCCAGTGTGTTGCTATGTGGTTGCTAACGTGCTCAGAGTTAGAGATTTAATTCAGATAATCTTAACCATAACTATGCACTCGGCAGATACTTGTATCTTTGACTAACATGGCACTTCACCATAGACGTGGCATGTTCTGCTGTGCCCCTCCAAAGTCTCTCAACCGAAACCGCATCATATCACTGATCTAAGATCAGATTTCTCTGTGAATGTTTTGACCTTGGCTACAATAAGCTTATTGACTAAACTGATCCAATGGCATTCCCATGTAAAAGCACTAGAAAACTTGAGGAGTGAAAATTTCCATATAGTGAAAACAGCTTTTTACCTTTCTGTTGAAATGTTAGTTTAGTTATTTCTTTGCAAAACTCATTTTTTCAGGTGTTGCAGATTACTAATGTTACATGTTACTAATGTGTCTTGCTTAGCTTTCAAAAAATGTGAGCAATATTACATAGAAAACACCAATAATAATTGAGATAATGTTTCTGAAAGAACTGATGAGAAATAATGTAATGAAGCTGATGTGCTTAACATGAAATTTAATAACAATAGTTTATGCACTAAATAAGTACTTACCCTTACCGCTTGCATGTTTACAGAAAAATGAATCAGCTTTTGACATGCTGCAGTCTTGTTAGTGTCTGATCTTTCAACATGTTTCATCCTGCAACCTTTGTCTACACTTTTGCTTGGTCTCTGTTGTGCAATGTGATAACTACACCAAATTGTCACCACCTGGTCAATGAACAGTTAACGCAAACATGTGCGGTTTTGTCAGGGACTGATTACCCAGAAAGATTCTTAAAGATCATGTGATAATGCACTCGGGTTTATCGCACCGAAAGAAAACTGAAAACACGATCTGTAATGCAAGATTTTAAACGTGCATTTTAGAACTGATTCAGATGCCATTTCTGGTGCTCATGATAATGAATAATGCATAAAAGGCACATGTATGTAGTGTCTTAAGTCTACTTCAAGAGTTGCACTTCCACAATGTCTACTTGAAAACTGGATGTGCAACAAATAAGAACAGTACCTAAGTTCATTCAGCTTCCTCAGCTGAGGTGTTTAAGAAATTTACAGAATGATCAGATTTTATTTAGCAGAGATAAGACTTAAGAAACCTCCTAGCAACCCCTAGAACACTACCTAGCAACTAGCAACTACCTAACAACCCCCTTCAACCATCTAGCAACACCCAGAACATCCTAGGAACCACCAAGCAATGCCTAGAACACCCTAGAAACAAGCCAGGTACCCCTTGAACGTCCTAGCAACCGCCTTTGCAATGC
Source organism: Oxygymnocypris stewartii (assembly GCA_003573665.1). Classification (NCBI taxonomy): domain Eukaryota; kingdom Metazoa; phylum Chordata; class Actinopteri; order Cypriniformes; family Cyprinidae; genus Oxygymnocypris; species Oxygymnocypris stewartii. The sequence goes on along the minus strand of QVTF01022527.1, from coordinate 342,052 downwards.
CAAAACATTCTAGCAACCCCTAAAACACATTCACAACCACCCAGTAACCACTAGAACAACTCAACCACATAGCAATGCCTAGAACACCCGAGCAACTCCAAGCAACCATCTAGCAACCGCAATACATCCTATCAACAACCCACCTAACAACCACAGAACAACTCCTAGAACACCTTAGCAACCATCTAGCAACCCCAATACATAGCAACCACCCAACAACCCCTTAAACAACAATAGAGCAATGCCTAGAACGCCTTAGCAACCATCTAGCAACCCCAATACATAGCAACCACCCAACAACCCCTTAAACAATAGAGCAATGCCTAGAACACCTTAGCAACCATCTAGCAACCCCAATACATAGCAACCACCCAACAACCCCTTAAACAACAATAGAGCAATGCCTAGAACACCTTAGCAACCACCTAGCAACCCCAGAACATCCTACCAATCACCAAAGCAACCCCTATTCCATCCTATCAACCACCCAACAACCCCTAGAAACCCAGAACACCCTAATAACCACCAATCAACCTTCAAAACAACCTAATAACTCCTAGAACATCCTAGCACACCACAGCAACAACCTAGCAAATAACCCTAGAAACCATCTAGCAACCCCCATATCATCCTTTCAACCACACAACTACCGTAAAACAACCCAGAGCCGCCTAGAAACACTCAAAACACTCTAGCAACTCCCAAAATAACATAGCAACCCCCAGAACATCCTAGCATCTATCTATCTATCTATCTATCTATCTATCTATCTATCTATCTATCTATCTATCTATCTATCTATCTATCTATCTATCTATCTATCTATCTATCTATCAAGGGATTTTCAAACAAGTCTTACTTCTGCACAGACAAAAATTGTACAATGAAGGCATAAAATGTACAAAACAATTGTGCTCCAGCTTAATGTCGTACCAGGATAGGTCTTATGCAAACAATGTAACCACAGAAATCCCACCTGAAAAGTTATTTTCTCAGGTAATTTAATGTGAGAAATGTGCAAGGACTGTATTGAAAGTCACCAAGCCTGCCCAATTATACACTTGCAAAGCAAGTGACAAGCTTCTGACGGTATTGCTAAAAGCATTGTGTCCTTATTCCACATGAATGTCACTGCATACAGACGGGGAAGTGAGCAGAACTTTGGTTCTCTCTGCAGCTTCAGCGTTGCATTACACAGGATGACATCAGTGTGGAGGGACTCTGGGTAATAGCTCCTGTGGGAGAGGCCACGTCCTTCAGCTGCTGGCGCCGAAGAGACTATTAGACCCTGCAGAGTCCCCCCAGCGCTCGAGTAACGTGCCTAGAACGTTCCCCAGCAGCCGTCCTTCAGCTCCAGCCATTATGTGTCATTAAGGCAGTTGGGGCCATTTGGCGAGGTCTCCCAGAAAAAGGCAGGACTATCTGTCTATCAGAGCCAATTTGCCATAGAGAGCAACAACTAGAGTTGTTAAAGGTAAAAAAAAATTACATTGAGAAAATAGGTGTTTTCAACTTGAAGCGGCGTCGTGCAGAATGATCAGTGTATGACATCACAGTACCGTGAGAGCCATAAGAGAGCAGACGGATCCTATGCTTTCGAACCACTCTCGCGGTACTTTGACGTCATACACTGATCATTCTGCATGGCGCCGCTTCAAGTTGAACACACCTAATGTCTTTTTCTATGACAAAAAAATCTTGCTTTTTAATATGCAACTCTAAGACAATAAAGTTTAAGAAGAGTTACACTTTCAAAACACTGTTTAGCCTGACCAAAGGTGTTTTAATATACCTGAAGGAGATCTGTTGGCAATGGCAATGTCCAGTTGGCACAAGCAGTCTTGGATGAACATGACCTGGATGCTGCCTTCTCAGTGGAATTATGGGAACTCAGAAAACCTTTATTGCTGTACATTACTGTTCAAAAGTTTTGGGTCGATGCATTTTTTTTTTTAAATGACATTTATTTAGGAAGATAGTATTAAAAGTGGCAATAAATACATAATATTACAAAGGATTTCAAAATGTCAAATAAACTGTTCTTTTGAACTTTCTATTCATCAAAAAAACCTTACAAAAATCTTACCACGAACATAGTGTATATGTCATGTGGTCTAGAATATCGGTTTGGAATCTATCCATCCATCCATCCATCTATCTATCTATCTCTCTATCTATCCATCCATCCATCTATCTGTCCGTCCGTCTGTCCGTCTATCTATATATCTATCAACAATAGATCTATCTCTTTGTCAAGCTAATATTCAATCCTTGTCTTGATAAACTATATCTTGATAAAAAATTATCTTTATAAACATTTCTTTGAATGTTATAATTACATGTATTAAAAAAAAACACTTACAAAGTCACTTTGCAGAAGGTGCACAGAAGAGTGTCCTGCACTCTTAAAAAAATAGCTTTATTGGCATTAACCGTCCAGCGATGAACCTTTAACATCCATGCAATTTTCCATTACACAGAAGGTTTGTTATAGTGGAAAAATTATATGTTTTTAAATATGTTTTTATTTAAAAACATTCTTCACACTAAGAAAAAAAAGGTTATTTTAAGAACTGGTTCTACGGGAAACCAGAAATGGTTCTTCTATGGCATCGTTGTGAAACTCCCCCTTTTGCAGCCTTTATTTTTAAGAGTGCAGAGCATCACCGGTAATGGAGAACTTTGGGATGTAGAGTGTCCTCTTTCAACTTTCTGTTCTAGTTCATGCTCCCTGTCTGAACTCCCAGAGCAGCTGCCGTTGGCACTTGTGCCACCTCTGCCGCCCCCCTTATCCTGACCTACTGTCCGCACTGACACCCTCCTCATGGGTACCAGCCCGACCCCTTTCTCTCTCTCTCTTTCTGTGAGCTCGTCTTCCTCCGAGACAGTCAGCGGGAGCTTTAGACACAGACAGCTCTCTTCTTGAACCGGTGCCAATGGAGGCCGGCCCTGGATGCCACAGCTGAAAGTTTTACAAGCGCTCCGGTCGGAAGGCAGGAAGACAGACTGAGAGATTTGTAAGGGCAGCGTCTCTTTCTCTATTCACTTGTGCTCTTGTGCTTTATTTATATCCGTGTCCCTCTCTCTCTCCCAAAGTCGGGCGTCAAGAAACGGTTCTTTCTTTCCCTACAGAGAGTTTACACAGCAAAAGTGGGAGAAAATGCTACATGAGGACAGTACTTTGAGAAATAAATGGACAAATAACAAAAGGACGAAAGGGGGGTGCTGACGTCACACACTGTGCTGCCCATAACAATGCCTGAAAGGAGAGGAAGAGAGGACAATTGCAACTCTTTCTCTCTCTTTCTGTCAACATCTCTTAGCCGTCACACACTTTTTGACAGGGTGACTCTGGATTATTGCATTGGTCTGGCTGTGCTGTGCTTTCTCCACAGCTGAGCAGGATATAGAACAGCGTTACCGCAAACTTTCACCACAAGTGCTATGACAAGTCGCTGTCTCGCGCTCTTTGTCCTGGTGCCTCGGATTTAACTTTCTCACTCTGCCCTCCTGCTTCGTCACAGCAAGATCTCTTTGAAAAGGACTCAAAGTGTTCAAAAAAATGAGCTTGAATTGGTTTCACCTGGGAAAGCTGACAATCGTGGACTTGCTTTCAGAATGCCGACTTTGAATTCAATTATAACACATGCACATAGCAAAGGCACGAACAAAAGTTGATGTGCACGAATGCCTATGGATAAACATATTGCATGAAACATGCAGGCAATGGGAGGACAGCTAAAGATGCTGCGAATGACTTCTGTAAAACAGGAATCGAAAGGCTTGTACCTGGGACGGATGCCAAATGCTGACAAAAGACTTTTTCAGGAGCCTTAACTCTTTATTTCAGGACGTGTGTCAGATCGTGATTTGGCACTCGTTGAGTAAGTACATGTACCCGATATTAACATTTTATCTTGCAGCTTTAAGCGACACCATACTCTTGAGGGATAGGTTGAGATTTACTTATTTCACTTGGTTTCAGACCAACTTCCACTCCTCGCCTCCGGGCCAGAGCCAGGTGACGGTGTTTAGCATTTTGTGCCAACACCTACAGAGGTATTAAACAAGGAGGACTGGCTGCTAACCCAACAACAACAGACGAAGCCAAAGAGCGATCCGCAAGGTGGTTGCAGCTTTGCTTTCTTTTCCTTTCTCATGTTGTTGTGACCTCTCTCTCTTGGCAGCGGGGCTGAAGTGGGCAGGAGAATAGGAGGGCATAGCTGAATCTGCTCAGTGCTGGCAGGGGTTCGTATGAGAAGGGCTGTTCGCTCGCACACCTCTCTCTCTGCTTTTCCCCTTGTCTTGCAAGCGATGTGGAAACGGTCTCTCCTCTTCTTTCTTCCTCCCTGCTGATTTTTTCTTCCGGTCGTCGTACAGTACAGTCGTACTTTTTACCCCATCCAGAGTCTACCGCGACGTCCCATGAAAAGCTCTCGCTCAGGTACTTCCAGCATTTGATTTTCGTTCGAATGCTTGCTTTTCATTTTTTTACTTTCTTGTGTTGCAATAACATCGTTTTGCTCTGACTTTCGCTGCTCCTCATCCTCATCTTCCTCCAGCACGTGTCGTTTCTCTGCCGCCGCCATGATAAAGCGTGTTTCGTTTCTTTCCGTTGAGACATTAAAACATTTTTTCTCATAAAAAACTATGATTGTTAGATAAACTCCAAATGTGTTTGAGCAAAAGTAACGGGTGCGAGAGATTTTGCTTGGTTTTGTTTGCCTTGCGACAGTGCATGACCACTGTTTCTTTTTATACAACCTGTTTGCATAATAGCTTTAAAAAATAAAAATCAGAGGCTATAAATGCGGTTTGCTATTTACAGTACGGTGGAGGGTAAATATGCTCTTTTGTGCTAAGCTACATGTCTGAGGCCTTCAAAACAAAGAGCAGCGCTTTACCTGCCAAACTCTGCCATGAGAAGAAAATTAAACCTACAATCTCACTAAAAGTGTTACACAAAGATTCATAGTCGTTATTTGTTACATCTAGGTTGGCTGTTAAGCGGTACACCACATACAAATCTGTTCTTCCTCCAGTCTAACATGTTTGGAGGAACTGAGCGTTAGATATGACTTAAGACTAAGACCACAGTGAACAACATACTGTAAAAGGTCAAGAATGAGACCCGTAAATTATATTATATATAATATTATACTTTTTATATTTTATTGAACTGTAAATTGGACCAGATAATTGCAGCCTTGCTGAGCTTAAGCTAACTCTTTCGGAAACGTGTGTGTGTGTGTGTGTGTGTGTGTGTGTGTGTGTGTGTGTGTGTGTGTGTGTGTGTGTGTGTGTGTGTGTGTGTGTGTGCAAATAAAATCAAAATCCTCTACTGTAATTCAAAATCTAGATTTGAATAAAAAACATCCATCCAGATATTTATATTTGTTTGTTTTTCAGAATTTTTTAGACTTTTAGCCACTTTAAATATACACAAACAGGTTACGTCCCTGGACTTATGTAAACAAAAACAAAAATGATAATACAAGTAATATTAAAACACACTTGATGTGTCTTTCTTTCATCTACGACTAAACTAAAAACACATTTGGAGATTATTTATGCCGTTTTGACTATACGTTGCATTTCCAGTCCAAAGCACTTCACGTTTTGTTTACTACTTTTGGTTAATTCATTAACACAGTCAACAAAGAATCGTAATTCTTTTAGAGACGTCGAAACTGTTGTAAATGAAAACTGCCCTGAACACTGTACAAAGAGAGTAAGAAAAAAACAGTAAGGTGGTGGGCGGAGTGATAGACGGGAAAAAAATGAACCACTTCCTCCACCCCTCCCTCACTATCCTCAGATGAACTTGTCACGTTACTTGATGATTTTTTTCTGGCCTGCCCTCTCTACTTCCTGCTATTTTTGTGCTCTCTCCCTCGCTCCCTCTTTCTCTCTGTGTGTCGGTGTGGTAACCAGGAACAAAGTCACAGACCCTCTATCGGGACAAATATTTTGGTAATCAGCTGCGATTCTGAAGCAATAACACCACAAGCAGCATCAGATTATGAAGAAAAAGAGCCTTGTGGATCGCAGCCGAACCCTGGGACATCCAGCTGTAATTACACTAACCAGAGCAGGTATTTGTCGCTAATGTGATCCGAGGTCTCATTTTGTAGCAGTTCAGATCACATTTGTCTCACAGGTATCGAAAAGAAAGAGTTAACAGATCAAGTTATGAGCTTTCGAAAGCACATGGCTTCTTACTTGCACATGCTGCATGCACAACTGTTCATTCAAAGCTGTATCTTCGATGTTAAAATACTTTATTCTGTCTTTGCTCAATGTGACAACTAGAAGTAAGATATTGAGATGTCAATTTTCCTGGAAAATAACATTAGGCTTGGTTTTGTGCCATCAAAACGAATCCTGACATTCTCAACCAATGGTGTGCGTTTGTGGGTGGGACTATGTTTTTGTGAGCAAATAAAACATGCAGGCAGTGTTCGAGGAAACCTATTTGGAAGCAATAATTATTTTTGCAACTTCAGTGCAGAAATTACTTATATTTTTAGTGTTAGTTTCAAGGTTTTTCAACACTGAAACTAACACTAAACTAACACCACACTTGGTAATTACAGGCCTAATTAAGAATAAACAAATGCAATGACAAATCATGTTTTAGCCACACTGAAGAAAACTGGTGTAGAAACAGTTTCAAACATTGGATTAAATACAAAATAAGACTGAAACAGTGGTTTCTTTTATGACGTACTCCGATAATATCATTTAATTCAAATTTAAAGCAAATCATATAGAAAGAGTGCTATTTTTGCCACCGCACTGCCAAATGTCGTCAGCTGCGTCTGTTTGCAATACAGCTATCGCATTAATAATAAGTGCTGAGCTTACACTGAACGCATACGCAAACAAGGTCAACAGGCACTTCCTGTTTAGAACTGCTATTTTTGCATCCAGGGCTCGAGCTGTAGTTCTGCAGATTGTTAGGGTCGCTGCAAATGATAAGCGTGTTAAAAAAGGCTTCTGGATTTGCACGACTGCACAACCGTGGGTTAAAACACATTGCATAAATGGACAATTTTACTAATTCAGATGTGGGAAGTGAAGTGTCATCCCACTTCTGATGAGCAGGTAGGACTATATTTACTGACTTTACTAATGGTCACGATGCATTTAATTACATTTACGGGACATTTAAAGTGCAAGTACGCTGCAAAATGTTAACAGTTCACCAATTCACCAATTTTAAAACATCTTTTCTAAAATATCTGAAGAAAAATGTGCACAGAAAGGCACAAAAATATGCCGGAAATGATAAGCGTGTTCCAAAGGCCTCTGGATTTGCATAGCTGCACAACCGTGGGTTTAAGTAGACAATGGTGCAGATAACAGCTCTACTAATTCAGATGTGGGAAGTGAAGTGTCATCTCGCTTTTAATGAGCAGGTAGGACTATATTTACTCACTTTCATAATGATCACAATGCATTTAATTACATTTACTGATAACTAACATGCAAATATGCCGGAAATGTTCCTCAGCTCACAATGCACAAAGTGCAGTACTTAGAGAAAATGGCACCAGATTTGGATAAAAGAGCCTTTTGGTGCTAAATAGGCATATTAGGTTGCATAAGTTTGAAAGAGAAATCTAATTCGACCCCATTTACTTCCTAAATACAGATTTGTGATGCATCAGTGCACATTAACTAAAATATATCAAATGTCTTCATAATCTTTCACTAAAAATGTATTTAAAAAAAAAAAAAAAAATTGTATAGCATGGTTTTTTTGCTGTTTATATAGAAAAAGATCTGGAAAAATAACCTGCATGTTGTGCACAAAACTCTGTTATGTTTGCACTCCACAGCTAAATGAAAGTTGAAATAAAATACATTTAGTAGGTATAAACACATGAGGAAATGTTGACTGCAGAGGTGAAATAAAAAACGAATACCTTTTGCGTTTAACCACAAGATTGAGGTTAGAGAAACTAAACCACTTCCGCTGACAGACTTGTTCTAGTTTGTCATCATCTTATCACAAGCGTCTCAATGCCAAATATATTCTACCGAACGCTGTTTGAATCGCAGATATGATTGAGTCCTACAAGTGAATCTGAGTTCAAGTTATAATGCCTTTTACTGTTTATGTAGAGCTTGGCATATATTATCTCTCACAAGACATGAAGATTTAGCCTCATGTTGACATAGCCATTACTTTGTGTAATGAACCATGGACTTTAGTGAGACGTGGACCATATACTGTGATGGAATAACAAAAAGTCCTTTTGAGATCCAAGAAAAATATCAAACAATGCCATTGGACCAGATAAACACAGCAAACGTAGTGAGCTGCCTAACTAGATTACATTTTATGCATCATAAGCACAAGCCAAAAATAATTGAATTATGGCGCTTCATAAAGTGCCTTGTAAGGAAATCCCAGAATGCACTGCAACAAGCTGGAAGACCGAGGGAAACAATGATTATAAATATACATTTTTATTAAATACTGAGAATTTCACCCAATATTTGTGCGTATTAACGTAGCATGTTACTTTAGCAACATGCTTACATCCGACTCTATTGCAATCAGCACACATTATTAGCTCTATTTATATGACACACATGCTCATTTACACACATCTGCAGCCTATAAAACACTTAAAATGCACACTATAATAACCAATTGTGTCTTGTTTTCAAGTCCAAATACCTAAACATTTTTATATCAAGGTATATTTAATATGAGATTCAAAATTATATGATATTAGTAGGACTTGATTTCGGAAAAATGTATGAAAACTGAGAAAGAAATATCTGGTAATGAGGTCAGAAAAATAATCTGGTTTCCTCTTTGAATTAGGTTGATTTTTCTGACCCCATCGGCAGATTTGTTGTTGTTTTAACCCTCTGGGCCTCTTCACTTTTGGGTCACACTTGATACCTTTGAGGTCAAACGTTTTTCCAGGAAAACCAATGTATAATATTTTTGTTCAGAAATATTTTTTGAATGCTATTTAGCATTTTGAGGGGATTTTATGACACTGTGCAATATTTATACAATTTTATGAGCTATTTTTTCCCACTGTCATTTTTGACCACGAAGGTACAGAGTGTGACTTTTTTATTTTTTGACCTTTGAATCATATCCATGTCTTTTTTTTTATGTGACAAACGTCACGAAGTGTCATCCCATTCCGATGAAGCAAAAAATTATAGAAAATATTTTTTTTCTGTCAGTTCCAGCTGAAGAGAAGAGGGTTAAACACAAATGCACATTATTTAGATTTTTTCAGAAAACAAGATTTAATGTCTTAAATAATTTAGCTTCGAAATGAAATGTATTTTGATTTATTGTAAGAATGTTTAGATATTTATGTTGGGAAAACAAGACAAATTCTAAGTGCGAATATCATTTTTGCAGAGCATCACTTTTTGATTTCTCAGCCCTTTAACTGATCCAACATCTCAATTATGAGACTCTCCGCCGGGTCTGTTTCACACCGCCCTGCTGTCTCGGCCAACAGCCAGGCTAAAACATTTCAATCACTGCCATTAATTAGGCCAAAGAGGAGTCCAGAATGTTAATGTCCTGCCCCAGCGTCTTTCAGTTCCTCGGTTCACATGCTAATTTATGCAAAGACACGGTGCCGCCGTCCCGCCCCCTTGCCATGGCAGTCCATTCTTTTGGCCCCCCCGGGTGACCCCCGTCTGCCAGACATCAACAACAGCACCATCATTCTGGGACGCCATTATCTGTGTATTATTACAATGCAAACATTTCTATTTCATATATATACTGTAAAAAAAATTACTGTAAAATGTAAGGTAACTTACTGACAATGTTGGTTGCCAGTAAGACTGAAAATGAACAAGAGTACTGTAAGTCCATAATTACAATTGTACAGTAAAAATACAGCACACTGCTGTACACTGTTTCGAGTGTTTGAGTGTCTGAGCTTGACATGTTATTAATAGTCACGTAATAGTCATTACGGTTTTAAGAAAAATATTACACAGGAAAACATATCAGTTGTATTATTATGATTATTAATAATACAATTTTTTTTTTTTAATCATGTCTTTAGTCGTGATCAAGGTCCTTTAAAAGTATCATGGTTTGACTATAAAAAGTCTCTAGAGAGTACCACGGTGTGTCCCTAATCGTAATGAAATCCTACAAAGAAATGTGTCAAACAGTACCGTGTTATTACTGTCACTGAAACATGGTACTGCTACAATCATGCTGTTAGGGTTATAAAGGTTTCGATTTTAGCGATATGTTCCCAGTATACTGTGCAATCATTCACCTTTCTTGAAATAAGTAGCCAGTTTGATCTTCACACACGATCTTGACTTGTAACTGCACACTCGTTTAAGATGGCGGGAAGGCGGCCATTTTTTTTGTCCTTTTCCCTTCCTTTCATGCTTGGCTAGCAGACAACATGTAGCGTTATTTAAAGGCAGGCAGCTGGGAAAGCTGCGTTCAAATGCAGTGATTTACTTCATGAATTAAACGGCGTGCTACACCACAGGCGTGTGAAGGCCGCACAGAGAAACGGCAGTATTTCCTCGTGCGGACAGTCTCCTGCAGGCTGAACAAATTACCCGGCCTGTAATTGTTGATTATTTCGTTAATCTTTTAAAAGAAATCAGGAAGACACAAAAAAGGAAATACTGAAATAGAATCAACGACTTCCAAATTTCCTTCTGAACTTTGAAGGTCACTGTGAACGACAAGAACCGTGGAGAAGAACCAGAGATTTATTTAAAAATCTATGATTCGTGATTTTTTTTATTGATTTTAGTGAAGTAAAAAGACAATAGGTAAATTGTATATGTATATATGCATAATAAATAAATCATTTTCAAATAAATGTTTTTAGATAAATTATAATCTTATAAATAAATAAAGCAAGCCTTTGAATGTAATTTTGTATGACTCCTAATAAATATTTTTTTCTCTCATCCCTGTGCAGATTCGGTGAAGAACATGTTTGTTTCTGTCCCTAAAGCTGAGGTAGTAGATTGAATAGTTGTGGAGTATAAAACCTCCCTTTGAGATAACTATACAATCTACTGTCTTTCTTACGGAGGCAGATTAACCAGCTGTCCGCTGAAACACTGTCAATGATGTTTTCAGCTGCTTCATTTGAACTCATTATAGCCGATATCTTCTGCATCCTGTGCTCCTCTAGATCTGTGTCTCCACAAGCTGAGGTAGTAGGTTGTATAGTTTGTGTGATTCAGGTGATAACTATACAGTCTATTGCCTTCCTTGAGAAACACAATGAACGAGAGTAAAAACACATCATTATAGACATGAGTGACTGGAGTATCTTTAACCGGTCTGCGCTTCTAAATGTTCAAAGTAAAATTGGTCAATAAAAAAATACAATTATTAAAGTACCATACTGTTTTTATTATTGTTGTTATCATTCTTAGTTTATTCTGCACTGTTACTTAAATTAATTTTATTTTGCTACTATATTTTATTCTGCAATACTGCTATTTTATTTGTTCATATGATTAATTTTTATAAAAAAAAATATATATGATTCGGGAATGCTGTTTTGGTCATCCTAACTAAGCACATTAAAACGATTGTTATTAAAATTATAATATTATATATGATTTAAATTATTATAATATTATATATAATAATAATATTATTAATTATATGATATACTATATCATTAAAATTATTGTTCATTTGATTAATTTTTATTCTAAATTAAATAATGTGATTCACTGACTTATACACACACACACGCACGCACACACACACACACACACACACACACACACACACACACACACACACATACATATATACACACAAACACACACACACACACACACACACATATATACAGTATCTCAAAAAGTGAGTACACCCCACATTTCACATTCTAGTAAATATTTTATTATATCTTTTTCTGTGACAACACTGAAGAAATTACACTTTGGTACAATGTAAAGTAGTGAGTGTACAGCTTGTATAACAGTGTAGATTAGCTGTCCCCTCAAAATAACTCAACACACAGCCATTAATGTCTAAACCGCTGGGCCACAAAAGTGAGTACAGCCCTAAGTGAAAATATCTAAATTGGGCCCAAAGTGTCAATATTTTGTGTGGCCACCATTATTTTCCTGCACTGTCTTAATCCACTTGGGCATGGAGTTCACCAGAGCTTCACAGGTTCACTGGAGTCCTCTTCCACTCCTCCATGATAGCATCACGGAGCTGGTGGATGTTAGAGACCTTGCACTCCTCCACCTTCTGTTTGAGGATGCCCCACAGATGCTCAATAGGGTTTAGGTCTGGAGACATGCTTGGCCAGTCCATCACCTTTACCCTCAGCTTCTTTAGCAAGGCTGTAGTCGTTATCATGTTAAAATACTGCCCTGCGGCCCAGTCTCCAAAGGGAGGGGATCATGCTCTGCTTCAGTAGCTGCATTTCCAGCCACCTATTTTTATGCACATTTTTGAATATTGCATAAACAAACTTTGGATGGAAACGGTAAGATGCGCATAAGTTCTAAAAATGATCATAAAAAACGTATGCGCACATTTAAGAAGGATAAACGTTTTATCCGGTAGGAAAAAATGCGCATAAACTACGATGGAAACACATTTACTGAATAAATTAATCCATGCGCATCAAAAAATTCATGTGACTTTGCGCCAAGAGACAAGGATAGACTTGACTAGCAGTGGACCAATGAAGTTCACAGCATCTATAAGTTGTTATGGTCATTCTCAAAAGCCTCAGGAAAGTCTGTCATCAAATAATTTCTGTATAATTGTCTGACACGACTGTGTTCTCAAACAGCAGGCATCCAGCTCCGAACGCACCACATTCAGCCATAAGAGGCGTCATACAGTTATTCAGTTAACAACCAAAGACTATAGATATACTTGAAAGGAACTTTAAGTGCACAGACTTTGACTGTGGTGCTTTGAGGCGCCCTACTGGCAGAACTGTGTAACTGCAACCTGAAGTAAGATTAGATAGGTTAGGTTTAGTCTGAAAAAAAAAGTTTGTATGTATAAATATATATATATATATATATATATATATATAAATATTGTTTCTTTAGTCTATATTTATTGTACTATGGATTCAGTCATGTCTTTGGCTCCCCCCTGTGGACTGATTTTCACATGATCTCGTCCGTCATGGCTGTCAGTAGCATTACTAGCAGGAGTCCTGCTGCTGTTGACAATCAGCCTCCTCCAAATCTTCTTGTACTCCTGCTTTATCTGAGGGATTTTGAAGGCGTACACTACAGGGTTTACCATCGAGTTGACATGAGAGAGGAGAATGGAAAAATACAAAGCAATGGGCGGTACATGTATACTCTGGTTATAGTATGTAATGCAATGTATCGTGTGTAACGGCAGCCAGCAAACAACAAAAAGAGCTAAGACTAAAACCAGAGAGCTGGCCAGTTTGTGCTCCTTTTGTTTACATGTACTGGTTTCAGCTGACACACCTGCGCTTCCACTTCTAATTTTTAAAAAGACGTAGCAATACAAAGCGATCATGACTGACAACGGAGGAAGAAAACAGCCCTCAAAGATGAAGTGGGTCAGGTATGTAATGGGAATGACAGCAGTGAACTGACAGTCTATGGAGGTGGAGTTGTAACGTGTCATTGTGTCGGGGTTGTACCATCCAAACATGGGTAAGAAGCCCAGTACAGATGCCAGTATCCAGCACACAGCGGCGAGGAACCTCGAGCGCTTCATAGTGACCGTAGACTTGTACCTGCAGAGCAAAGAAGAACCTCAAATCAATTGTGCCCAATATTTCTTAAAATGAATATTGTGCTGAATGTTGCAAATGTCATTTTGTATTAGGATCTGAAAAATGCTTCCATTTCACATTATAATAAATAATATAAAATATTTATTTAAGTTAAATGTATTTAAATATTATACTAATAATATACAATTTAAAAATAAAATGTAAGAAATTGTATAAAACGTCTATAGCTTCAAATCAAGCCAATCTGCACAAAGGGATTGACATGATCAGACTGCTTTATATTTGAACTAAAGATGGTAGAAAATCTTAAATATTTCTTAATTTCACATAAAATATGTTTTGGGGGAAATGTTTTAAAATAATACAACTTTCCATTCCAGGTTTAAATTAAGAAAATTCCATATTTCCAATGTTGTCTCAAATTTTTGAATGTGTCACCTCTCCAATAATATATAATGTAATATAATATAAATGAGCAATATCACAGGGATAGCCGTGAGATATGGCTGTATATCGGCATGGCTGTGATCCGGCCGTAAGCACGAGGCCGCAGGCCGTTTCTAAAACAGTTTGACGGCACGAGTGTGTAAATACATTAGAAACAAAAACAGAGTGTCTTTAAAAACCCTCTTTTGTGCAGAACTACTTAATTCCACGATAGATTCAAATCTCAGTTTGACAGCTGAGCCCAAGCCTTCGTTACCAATTCCAAAACGTCGCTTTAGAGCTAGTAATGAAGGAAGGTTCAAGGTTCAAGGTTCAAGGTTCTTTATTATTCGTCACATACACAATCATAGAAGTATAATCAGTAGTGAAATGCAAGTAGAATTGAAGAAAAATACAGCATTTACATGAGGAAAGTGAGGAGAAAAAAATAACTCCCAGACTATGCTCCTTGGGGAGTACAGTGTGAGAACAGGAAAAACACCTCAGCAACACAAAAGCACATACACGACATAGCCACAGGGGAAGTGAATCCGGCCCAGCAAGCAGCCATCTGATCCCGCAGCCACTGATCCGGCGCTGGTCAGACCCGCTTGACCAGGCCAGCGGATCGAAGCGAACAGAGGCGAATGGTCGGGGGGGGCAATGTCTGTAATGTCTGTAGGGTGGGGGAGGAACGCAAGAGCGTCTAACTGCATTGCACACCCAGGGTAGATTGCAGCAACAGCCTTGCCAAGACCACTGTAGGGGAGCCAGAAAAAGATAAGATTGTTTTGTCTTTGGGGCGAGTAAACATTCAAATTTTTGCAGGCTACTCTCTGTCCGTTTTTGTCCATTTTGGTCTCATTTTAATCAATTTCCCTTTATAAAGCCGTGAACTTCTCCTTGGTAGAATCCATATTGCGATTATAGTCTCAGTCTCAATGCTGACCGCTCTTCCCACAGCTTCAATCATACGGGCAGCCTTGTGGGGCTTTGGACAGCTGTTCCCGTTTTCTGAATTCTTCGATAACCCAGGGTAAAGCCTAATCCAATCAGCAAAATACCTGTTATCATGGTTCCGAAAAGGTAGATATCAATGTCCTCCGCGGAAAGAGCCGCAAGACACACGATTCGCCACCTCTCCCACGCGCCATCGTATAGCCGGCTGCGAACGTTCCGTCAGGGCAGTCAGGTTCCCCGAAACCCAAGTTTCGATAGTGTCAATTGCATTAAGAGACCAGTTAATCCATAATATTTTAGTTTTGAGAGCAGTGCAGAGAGAGTCTCTCACGAGACAAGGGAGCAAAGCAGGGAAGATAAGGGTGAGGACGAGGAGAGAAAGCGACCACCTCCGTTGAGAGCCAAAGAGAAAAGATTAGGAACGCTAAGTTGCTTCATTGAAAGCTTATTGTAAAGCAGAGTTGTGTGTTTAGTAGTGTATTATGAGAGAGAGATTGACTCAGCGAGTGTTATAATTACCTGCAATTTCAATTGAGGTAATATCTTTGTCGTCGTACTATCCTTTCATCTATTAAGTGATTTCCAGTGACAGCGCTGCACAGTGCATTTGTTGGCTGCATCTTAATGTGCTGTTGAAAATAAAAATAACTTCCTTCCTTTACAACAGCGTTTCACTGACTCTTTCAACCAAGTGTGACGCACTTGACCGCAAAAGTTAAGTCATCGCATCTCAATCGCCCCCAGGTGCCTGGTCCCAGTATAGGTCATAAACCCGCCCTCTCCATGTAATCTAATGGGACGTGAGACAAACTAATTAATTCAATTCACTTCAAATATTTTGTTTTCAAACATGGTTTTTGTCATTTGATGTAGATTTTATCACGCTGATGTAAGTTTAAGTTTTCGTTTTTTAAATAAGTATGGTTTTTGTTAGTTATGTGATGCTATAAAAATGGCAGTGTGACGTCATGATTGACAGCTGAGATTGACAGCTTCTGAGGCGAAAACTGACTTTTTCGGGATCTTCAGGAATAGATTGGAGTTGTTTTTACTTTATTTCAATTACAATCAGCAGACAAAAATTGGAGCAGTAAGGCTAATTAAAAAAAGTATTTAAGTTGCATGTGCTTGCAATCGACTCAGAAGGAGTGTAAGCAGGACGCGGCTCAACTTCGCTCACTACTGCGCAGACTCGGGTCCCAAATGAGCGCAATATTGCCGCGCCCTATTGGGACGATGGCGGCTTCACTTTTCTTCAATGGAAGTGAGTGAAGGTGTGTCGTCCATCTTTTTTTACAGTCTATGCTTTCAACGTAAATGTCTTTACTGCTGACTCGAAAAACCATAGACTGTAAAAAAAGACAGACAATGCAATTTCACTCTCTTCCATTGAAGAAAAGTGTATCTAAAGGTAGTTTCAACAGTTTCCCAAAAGGGCGCTGATTCGAGACCTGAGTCTGTGCAGTAGCAAGTGAGGTGGAGCCTTGTTTCTTTGCTCCTCGAGCCTGTGACCCGAAAACTGAGCTAAGACATGAGGAAAGGAAACGAGGATGCACAAATAAGAAATGAGAAGCACCCATTCTGCACATGATCAATGAGCTTCATTTGATTATATATTTGATTTTTTATCTAAAGATTATTAAATATTTCACTTTTGCTTTCAACAAACTTGACACGCATTAAAGCCCATTGCTCATGTCATTTCAAAGCCCTCTAGAGGCCGACTCACCTGAAAGGGATACAAACTCGCAGACATCGGTCCACAGCAATAGCCAGGAGGGTGAGCACTGACGCTTGCTGCGGCACAATGAGAAAACAACTCATGAAGAGACAGGCATGGAAAGGGATCTTGATGTGGATGTCCACAGTCACAGCCAGAGGAATTGTCATGGCCCCAACCAGGAAATCAGCCACCGCCAGAGACACAATCAAGCAGAAAGTGGGTTTGTTCAGGGCTCCACTTCTCCACACGGCCCAGATCACCAACATATTGCCCAGACAGCATCCCACTGCAATGAGCACTTCAAGAGAGATGTGAATGAATTCTCCACCTGATACCATTGTGCTTACAGGACGGGAAGCCTATGTGTGAATATACACTGAGGGTTGTTATAACAGGCAAAGAGGAAATAGAGAGGCTATTTTAATAATTGTCTCAGACCTCTTCCGGAGGAGGATAATTTAGTGGCTTTAGAAATAGAGTCACACAATGAATTGGCAAGACATCACCCAAATAAATATACATTTTTTAAATAAAACAGCTCAGATTTTTACATAAAACAGGACTACACCATATACAACAGATTAGGGGGAAGAAGAAAAAAATACAGCAGAAAAGTACAATGACACAATTACAATATTCCTTGTAGTATAATATGGCGAAGATGAGGTTCCATATAGTCCAGATGGAGTCCAGACTTAATAAAACTGACCTGTTTTTTGATGTAATACATAGGTAAGACGCTCCAGGGGAATCAACTCAAAAATGATCTTATACCAACCTTTAAGTGATGGAGATTTATCACTAATCCAATTAAAAGAAAAAAAATTCTGGCAGCAAAGGAGAGAATATTAAACAATTTCTTGTTAGCAGAAGAAACAATGCATTTATTAGGTATACCCAGTACCAATGAGACTGTGTCAGAATCCAACTGCATATTAAAGACCTTTTCCATTTCCCCCAGCACCAAAAACCAATACCTTTGCAATCTGTCACAGGACCACAGACAATGTGTTAAAGTACCTACTTCAGTTTTACGTTTTAGACATAAAGGCAATATAGAGGGGTTAAAAGAATGCTTGCGGTTAGGAGAAATATGGAGTTGTAATGATAACATATAATATATATATTGTTATAAGGGAAACAGGTCAATTTAGCTCAAAGGGAATCATTAATGATTTTATAGGGAATTTGAACAGACTCACTGTTTCACGGCGATTCACTGAACAAGCCGTATAACAAACTGCACTGGATATTAAAATCCCAAAATATAGTGAAAACACTATTAAATAGCACAGTAACAAAATCGACAGATTAAGGCATTAACTTATGAGCACAAAACACAAGATATTTCTCTTTTCAATATAAACAAGGCTTTATTTATATAAATCTAAGACATGTAAACTAATCTACACAAGCATTCACACATTCACGCGTTGCAGAAAGAGAGAAAGTGAGGAAAGGATTAGATTAAGAGAATGAGAATTTGATATCCCACGTTTACAGCAATATGTGCAATTGCATAAACCTGAACAACCATCAATCACATTTTTAACACTCGCATTGAGTTTTCAATGAGGCTAAAATCTATTTTCAATATTACACCAGCTACAGCAAGAATCTGGGGTTTGTACTTGCGTTGCTTTTGTGTTTAAAGATTTCCCTTTGTCCTCCGTCTTTGCGGGAAAGGGTTTCTCCGAAGTCGCTGATTGGCTTAGAGTTCAGGAGTCGTTGAAGTGGGCGTTGGCTCGTGGCTGGCCCTGCAGAGTTTTGGGCTGGTTTCCGCTGGCAAACGTAACTTAGCACACGAACTCAACGGAAAGAAAATAAACAAAAGTAAAAGAATAAAAGGATGTAACGAGTTAGGTGGTTTTTCTTCTCATCATGGTAGCAACTGGCTGGGTGTGGTCCAGAGCTGAAGAGAGAGTCAGTAGATGGCATTCTCAAGAGAGAGCATTTTTCAGGAGAGAGAGAGAGAGTTCCAAGAGGACGGAGCATTCAAGAGCGCGAGGAGAAGTTAAGAGAGAGTTAAGAGAGTGTTCTGGGTATTTATTCTCGGCCTTTTAGGGACCTCCCAATGGTTGTCTTGACCAATTAGATCCCATGCTGGCTCTTTGTTTCTTCACCCAATCAATAAATCACATGTCATGGTCAGTCACATTGCCCGAATTCTACATTCTCTTGCAAAATATCCTTTTGAATGTGATTTCTATAACCAGAATATGATGCATTTGATAGGAAATCCATCAAAAGAAATGATTAAAGCTATACTTATGACACTCATACATACCAAACATGACATTAACCCTTAAGGCTTACGCTATTCAATACTAATTAAAAGCACGACAAACACAATGATTAAAACAAGGATATTCAAATTTGTGGGTCACATACATAATATGCAGTTATGCATAGAAATGATTAGTTTCATTAACCATGAGAATGAAAGTACTTTAAGATGATTTTACAGTCTGTAGCTGTGATTTCTATCACAGATTTACATGTAATGGTCACATGTTGCATCTCTTTGACCATCAATATTTATTCCTCAAATGTATTACCAAATTCCTGCATTGGAATTATCATGAAGTGTTCCTTTGGTTTTGCGGTTGCAGGCTGTATTCAGACGGGCTGGAGCTAGGGTCTGATTTATGACTTCCTGCTGTTGTCCTGTGGAATTCGGCTTCTCATGTTTCAACCATGCTTCGATCGAATCTTGATTTGTCTGATATTCTATCTGATATTCGGCCTTGATATTCTACAGAGTCTATTGCGTTATCATGTTAAAATACTACCCTGCGCCCTAGTCTCCAAAGGGAGGGGGTCATGCTCTGCTTCAGTAGCTGCATTTTCAGCCGCCTATTTTTATGCGCATTTTTGAATATTGCATAAACAAACTTTGGATGGAAACGGTAAGATGCGCATAAATTCTAAAAATGATCATAAAAAACGTATGCGCACATTTGAGTAGGATAAACGTTTTATCCGGTAGGAAAAAATGCGCATAAACTACGATGGAAACACATTTACCGAATAAATTCATCTATGCGCATCAAAAAAGTCATGTGACTTTGCGCCAAGAGACAAGGATAGACTTGACTAGCAGTGGACCAATGAAGTTCACAGCATCTATAAGTTGTTATGGTCATTCTCAAAAGCCTCAGGAAAGTCTGTCATCAAATAATTTCTGTATAATTGTCTGACACGACTGTGTTCTCAAACAGCAGGCATCCAGCTCCGAACGCACCACATTCAGCCATAAGAGGCGTCATACAGTTATTCAGTTAACAACCAAAGACTATAGATATACTTGAAAGGAATCTTTAAGTGCACAGACTTTGACTGTGGTGCTTTGAGGCGCCCTACTGGCAGAACTGTGTAACTGCAACCTGAAGTAAGATTAGATAGGTTAGGTTTAGTCTGAAAAAAAAAGTTTGTATGTATAAATATATATATATATATATATATATATATATAAATATTGTTTCTTTAGTCTATATTTATTGTACTATGGATTCAGTCATGTCTTTGGCTCCCCCCTGTGGACTGATTTTCACATGATCTCGTCCGTCATGGCTGTCAGTAGCATTACTAGCAGGAGTCCTGCTGCTGTTGACAATCAGCCTCCTCCAAATCTTCTTGTACTCCTGCTTTATCTGAGGGATTTTGAAGGCGTACACTACAGGGTTTACCATCGAGTTGACATGAGAGAGGAGAATGGCAAAATACAAAGCAATGGGCGGTACATGTATACTCTGGTTATAGTATGTAATGCAATGTATCGTGTGTAACGGCAGCCAGCAAACAACAAAAAGAGCTAAGACTAAAACCAGAGAGCTGGCCAGTTTGTGCTCCTTTTGTTTACATGTACTGGTTTCAGCTGACACACCTGCGCTTCCACTTCTAATTTTTAAAAAGACGTAGCAATACAAAGCGATCATGACTGACAACGGAGGAAGAAAACAGCCCTCAAAGATGAAGTGGGTCAGGTATGTAATGGGAATGACAGCAGTGAACTGACAGTCTATGGAGGTGGAGTTGTAACGTGTCATTGTGTCGGGGTTGTACCATCCAAACATGGGTAAGAAGCCCAGTACAGATGCCAGTATCCAGCACACAGCGGCGAGGAACCTCGAGCGCTTCGTAGTGACTGTAGACTTGTACCTGCAGAGCAAAGAAAAACCTCAAATTAATTGTGCCCAATATTTCTTAAAATGAATATTGTGCTGAATGTTGCAAATGTCATTTTGTATTAGGATCTGAAAAATGCGTCCATTTCACATTATAATAAATAATATAAAATATTTATTTAAATTAATGTATTTAAATATTATACTAATGATATACAATTAAAAAATAAAATGTAAGAAATTGTATAAAACGTCTTTAGCTTCAAAGCAAGACAATCTGCACAAAGGGATTGACATGATCAGACTGCTTTATTTGATAATTTATTTAATTATTTGATCTAAAGATAGTAGAAAATCTTAAATATTTCTTAATTTCACATAAAATATGTTTTGGGGGAAATGTTTCAAAATAATACAACTTTCCTTTCCAGGTTTAAATTAAGAAAATTCCATATTTCCAATGTTGTCTCAAATTTTTGAATGTGTCACCTCTCCAACAATATATAATATCATATAATATAATTTAAATGACCAATATCACAGGGATAGCTGTGAGATATGGCTGTATATCGGCATGGCTGTGATCCGGCCGTAGGCACGAGGCCGCAGGCCGTTTCTAAAACAGTTTGACGGCACGAGTGTGTAAATACATTAGAAACAAAAACGGAGTGTCTTTAAAAACCCTCTTTTGTGCAGAACTACTTAATTCCACGATGGGTTCAAATCTCAGTTTGACAGCTGAGCCCAAGCCTTCGTTACCAATTCCAAAACGTTGCTTTAGAGCTAGTAATGAAGGAACGCTAAGTTGCTTCATTGAAAGCTTATTGTAAAGCAGAGTTGTGTGTTTAGTAGTGTATTATGAGAAAGAGATTGACTCAGCGAGTGTTATAATTACCTGCATCTGACACAGCATTCATTCTTCACCTCAATCTCATATTCACAATAAAATATTAGTTTCAATTGAGGTAATATCTTTGTCGTCGTACTATCCTTTCATCTATTAAGTGATTTCCAGTGACAGCGCTGCACAGTGCATTTGTTGGCTGCATCTTAATGTGCTGTTGAAAATAAAAATAACTTCCTTCCTTTACAACAGCGTATCGCTGACTCTTTCAACCAAGTGTGACGCACTAGACCGCAAAAGTTAAGTCATCGCATCTCAATCACCCCCAGGTGCCTGGTCCCAGTATAGGTCATAAACCCGCCCTCTCCATGTAATCTAATGGGACATGAGACAAACAAATTAATTAAATTCACTTCAAATATTTTGTTTTCAAACATGGTTTTTGTCATTTGATGTAGATTTTATCACGCTGATGAAAGTTTAAGTTTTCGTTTTTTAAATAAGTATGGTTTTAGTTAGTTATGTGATGCTATAAAAATGGCAGTGTGACGTCATGATTGACAGCGGATATTGACAGCTTCTGAGGCGAAAACTGACTTTTTCGGGATCTTCAGGAATAGATTGGAGTTGTATTTACTTTATTTCAATTACAATCAGCAGACAAAAATTGGAGCAGTAAGGCTAATTAAAAAAAGTCTTTAAGTTGCATGTGCTTGCAATCGACTCAGAAGGAGTGTAAGCAGGACGCGGCTCAACTTCGCTCACTACTGCGCAGACTCGGGTCCCAAATGAGCGCAATATGGCCGCGCCCTATTGGGACGATGGCGGCTTCACTTTTCTTCAATGGAAGTGAGTGAAGGTGTGTCGTCCATCTTTTTTTACAGTCTATGCTTTCAACGTAAATGTCTTTACTGCTGACTCGAAAAACCATAGACTGTAAAAAAGACAGACAATGCAATTTCACTCTCTTCCATTGAAGAAAAGTGAATCTAAAGGTAGTTTCAACAGTTTCCCAAAAGGGCGCTGACATCTTGATTCGAGACCTGAGTCTGTGCAGTAGCAAGTGAGGTGGAGCCTCGTTTCTTTGCTTCTCGAGCCTGTGACCCGAAAACTGAGCTAAGACACGAGGAAAGGAAACGAGGATGCACAAATAAGAAATGAGAAGCACCCATTCTGCACATGATCAATGAGCTTCATTTGATTATGTATTTGATTTTTTATCTAAAGGTAGTACAGATTATTAAATATTTCACTTTTGCTTTCAACAAACTTGACGCATTAAAGCTCATTGCTCATGTCATTTCAAAGCCCTCTAGAGGCCGACTCACCTGAAAGGGATACAAACTCGAAGACATCGGTCCACAGCAATAGCCAGGAGGGTGAGCACTGACGCTTGCTGTGGCACAATGAGAAAACAACTCATGAAGAGACAGGCATGGAAAGGGATCTTGATGTGGATGTCCACAGTCACAGCCAGAGGAATTGCCACGGCCCCAACCAGGAAATCAGCCACCGCCAGAGACACAATCAAGCAGAAAGTGGGTTTGTTCAGCGCTCCACTTCTCCACACGGCCCAGATCACCAACATATTGCCCAGACAGCATCCCACTGCAATGAGCACTTCAAGAGATATGTAAATGAATTCTCCACCTGATAACATTGTGCGTACAGGACTGGAAGCCTATGTGTGAATATACACTAAGAGTTGCAAAGATAACAGGCAAAGAGGAAATAGAGAGGCTATTTTAATAAATTGTCTCAGACCTCTTCCGGAGGAGGATAATTTAGTGGCTTTAGAAATCGAGTCACACAATGAATTGGCTAATAGATCAGTATAGTGAAGCATTACACTCACAAAAATAACTTCCTTCCCTTTTTCGATATCTTCATCTTTCTCTTTCTCTCCTTCCCTTGCTAGCTTGTATTTATTTGAACAATGCCTGAGACTTGGTGTTATGGGCACTTCCTCTGTCTGTTTGCCTCTTCAAGATTAATCGCTTTATGTATTCCCCAATTGTAAGTCGCTTTGGATAAAAGCGTCTGCAAAATGACTAAATGTAAATGTAAATATAACATACTGAACACACAGGCACGAGACAAGCAACTTCAGATTCACCACAACTAACAGCCGATGACACTATACGGTCAGATTAAACATGTATCCCTCACAAATCAAACTTCTGTCATCATTCCAAACCTATATGTGACCCTGGACCACAAAACCAGTCATAAAGGTAATCCTTTGATATATTTACAGTAGGAAATGTACAAAATATCTTCATGGAGCATGATCTTTACTTAATATCATAATGATTTTTGGCATAAAATAAAAATCTATAATTTTGACCCATACAATGTATTTTTGGCTATTTCTACAAATATAGCCCGTGCTGCTTATGACTGGTTTTGTGGTCCAGGGTCACATATGATTATATTTCAGGTTCTTCATGCAAAAAAAGTTAATTGGGACAGCAAATCCTCCAGCATGGTTTTATCAGTCACCTCTACTCTCGACCCGTGATCAGTCAAACCTGACTCAGCTCGTATTTGATGCAGGGTTGCCAATTCCAATTTTTTTCATGGAAATGGGCTACTTTTAAGCTGTTGCAATGGGTTGATTTCCCCCTGGGTTAAAAGTTTGAAATATTACATAAATTACATTTGACTGAAATGCTTGTAGCCTATTGAAATATTTGACTGTCTACCTATGATAAAAATGCACTAGATGTTTAGTTTTTTGAAGGAAGACTGCTGGTAGGAAGCTGTTGAGCTGTGTTCCTGTGGCTCAGTGGTAGAGCATTGCGTTAGCAGCGCAAAGATTGTGGGTTCGTTCCCAGGGAACACATACTGACAAAAAAATTGTATAGACTGAATAAAGACTCAAAGTAAGTTGCTTTGGATAAAAGCGTCTGCTAAATGCATAAATGTGTTTATGATCAATGTACTTAACAGTGGCTGTAAAATATATTTTAGGTATGAACCTTACCTACATATTTTGAGTTTTGACATTTAGGATATGGTCATTACGCTACTTTGCGCTGTTTTTTACTGGTTTTGTCACACAGACATGGCAACCCTGGCTATATGGAGCAGAACAGACACTTTCAGTTTAGTGTAAATACGTTTTCCATCTGAACTAAATTATTTTTATTTCTATAAAAAAAATAACAGAGGGCGGTGCCACGGTGGGCAAGTAATGTAATCGGTGTACGAACAAACAGTCCCAGCGTTCAATTTGGATGGGCTCATCCCTATGCCCTAATCCCTTTAAAGTGTTGAAGGGTGTAGGGGACCAAACAACTGTTTCTTAAAGTACCCCTCTGCGCCATCATCCCGTGCCCGTACGGAAGCCCCGTCATCATGTAAAGAATCTGCACTAAGAATCTTGGGGGCCGAAGTGTCCATCAGTTGTACCCTTCGAAATCCTTCATTCCAAAGGGCCCTTTGAAGTGGCCAGTTTTGAGAACTTCGGTTTGGAATGACCCTTCAATGTGGCGGCCATGATTGTTTTCACTCCGAAGTGCCCTTCACATGTATCCCGTTTGGAATGCACCGACTGTGTAATACTGAGTACCGCAGCTAGCTTAGTACTTATGTAATTTCAGCATTCTTGTTATGAACCAAACCGTGGAATGGCGGGACCCACGCTATATTGTTTTTGACCACCTACTCCCGCCCGCAGTAAGGATAAAACCACCTGCTCCCAATCCTAATCGGCTGCGTTCTATTTGATTTTTTATGCCCATTACTCGCTGACTTCCCTCATCTCGTTTACTCGGATGTACGAACATTGATTTCATTGCATGAGTGCCTACTACTGGTGCTGCTTTGCAATGTCCTATTTATTAGTTTATTTGGGATGGGGATAAATTAAACACGATCAGCGTCTGTGATGATGTCATGATCATGCTGCATTGTGGTCTATGGAGCTAACTGAAGTGTAAATATTCAGTCAAAATCGAGGGGGCGAGGATCTGTCCATATAAACTCCTGTCGTCCACTTCATGAAGTGGAATGCAGTTCAAATTGGTCGTGGGGATTCCCCAGAAGGAAAGTGGTTAGGGAAGTAGTCAAACCTGTTCATTAGAAGGGGGTGACCCAATACTTTTGGCAATATAGTGTATATATATATATATATATATATATATACAATTTTGATTGCTTTATACCTTGCTCGAGAGCACAATAACAACTGTAGTTGACTCACTTGACATTATCAAACCAGCAGCTTCCTGCTTAACAGCCACAAGCTTAGCCACAATTTTATGGCACACCACTGTAGGGGTGTATTCCTTTAGGTACCAACAGAGAAATTAGAGCACAAAGTATTTATAAATATTGATCGGAGCATGGCACAGCAGAGCATGGCTCTAGCAATGGGTTTGATTCTCAAGGAATGAATTGATAAAGTCCTTGAATGCAATGTAAATAGCTTTGGATAAAACAATCTAACAAAATGTAAATTGTGGCCGAATGAATGACCTAAAAATATGTGTTATCATAATATTCAAATGCTTGGGGTTGGTAAAATGTTTGTATATATATATATATATATATATATATATATAGTCCCCAAGGCTGCATTTATTTAATCAAAAATATAGTGAAAAGGGTAATATTGTGAAATATTATTATATAAAATAGCTAATTGAATGTATTTAAAAATATAAACATTAACATTTCTAAATTATGTTTATGTCTGAAATAGAAACAAGCATTTATTATTATCAGTGTTGAAGCAGTTGTGCTACTTTATGTTTTTGGGGAAACTGTGATTATATATATATGTTCAGGATTCTTAGAAGAATAGAAAATTCTAAAGAGCAACAGTTATTTGAAATAAATATTTTGTAACAATGTCTTTACTGTCAGTTTTGATTAGTATAATGTGTTCTTGCTGACAAAAATTACAAAAATATTTCTTCTGAATGGTAGTATATCAAATATATTTTTTATTTTTATTTCAAAAAAACGTATTTATTTCTGTTTACATTTTGAAAACACACACACACACACACACACACACACACACACACACACACACACACACACACACACACACACACACACACACACACACACACACACACTATTTAAATTACTTCAAAGTAATGATCTTACAAAAAATGATTTGCTTATGCATGAGCATATGTAGATCTGCATGTGTCAAGACAACTTCCTTTTTAAACCACCACTACCTAAATCAAGTTCCTGTAAAGTTCCTCTGCCTATTCTCGACATGGCTGATGGTGAGAAAGTGCTCTATACTTGCCTGGAGGTGCTCATCGCTGTAGGATGCTGCCTGGGGAACATGCTGGTGATCTGGGCGGTGTGGTCATGCCGTGCCTGGAGTCAGACCACATTCTGTTTCGTTGCATCCCTGGCAGTGGCTGATCTTCTGGTGGGAGCAGTGGCCGTGCCTTTTGCAGTGGCGGTTGATGGACGCTTGGAGACTAGTTTTTACTGCTGCCTCTTCATCAGCTGTGTGGTCATTGTTTTGACCCAGGCCTCCGTTCACTCCCTGCTGGCCATCGCTGTGGACCGATTCCTGCGCGTTTATAACCCTCTCAGGTCTGAACATTTAATAGTCAAGCTTTTTTTGCAATGCATACTTGAAGACTTACTTGTGCGGTTGCCAAGTTGATCAAGCTTGCTGTCGCTGATAAGGAGGAAAGCAAATGCATGCAGATCTCAGAGATGATCAAGATTATGAGTAATATGCAGCTTGAAACTAAAACCTTCTTTAGGTCAACATGAAATCTAAATGACCCCATTTAAAATCTTATTGTACATTAAGAATGTGCTTATTTCACAGAAATGTTTTCATAATCTTCAATCAAACTATAATAACTTGCACTGCCTCTGAAAATTATACTTTACTTTTTAATATAATCTTTAAGTATTAAAATAAGTAAGTATTAAGTAAAAATAAGTATTAAACATTTTTCATGACACAATTGATTCCAAATTTTGAGTTTTTTAGAAATGTAATGCTAAATAATTAAAGAAATCATTCATTTTCTAAAGAAAAAGAAAAAGATGCATTAAAATTGATCAAAGGTGACAGTAAAGACATTTACAAATGTTACAAAAGATTTCTACATAACTACACACATGGTCAGAACTGTTGGCACCCTGGGTAAATATGATCAAAGAAGGCTGTGGAAATAAATCTGCATTGTTAATCCTTTTGATCTATCATTTAAAAAATTCACAAAAATATAATTCTTCATTGGAGAATAAGAATTTAAAATTGGGGGAAATATCATTATGAAATAAATGTTTTTCAGGGTTCGGGTCAGAGGACTGGAATGGCCATAGCAGAAGCTTGGTTTTGTGCTCAGTGACCCATTTTATTAAGGTTTGTGTTTGGATTATTGTCCAGTTGGAAGATCCAAACATGGCCCATTATAAGATTTCAGTCAGTCTCTTATTGATTTTTTTATCTGTTGGTATTTGATAGAATCCATGATGCCATGTATCTAAACAAGATGTCCAGGACCTACAACAGAAATATAGGCCTACAACAGCAACAATACAGCAGTATATTGCATTGTACACATGAGGTACCTTTTATCCCTGTGTTCACCAAACCCATCTTGAGTGTTCGCTGCTAAAAAGCTCATTTTATAGTTTCATCTGACCGTAGAAGCCAGTCCCATTTGAAGTTCCAGTCGTGTCTGATAACTGAATATGCTGGAGATTGTTTTTTGGTGAAAGCATTTTCTTTTCTTGATGTTTTCCCTGAAACCCTCCCAAGCAGCATGTGGAGATGTAGGTGCTGTTTGACAATTTTTTGTAAGGTTTTCTGACCCCCGAGACTCAATCTATTTTCTGCAATTCTCTAGCAGTGGTCCTTAGAGAGTCTTTAGCCACTCAAACTCTTCAACGTGTTCTTCTCACCATGCATTAGGACAATATAGACACACATCCTCTTCCAGGCAGTTTCGTAACATTTTCTGTTGATTGGAAATTCTTCATTATTGCCCTGATGGTGGAAATGGGAATTTTCACTGCCCTTTTCTTAAAGCCACTTTCTTATTTGTGAAGCTCAATTATCTTTTGTTGTTCATCAGAAATATATTCTTTGCGTTTTCTCATCGTGATGGGTGATTAATTTGAAATTTTGTCTTTGTTTTCCCTCCTATTTATATTTATGTGAAACAGGAAGCCATGGCTGGATAATTTCATGTTCATAATCCCCCTGGAGTGCTCAAATTTGTGAATATGAATGGGAATATATTTCAGATATATTTTACTCATAAGAATTTCTAAGGGTACCAGTGATTGTGTCCAACGTGTATTTGACAATGTTTCTTTATTTCATAATGATATTTCCCCCATTTTAAATTCTTATTCTCTAATGAAAGCTTAGATTTTTGTGATTTCTTTAAATAAAAGATCAAACGGATTAACAATGCACATTTATTTTCCCAGCCTTCTTTGATCATATTTACCAAGGGTACCAACAATTCTGACCACATGTGTATAAATTGAGTTCTTTTCAACTTTCCATTCATCAAAAAATCACAAAACTGTAACAATTTCTACAAAAATATGAAGTAGCACAATTGATTTCAGCTTAAAATTCACCTTTGATCACAGCAATCAATTACATGTTACAATATTTTACAACAGCCAAGTTATTTAAAATTGTAATAATATTTCCCAATATTAGCCCAATTTTTACTGTATTTTTGATCAAGAAAATGCAGCCTAGGTGAGCAGAAAAGACTTTTAAAGACATTAGAAAAAACCTTACCAAACCCCAAAACTTTTAAATGTAATGTACAGATATAATAATAATAATCTTATTATTAATATTATACAAATCATATTTATATTATATTAATAACATTTTTGATTTTCAGGTACAGAGGAGCAGTCAGAAAGAAGCACTTATGGGCTGCGGTCACTGTATGTTGGCTGTCTGCTTTTATACTAGGTCTCATCCCCATGTTCGGATGGCACAACAAAAACACTACAACCACTGAAAACTCCACTATTACGTGTCGTTTCATCACGGTCATAGACATGTCCTACATGGTCAACTTCAACTTCCTCGCTTGCATCCTTACACCCACCATCATCATGATGACCCTGTACTTGTTACTCTTCAATATGATATCCAAACAGCTGAGAAAAGGAGTCGGGCGCAGCATGGAGTCCACGTCGTTTTATCGTAAGGAGCGGAAACTGGCCAATTCTCTGGCTTTGGTTCTGGTTCTGTTTGTCGTTTGTTGGCTCCCGCTGCACATAATTAACTCGCTGAACTACTACACAAGTGTAAAAGTGCCCGTTGTCGCCTTTTACATCGGCATCCTCCTCTCTCACGCTAACTCTGCCATTAACCCCATAGTGTATGCATTCAAGGTCCCTAAAATTAAGATGGCATACAAAAGCATCCTGATGAAGCTGACAAGCTCGGAGCAGAAGGGAGACCAGAACAGCCAGATTTTGGATAACAACGTCAGCAGTAACTCAAACAGCACCGCCAGGTGCAGCATGAAAATAAAACCACAGGTCGATCCGACCGAGGATGCTGTTTAAGACTATCGATTTGGTATTAAACCTCTTACCTGCCCTTTCTCTTGATTCATCTTGGGAAACCTGTGAGAACTTTTTGATAATAAAGTACTGGATATTAAGGTTCCTTCACTATCTAGTTTTAAGTCTGATTTGTTTTCTCGGGCTTTTGATTAATATTAGTTAAGGCTCTGATGTCAATTTGCTCTGATTCTATTTTATGTGTTTAATTTTCAAATGATTTATGTTTTCTTTTATGTATACTGTATTTTGCTGTACAGCACTTTGGTGCAACTCTGTTGCTTTTAAATGTGCTATAGAAATACATTTTGACTTGACTTGACAGATCGCTCTGATCATAAATCAGGATGGTTAGAATTAGTCTGCTGTCACGTACAATAAGTAGGTGAAGCCAGACTAGAAGTCAAAAGTAAAAAACATTATCCAACAGTGGATTTTATATGCCTAGTTCCTAAATTAGAATATTTTTCTGACTTTTAGCATCCAAAATACACTGTAATATAGTGTTGTCATTTTTGTACTAAGCAAAATAATGTAAAACTGCACTGAGATAGGCTGAACTGTTTTTCAGCAATTTATTTATGATATATGTATACAATTTATTAATAACAATATCTGTATGAAATATAGTTTTATACATTTCATTGTTTTGTGTTTCTTAACGTTTTATGACAATTTGCCCTACTATAATCAACGTGTTTAAATGAACAGTATATATATTTTAACTGTATATATGTTTTTATACATACATATACATATATATACACACACATATATACACACGAACATATTATATAAATATATATTTTATCTCACCAACAGTCTTGGCAATGATTAATGTAAATAAACTACTGTTAAAGTCTGGGGTCAGTAAGACTATTTTTTTAAATAAATTAATTAATACTTTAATTCAGCAAGGATGTATTCAACTTAAGTGATAGTAAAAACATTTAAATGTTACAAAAAATATATATTTCTGATTCATTTTGAACTTTCTATTCATCAAAGAATCCTCAAAATAAAACTGCATCAGTTTCCACATAAATATCAAGCAGCACAACTGATTTCAACATTGATCATAATAAGAAATGTTTCTTGAACAGCACATCTGCATATTAGAATGATTTCTGAAGAATCATGTGACACTGAAGACTGGAGTTATGATGCTGAAATATCACATTTAAAAATATATTTAAATAGACAACAGTTAAATTAAATTGTAATAATATTTCACAATATTACTGCTTTAATGAAAAAAATGCAGCCTTGGTAAGCAAGACTTCTTTCAAATATATGCCAAATGGTTTACATATATAAATGTAATAAATAACATAATATACATTCAGTCATGGCCAAAAATATCGGCACCCTTGGTAAATATGATCAAAGAAGTCAAATGTAAATCTTAAATATTTCTTTCACGTCGTAACACTTTTAAAATGTAAAAACGTTCCGTTTGCTCCTGGTTTAAATGAGATTATCAAGATGTTCTCAGACGGTTGGACTCTGCTAGACTGGGCGTTCCTTCTGTAGTCTCTTTAATTGATGTACTGGCATCGGGCCATGTGGAAGTGAACAGTGCTGATCCTGAGCAAACGTTTGTGGCGTTCCTCTGGGAGGAGTAATGGATTTCTGTAAGATAAGTCTCAGTTTTCACAGGCCATTCTGTTCCTCCTCTATACAATGTAATATCGGCCTCGATCCAAACAGCGCGAGCAGAATGAGAAGGATTTATGATATTCATCTTCCACATTATTACTTTTCCTAACATCGCTTGAGTTCATTTTGCTGAGTGAAGTATAAAAATATTAAACACACCTTTTGGCGCAGCCTTGAAAAGCAATATCCAAATCAATTCTCATCAGCGGCACAAAAACCAGAGGTCATGAAGCCACACATCTACACGCCGTATTTAATTTGATGCAAATGACAACACAGCTGCGAGGGAGAGACGTACGGCTGCTCAATATGCTGTGCTCAGATGTACCTGCAAGTCAGTTGTTCAGACAATAATGTTCAACAGATGATCCAAAACATATCGAAAGCTCAGATGAAGGAACTACAGGTTTTGCATAACTCGTCTTTGACCACTAACTTCT
This sequence comes from Oxygymnocypris stewartii, assembly GCA_003573665.1. Taxonomy (NCBI): domain Eukaryota; kingdom Metazoa; phylum Chordata; class Actinopteri; order Cypriniformes; family Cyprinidae; genus Oxygymnocypris; species Oxygymnocypris stewartii. The sequence goes on along the minus strand of QVTF01022527.1, from coordinate 309,572 downwards.
CCACTTGTCACCACACAGAAAGAGGTTGTAGTTTATTTACAATTCTTCTTGATCACTGAAGATCAACTGACTATAATGCAAATTTGGCATGCATTCACATAAAATTATTCTGCCAAAATAACTGAGTCAAATATCTAGTTTCTGTGATATTCCAGTATCTCTAGACATGGCTTGGGTGTAAATCTGTTGGATTTTTTCACTTGTTTTAGGGGGAAAACAAGTGTAAATCATTGTATGAGATCCAAATTATTTGCATCACACACTTTATAGGAGTACAATAGTTTGTATGTAATTGCAAACATTATTAAAGCACATCCCCATTTAACCTTCAAATCGTCATCATCACTGAACCTCAAGACAGACGAAAATATATTAATTACGCTCTATGCATCATGCTTACTGCTCAAGTCAAAAGTCCAATGAGACAGCCTGAAGCCTTTATGCTTGATACGTCAATATCTCTTCAATTATATGACAGCATACGTCGCCATGACAACTCGGGCCTTTATGGTTCTCTTGTCACTAGTCTCTGGAAAACTGCACGCATGACTGTTACGCATGATGAAAAGTCTCTACCAGAAGGTTTGCATGAGTGCTGCATAATGTATTAAGCAATAGCGACCTGTTTTACCTACTGTAAATTGCCCTTTGCATGCAAACAAAGGTCAAGATTAGATGGAGGTGCGATGCAATTATAACCAGCTTTGTAGCAGTCGCTTAAAAATAAAAGCACAACCTTACATCTTGCGGACGAGTTGAATCGGGTGTTTTAGATGAGGGAGATGATGCTGGGGTGCTTCAGGACAGTTTTTAAAACCATTTCAGAGACATGTTCTTAAATGTGACACATATATAACATATTGCATGCATGTACACCATTTTAAGGCAGCTTTTTGGTAACTTCATGCTTTAACTGATGGCATGACTAGGACATTGCATGATCTGGCAGGGGTGCAGAATTCGGCACAAAACCGGCAACTGTATTTGAAGAGCGCGCTACGAGCACAGTATCTTTTCCGAGCTCATTTGCTACTTTTCTATCTTTAAATTAATGAGCATTGAGCACATAAGGATTTGAACTGAAGTATAACATAAATTCTCATAGGAAAGAAAAATCCCAAATAAGATGTCTTTATTGTCTATCTTCTAGACAATAACGATATTAAATGGAGAGAAAACGAACACTTTAACTTAAGTCTCCTGTTTCTTAGATATTTTTCCACCTGAGAAGAAAAGACTCCTCTAGAGTTTCAGAAAACTTCCATAATGGCATTTCTTCAATATGAACTCAAACATTTCTCAACACATTCTCCCACAAATGATCTTATCTGGATCTACATCCAATATGTTTTTATTATCCAAAGAATATTTTGTAGAAACATCAACGACGTCTAGTCGGAATGAAGCATAAGTGAGAATTCCTCTGAGCACTAAAAATGGAAATAAAACCTTCCTCTGTGTCATCGTGACTCAAAAAGAATTTCGCATGAGAGGACTAAAACAAATATAATAACCACATAACACTGAGGAGCCCAGGGAACGAGATTAAATGATCATGGATGGCAAGTGCTTCCCTCCATACTGAGACAAATCCATTACCACACTACAATGAACATTACTGAAAAATGTTTTTGATGAAGATGATGTCGATTTCCCGGGTGGAAACATTCGAATATCAAATTATGTGTCTCTCCGTGCAGTGATAGAGATGAGGCAGGAAACGGGATTGTGGGACATTAAAGCTCGATCTCACGGCAAGTCGTACATATTTTACGAGGTGGCTAATTCGTACAAATTCGTATGACCTCACTCGTACAAATTTGTTTTGTATTTGACGAGTTGCAAATTCGTATGAATTTGTACGAATGACCTACACCAAGCCCCGCCCCTAAACCTATCCGTCACCAGGGTTTAGACAAATCAAATTCGTACGGATTAGCCACCTCGTACAAAATATGTATGAATTGCCGTGAGATAGCGTTGGACATTAATGCGCCTGATTCAGAATTTAATCAAGTTTTGGCTCCCTTTCAGTTCAAGGGTGTGAATTTGAAATTAGCCACGATCCACAGAATATTGAACAGGAATTTGAACAGGAATAACAGGAAAAGGAATTTACTGAACTGAGATGAGAATATTTCAACAAAATGGGCAAAACCAGATCACCTTCTATGTGTCTGTTGAAGGTTTCAATCTTGTAAAACTACTTAATTTGACATATCAATTGATTTTATATATATATATATATATATATATACATATATATATATACACACTGCCTTTTAATAGTTTGGGGTCAGTAAGACTCCTATTTAAAGGAATTAATACGTTTATTTAGCAAATTTCTGTTAAAAAGCAACAATAAATTAACAATACAGTAATGATAACAAAACATTTATAATACAATTTTTGTTTCAAATAAATGCTTTTCTTTTTAACCTTCTATTGAACAATTTAAGTATGTCTTCAACATAATGCAAATGTTTTATTAAGCAGCAAATCAGCATATCAGAATTATTTCTGAAGATCATGTGACACTGAAGACTGGAGTAATGATGCTGAACATTCAGCTTTGTGTCACAGGAATAAATTACATTTTAAAATATATTAAAATAGAAAAAAGATATTATAAATTAGAATAATCTTTCACTACATTACAGTGATTTGAATCAAATAAATGTAGCCTGCATGGGCGAAATAATGTTTCAAAACGTTTATAAAAAATATTATCAATTGATATGTTTGTTTGTGGCATTAAACTGGAAATAAACACAGAAATAATTAGTAATTAAAATTAATATCAGTTAATTTCAAGAAACTAATAAAATGTATGAAAACACACCCGCAGCAGAGTTTTCTTCCATTTAAAATCAACTGCTTTAAATTTAAATTCAAATGAGCATTTCTTATCCTGTTTGCCACCGATTCAAATTTAAAAGCGGAACTGGAATTTAAAAGTAACACTCAGTCAAATTCTAAGTGGCAATAGTGTTTGAGGTTTTGTAAGCGTGCGAACAGAGAGAAAGTGAGAGAGATACGGTGAGCGAGAAGAGCAGTGGGCAAAGAAATAATGCTGCAGAGAATGAACCACCCCTCCCTTCCCAGCAAGCAGAGACTACGTAACAGAAGAAGGAGAAGCAGGAGTCCATGAAGATGAAGAGAACAAGACACACGGACACTCAAAGTAACAACAGATCACATGGAGCTGCGTTTGAAGAAACTCTAAGTGCTTTTCGTGACTTTTACTGACAAGTCAGGGCAGTTCAGCTACTACCTGTGCCATAAATACTAAAAAATAAAAAGCCTAAAATACTGAGTAATAAAATGACATCACATACCAGCATTTGAGGACATCATGAGACTCTTATAGAAGACCCAGTGCCATGGTGGAAGAAGAACCACAGCTACAGATGGTAAATATGTCAACAGTAACTGAAAGTTTGGAGAAGGTGGACTTGATGTACATCTCCATAGAGAGCACTATCGCTCTGGCATCGGTGCTTGGGAACGTACTGGTGGTTCTTGTGGTTTACATGAACCAGGCTCTCAGAGACCCGACTTTCTGCTTTATCGTCTCTCTGGCACTGGCTGATATCGCGGTTGGCGTTCTTGTCATTCCACTGGCGGTAATTATCAGCTTGGGGCTCAACACACTGTTTTACACATGTCTCTTCATCTCCTGCCTCCTCGTCACCATCACCCAAAGCTCCATACTGTCCTTGCTGGCCATCGCCATAGACCGCTTCCTACGCGTCAAAATCCCCACCAGGTGAGTCTGAAACACTAAATATTTTCATGTGACCATAGCCTGACATCAGAGACCAGTGAACATGCAAATGTGATATTCAATTATTGAAATATTACAATTAAAATATAAAGGTGTAAGTTTGTGGGTCCTTCTTTTAAATAAACCACATTAGGGTGATGCACCAGAATTAACACGAAAGTATTTACACTGATAAAGAATTAGCACAGAAACAATTTCCACTTTTCAAAATTAATTTCTAAATGAATTACAAAGATTCTGCAAGTAACAAATTTAATTAAACATGACATTTAGAAGTAGAAAGATTGTAATAGTGTTGTCTTGTAAATCGTGCTACAATCTTATTTTATTTACTCTGAAAAGTTCAATATGGCATATACAACATATAAATTCTCATAGGAAAGACAAATATATTTTTTTTTTTTAAATTTGCATATAAATGCATTTTGCAAACTTAGTTGCAATGAAATGACTGTTAAAACGTAATGTTTGTTCACCTAACCATCAAATGGTTTTTGACCATTTTGACCCAAATGTTTTTATTTCAAGTTGCATTTGCCATGTAGCTACAACACTTTAACTTTAATGCATGCTTTGTTTTATCATATTTCTTGGCTAGACAGCAGGACAGCAGTATATCTTTTGCTTTCTTGAATGCAAATCAATGGGCTAGAGTAATGCAAGGCTTTTAACTAAATTAAACCTCCGCTGTCTGTCAAAGGCAATAATGTTCACTGGTCTGATAGTATTTTGGCAGCATCCCTAACCACTCATTTGCTTGATGTTTGAAGGCATGTGACTTAAACTGCTTAAGTAACACATCTGTGATGAATAATGAATTGAATATATTAAAATAGATTCAAATGCATAATTTATATATTACAAATAAAGGTTTAGAAAATGAATGTGTACTGCATGAGGCCATTTTAAGTACAGAAATAAAACTAATAAAATAAAATATATAATTTCAAATGAATTTGGATTTTTATCTGGAGGATAAAAAAACGTTGGAAAATATCCCACAGTCTAGCCATATCTGGAAAGAGAATATCATAAAGATCAGTGAGCCATACACTTTTGCAACCACCTAGCAACGCAGTAGTACTATTCAAAACCCTTTAGCAACCACATAGCAGCCACCAACAAAGGGAACTAAGGGGAATTAAAGACTTTAGATATACAAAGACAGAGACGCAATATGGTGAAAAAAGTCCCGCATTCGAAATAAAAGAGCCAATCGTCAATTGGGAAAGTCACTGCATAAATGCAGCTGCTGTTAGGAGTTCTGATTGTATTAGAAAAAGTCAGTGTTTTGAGGAATACACCATCCCATTCAGACAATGTAAAACATTTAGTTGCTTAGGACTATGGTACTTGTTAAAAAAGGGATAGTTCACCCAAAAATGACAATTTTGTCATAATAGATTTGCCCTAGAAGTTGTTCCAAACCGCTATGAATTTCTTTCTTCTGTTGAACACAAAAAAAGCTAATTGAAGAATGTTGGTAACCAGTAGTCACTGAGTTCCATGGTATTTTTATCCATACTATGGAAGTCAATGGCTACCGTCAACCGTTTGGGTGAACTAAGACTATTCGAAATGTGCTAATGCATAATTATAATATAAATAAACATTAGAAGTGTGCATTATAGGCTAAAGAACAACATGCATTATCATTTGTGATTATGATTGGATTTAAAAACGAATTGATGTAATTGATTTTCAATTGTTTTGACAGGTACAACATCATTGTTACGCAGAGGCGGGCATGGGTAGCCGTGAGTTTGTGCTGGCTCATCTCGTTTCTGACTGGTTTAGTGCCGATGGCCGGCTGGCACCTCAGCCCACCTGGAAACGTCAGCACGACTCCCATCAAATGCCAGTTCACCAAAGTCATGCGCATGGATTACATGGTCTACTTCAACTTCTTTGTTTGGGTGGTGGTGCCCCTGATCATCATGACCGGACTGTACGCAGAGATCTTCCGCGTGATCTGCCGCCAGCTCAACCGCCGGGCCGAGGCCACCTGTGACTCGAGCAAGTACTACCGCAAAGAGCTGAAACTTGCAAAGTTGTTAGCGCTAGTTCTGTTTCTGTTCGCGCTCTGCTGGCTACCACTACATATTATGAACTGTATTGTGTTTTATTGCCCGACATGCAACGTGCCCAAGAGTGCTATTTACGTGGGTATCTTTATGTCACACGTCAACTCTGCGCTCAATCCGCTGGTGTACGCTTTCCGTATCCAGCGCTTCCGCGATACGCTGATTCATATCATCCAGCGATTTGTGCTCTGTAAAACCCCATCAGCCGTCCTGGGCCAGCACAGTCCTGCACCGATCACAGATAAAACCCAAGTTCAGTAGCAACTGAGACTAAGGAAGCAAAGTCTTTAAATATACAAAGATGCAATGCGCAATATGGCAGAATAAGCCCCGCCTTCTAAATAAAAGAGCCAATCGGCAACTAGCAAAGTCATTGCATCGCTGCCGCAGCAGTTAGGAGCTCCAGATGTAATAGAAACAGTGTTTTGAGAGGCGCACTTAGGACTGCATACGCGCATTGGCTGGTTTAGCATGAAATAAAAGCTTTTTAAGAACACTATTTGAGCATATGAAACCACATTTATGGGACCGCTCATGTCAGATTTAGTTGATTTCCCTATTCAAGTTCTCTTTTCAGACTTGGTCTTGGATGACTGAAATATATCTGCCCGGAGGTGTTGCAAATGTGGAATTGACTTTCACACACTGTCTGGTATCATCGCAACTGACTGGCTGAGGGAACTATGCAAATCAGGAAACAGCACAAATATACCCCAAAATAGTGCAGAACATGCAACACATTTCTCCATTTTCCATTCTGATACTTTGCTCTACATTGTAGAGGATGCAGCGAACTATGGCAATCTGCCAGTACTGCGGTTCATGCACCTGAATCAGCTCTTTAAAATGCAGAAAGAGCACTTGTCTACACTGTGTGTCTGGAAATATGCCCAGTTATAATACTCTTCTCCATCATCTGATGAATTACTGCTGCCACAGTGTCTCCAAAATGTACACAAACATCGCTTTTCCAGTGTAATTGCATCAAGAAAATAGGAAGTTTTGTGAACATTCAATAATAGGCCTTATTTGCATAGCAAGGTCTGTTTGCACTGGACAGAATGACAATGACTAGAATTAAATATTTAAATGCTATACCACACCTGTTTAAGTTGACACTGGTCAATATGACATTGTTTTGTTGTGCTAAAATACTGAATGTAAAAGCAGTGTAACTGTATAGTGAATTTACCACTGTGAGATCAACTGTGGATTATAGATACTAAAAACGGCACCTTCAAAGATCTCTCTTTTGAATGTAATAAAAATATTTTGTAGCCTGATGTGACTAAGAAAGACTACTGGATGATTTGTTACACTTATCAAAAGCATACCAAGTAATTAGTGAACAGAGTAAAACGGGACAATTTAACAGAAATTAACAGAACCAATTTCCCACCAATAAGCAAAACAAACCAATATTCATTACAGTCCTCATGCTTCAGGTTTAAATTTTCCCCCAAAGTACAAAACGACCAAAATGTATTAACAGTATGTTTTTTTAGCTCATGGCTTGGATTTGGTGGCACATAAACCTCATGAGATTCACGTTATGTATTTCTACACCATAAGACAACACTGGATATTGTTGTGTGTAATTTCTTCAATTAAAAATCTATATCATGCTATGAAGATTTAACATTTATTAAAGGTGCTGTGTGTAATTTGGACTGTACCAAAGCATAAAATGCTATAATACATTTGAAGATATTTAGGAAACATGCTAAGTTCACATACTTGTTTCTCCAAAAGAACAACGCTACAGCCAGTTATTCTACTTTGTAAATGTGCGTTGTGTCAGAATGTCTGTTTTTGTTTTTATTCTGTGTGACTAGACCATCTGCCAGTTCCACCAATAATATTTAGACACATTGGGTTGCCAGACAGCGGAAAACATAGTGCATTGCAGCCATGGAAGCCAACAAATGAACTATGTCAGAGATCGCAGATTCGACCTGACCTAAAAAGCCTTGAAATCCATCGAAAAATCACTACGACAAGAGGATTATTAAAATGCGAATAAATCAACTAATAAGCTTGCATCGTAAGGCTCGTCGCCTTTCCTTGTTAATTGTGCTCGTTCCTCTTGCATGTCCTCAATCTGACAACCCACGTCAAGTCGAGCATCGAGTCAGAGGAGGAGGAAGCGGGAGAAAGAACATTTGCATTCAGTATGACTTGGAATAAGAATGATTGTTCCAGTTAACCAATAACAATGTCCCAATTTTCCAATAAACTGCATGCAAACTAGAAAAGCATCAAGAAGAGAAATAATTTTCATTTGTACAATGCTTTCAGTGTACTAGAACTTCTAGAAGGGTCAAAGGTTTTGGTTCTCAGGCTCAACGTGTCTTGTTTTTAATTCAGGCGACAAACCAACTGATCGACCACAGAGATACGGCCAATTCCAGAGATGAGCAAAACAAGAGGAAGCTCTAGTCCAGGGGTAGGCAACGTCGGTCCTGGAGTGCCGCTGTTCTGTAGAGTTTAGCTCCAACCCTAATCAAACACACCTGAACCAGCTAATCATGGTCTTCAGAATCACTAGGGCTACAGGCAGGTGAGGGTTTTTTCAGGGTTGGAGCTAAACTCTGCAGGACATCGGCACTCCAGGACCGACGTTATACCCCTGCTCTAGTCAAATGTGAGAAATGTTACAGGCACACTGACCAAATTACCACGAATACATAACAGATAGTAACTGTGAACCTTCCCCATGTCAGTTAATACGCTGGTTAAAGAAATGTATACAAAAATAAACCGCAGTGTCACTGGCAGGAACACAGAAGGCCAAATGTATCTTTATTATGCAATCTTGAAGTGGTTATTTATGTTAGCTTGACAAATATCAAACTATAAACAGACTAGCAACCACTCAGGCCCCCTGAGAAACCATGAAGCTCGCATTGGCAAATGTTTGGTAGCAACCAACCAAAACGCCAACGCAACAACCTAGCAACCACTCATAACACCTTAGCAACCATGCAGCAACTGTTTTGCATCTTGTATGTAGGGCTACATTTCAGCTTTATATAAACTAAAGGCTTTTCAAGCCAAATGTTAAAATTGTATTTTCTCATTTTAAATAATACTGAGTTATGACACTGCATTAATGAAAAAAGGCCTTCGATTAAGTTACACAGATTATAAACGATACAATACGTGAATCTTGTACGTGAAATAAGGAGAAATCGAATACAAATATCAATTCGTGGCATATATTACGCTTCGAGGTGCTACTAACATACTTAAAATGTAATAAATTAACCAACTATTTCAACGGAATAGTACGAGCGGGATTATCGGTTTTGAGGTGGTCGGTGAAGTTTGACGTGTCGAATCTGCGGCGCGCGCAGGAGACACGGCTGATGACGTCACGCTCGCAACAGCGGCTCCAAATTTCGCTTCTGGTTGAAGATAATATAATTAGCCTTAAGATAAAGCGTTTCCTATCCGTAATCTCGATCTGTCAGCGGCCTCGCCGACTTCAGGATCACACTACGGATGTGTCTTATTCGGGGTTCGTGTTTTCACAGCATTATGATTCTAACAGACGGATGTCAACAAAGTCGCTGGTTAGCTAACGTTATGTTTAGCTAGCAAATGCTAACAAACAGCCCAGCCCGTTCGCCGCGATATTTTATATTGAGATGTTTGTTTGCTCGTATAAAATGTGATCACGTTGACATTGTTTTAAATTTGTTTGTATAATTACAAAATACTCAAGAGAACACATTACTATTCTTGACTTTATAATGCGTGAATGCTAACTAAGGTTAGTGCGTATGATTTCTAATAAAACTGAACAGCGGTAAGTTATTGTGTTGCTATACTTAGCGTATCTACGTTTTCGTGGTTATTAACAAATAATGAATATATACCATGCTATTCTTAGAAGTACCATGGTACTTTTAGATATACCATGGCATTTACATGGTAACTCCTGCTGGTGTACTGACAAACCAGTTGAACCCTGCACTGTTATTATTTTGCCATTGCCAGGTTGAGACTCAAATCTTAGAGCTGCTGTTAATCTTCCCATCAAGCTGGTTTGGGGACGTGTGTTTGTCCCCCTCATCTCCTGCGAGATGGGCAGTCATTTCCGCAGCTACGTCTGGGATCCCATCCTCATCATCTCCCAGATTATTCTCATGCAGTGCATCTACTACAGCTTCTTGGGTCTGTGGTTGGCTGGTGTTGATGGTTTGGTCCAAACCAGTAGATCACTCGACCAGATATTCAGTTATGAGGTAACTGTCCAAATAGGGTTCATCAAAATGAAGATGAATAAAATTGATGTTGTCAACCCAGAACTACAAATAACTCGTTTTCTTTCTCTTAAGTTTCTTGGCTTTTCAACTGCTCACGGTCGCTTGTCTATGATGGCTTTCATTCTGAATTCTCTTACATGGTAAGTTTATATTAATGCTGTCCTATTCCAAACTTTTATCTCACTTTTATCTGCCATCTTGAAGTCATTCTTTGCTCCGTGTCTCTTTCTCAGCGCTCTTGGCCTGTGGTTTTTCATCCGACGGGGAAAGCAGTGTCTGGACTTCACTGTGACGGTGCATTTCTTACACATGATCGGCTGCTGGATCTATAACGCCCATCTTCCAGCCGCCCTGTCATGGTGGTTGGTTAACGTGGCCTGCATGGCCCTCATGGCGGTCATCGGCGAGTACTTGTGCATGCGGACAGAGCTCAGAGCCATCCCTGTCAACACAGCACCCAAATCCAACCTATGAGGACTGTTTATAGACTGATGTGCCACAGCTGGTGTGTACAAGGTTGCGCATCGGCAGGACTGGCATGTTGACAGATGCTGCTGTGGTTTTCCGGGAGGATGAGCAGAAGCGATGATGTTTTGTTCACATCACTGTATTTGATCCGGATGACATTGAGATGGTCCATGTGAGATTCATGCTGCATCGCATGATAATCCTGCGAATTCCCTCAATCAGCATTATGGTGAAATTCGCATAATTTCAAAATTACTATTGTAATTATTTTTATTTAGGACCAACACTTTATCATTCATGGATGGCTACTGAAAATATGAAAGTGATGGTCTGTTTTAAAAGCACAGAAAGCATCATGTGTAAATCTTAGTCTAAATAAAATGCTATGTATTTCTGAATACTTGGATAATGGTTCCTATTACTTTGGAAAGAATTAAGATCTTAAGCGGTTTTTATGTTTTATCAAGTCATCCTTTAACAAATATCAATGGCAGAATTGAATTGACCTTAGATGTAGTTTATTAAACGAGTTTCATTCAACATGAAATCAAAACTGACCCTATTTACTTTCTTGATTCATGTTCTTGTTGTGAACATGAGCAAGTGAAAAGTTACTGCCTACTAAGGTTTTTTTTGTCATTGAATATCCTATTTCTATCAGATATCTCACATTAACGAAGTCAAATGGGTTGCTAATGATGTGTCATGTTTACTCTAATGTATTTTGCATTTAATTTTGACCCACATGCCCGTCAGATACGATCAGTGTCTCTTTCAAGATTAGTTTGCAATGAGTATTTGAGTGAAAAACTTTTTGTGAAGATTAAAGTAAATAAAATCGACTAGATTTTTCACTTATTCTGCAATAAATGAGAAACTGCAATATCAAATGTATGATCTCAGTTTGTCAGAACAGAAGTGTGAGTTTCCGTTTCTTAAAGGGTTCTTTCACTTAAATTTGCAACATCCTGTTTTTCAAACACTTTCAGGCCGCACAATACTGACTACTAAACATATTATAGAAAAGCTTCATGTTAACTGTCATGCTTCAGGCTCAAAATATAATATAGTAAAACTGCAACCTGTTTTACACTGTGCTGTGTTGCAGGCCCTTTATCAATAGTTTTGCTTTTGGTGGGATTCTGTAGCTTTGAATGAAACATGAACGCTGAGCTGCTAAACGCTGCACAGTTAAACATCTCATGGCAGCTGCATGGTTTTTTCATACATGATGTGGGATAAAGCATTACTTGAAGATGTTATTTTCTCAAATGAATTGTCAGAATAAAACTTTATTCTGCAAAGTGACTTTTTGTTTTAATTGTTGTTTACATAAATATTAGCTATCCTCAAAAGGTAGACAATACATTTTTTGGTAGTACTATTTAAGGTTTTTAGGACCAAAGTGAATGCATATAATTGTCATTATTGTTGATGAGTGATTCTTTGTTATAAACAAACATTAATAATTTTAAGGTCAGAGCTCTTTATTATCATTGTACAGGTATGATAATATTTCATACTCCAGGAGGTATTTAATTTAAATATGTTAGAGGAAATGTGCTTAACTGACCAGATGCATGCAGTGGTAAACGGAGACATGATCCCTCCCAAACACGGGGTGGCGCCAGTGCGTGCGCGTGCTCGCTCCAAACCCAAAGAAAGACGTAAAACGATGCTCCTATTCTACTTCCGGTGGTTTTCGCCCCGCGCTGTTCCGCTGTGAAGATGCCGAAGTGAGTCTCTCTTTGTTTATTTGATACAATTATACGATATGTATAAAACAGACCAGCACGTTATAGTGGCGAAAGGTTAATTCATATATCTATTATACCGTTAGGCGTTTTAGAAACGCACAGTGCAAACACAACCGCGTTTCTCAGACAAGAGCTAGTAGCTCTTCAAGCTAATACAGCATCTAACGTTCAATGGGTTAACAAGCATTTTCAATTTAGTGTATTAGTTATTATATTTATACACAGCTTACTGCTTTAAATACAATTTTTGCTGCAGGAATGAGTTTTTAAAGTTTTTTTTAAATTGCGCGAGAACAACACGAACAAAAGAGTCATGTAAATACAGTTGTACATGAATTCAATGCCATGGTCATATTATGCTATTTTATATACACTCCTAATTACTTTAAGAAGAATACAGTACAAAATCATGGTACTTTGTTAGGTTTTTTGTAAGTGACAGTACTTTACTATGGTATTATCATCAGTGTCCTTCAAGGTTTCTTTATTTGTCACATAATAAATTATACAGGGTATAATCAGAAGTGAAATGTAAATCAAATCAGGTCCGCTCAGTGGACATTGCAAAATAATAAAAATAAAAATTATATAAAAGTAACACAACACAAGAGCATATATGAAAAAAAAGAGAAATAAGAGTAAAATGTGCTAAAATAAGATAATGCATCACTGAAAGATGTGCATCACTGTACTGTTTATGCAAGGGTGGGTTATTTTTGTCTAACGCTAGTGTTTTTGTCTTTTTCAGGTTTTATTGTGATTATTGTGACACATACCTGACACACGATTCGGTAAGATCACCTCTTTTTCTAGAATCTAATGGTAATCTGACCTGTTTAACATGATATTATTATCTATGGAAATGTTCATTATTTGTATGTTTAATCTCTGTAGCCTTCGGTCAGAAAGACACACTGCAGCGGACGAAAACATAAAGAAAATGTGAAAGACTATTATCAGAAATGGATGGAGGAGCAGGCTCAGAATCTCATCGACAAAACAAGTGAGTGAACAACATGCTCTTCCATGTTAAGACCTTATGTCTGATCTATTTGAATTATCTGTTTCTGCCACGAGAAATGTAATTAATTGTGACCTTTTATTCACAATTATGATATAGCCAGAATGGCAAAATATACTAAGAGTTCTGACTTTTTCTCTTACAATTTTAACTTTGTTTCTTGCAATTCTGAGAAAGTCAAAATTGAGAGATGTGAACTTGTAATTTTGAGGAAACTAGTTTGAATTCTTATCTCTTGCAGTTCTGACCTTTTGTATTAAAATTGCATTGGAAAAAAATCAGAATTATGATGAAAGTCACAATTACCTTTTTAAATGTATTTATTTTGTGGCAGAAACGAGGTTCCATGGGTCTATGCATAGTGGATCCAAACAGTTTTGACTCATTTCTTGATCTTTTAAAAGATGTGTTCCAGTCTAAACGCCATTTGTGTCTGTTTCAGCGGCCGCTTTCCAGCAGGGTAAAATTCCACCCTCCCCGTTCCCAGGAGCCCCTCCACCCGGCGGATCTCTGCTACCGCATCCAAATATTGGTACGTTTCACAGTTCTGAAATGTTCACTTTCTTTCATGGCAGCTACAAAGCATATAAAAGAGTTCTGAGTTAACTTTATGCTTATTTATGGCGAGACTACAGGCGAAAGCATTGTTTTTTAATGCACTGGTCTAAGATTTTGAGCTATTTTGCTTCCATAACATGTCGTCTTTGAGACTAGTGGAAAGAAAACTTCCAAAAAACACATTTAATTGTTTGCTTGTTTATTTTTTCCCCACATTTTTGTATTTGTGTCTGTAGATTTCAATTACAATGCACATCTTTAAAGGCTGTTTTCTCAAAATGCATTTATATTTCCACTTTAGCAGCACGTACAGATTTATTCATATCTATATTACGTTTTTTAACCGAGGGGGTTGTTTTTATATCATTCACATGATTTATATATTTATTCCTGAAAACATGCTGATTTTTCTGTCCTTTGACAGTATTTTCAGATTTTTGTGGTAATATCCTTAATCTGAACAAAATAAAACAAGAATTTTGATCCTGACTTCATTTGGTGTTCAGATTTCTCATCTTGAAATGAATGAAAATTGATGTATATTTAATGAATGCGTTATTTGCATATTTCGACATTACAATTTTCAAAAGTTTCTGAATGTACTGACATTAATCAGTTTATGAAGCATGGATAAATCTATTCCAGCAGTGTCTTGTCTTAACATAATGTTGACTGATTTAAATTCAGAAATGTTGTGAATGCCACATAAAATTGTATCAAGTATTGCCAGTATATCGTTCATCCTGCTCTCTGCCTGTCAGTCATTGAGAAACCAATACATTGAAATTTTAATTTGATTATATTTGTAACATAATTTACAAGGAATAACATGTTTTTTCTTGCAGGTGGACCTCCGAGACCGGGCATGTTACCAGCTCCACCCATGGGTGGTCCTCCTATGATCCCCATGATGGGTCCCCCTCCTCATGGCATGATGCCTGGAGGACCAGGTAAGGCTGTTTATCTATAAATATTACTAAGTTAATATGAGAGATTTTTTATTAATGGCAATCTGAATTGACTATCGCATTCATCTGGCTCTTTTTCAGGTCCTGGTATGCGGCCACCAATGGGCGGACATATGCAAATGATGCCCGGGCCACACATGATGCGACCTCCTATTCGGCCAATGATGCAGGTCATTAGACCCGGTATGGTGCGACCTGATCGATAAAGCTACGGTGCCACGTTTATTATCCCAATATCCACAGAAGACCCGGCCAAATATCTACACTGGTTTTACAGTCGATCTAAGAGTTTTATTGCCCATTTGCGTTTTATGATGACTAATGTCTGCTGTTCAGAAAACGTTGGTTCGCTCAAGTTACTCAGATCACCCAAATTCTTGTCAAATCAAATGACCCTTCCATTGGCTTTCATTTCATATTTATGACAGACCAGAGGGTGTTGCATAATTGGTTTGTGTATGATGTGCATTTATTACGTTGATGGATGTTTTGGTTATTTACTGTTAGGATGATTTTCTGTATTTTGAGAAATTAAAATTAAAAACTTGAAACTGTGTTATGATTTGGTCTGCTTGTTTAACATGTAAATAGAAACACAGTAAAATGCATCTTAATCAAATAATAAGTAATATATAAGTAGTATAATCAAAGCAAATAACAGCCAGCTGCTGGTGTAATTCGTAGAATATGCTAAAATAGAATCAAATCAAATTCAAACAAGACAAAAACATAGAGCAAAAAGTCTATTGAATTTATTAGTTCAATGGCATAATGATTGTTCTTTAAGTAAATGGAACGAACATACAGAATAGTATGAACATTCAAGACAAAAAGTACATTTGTTAGACATCTTTTAATCGTAGTTACTTTACCTTCTACATAGGCCAACAGTGGTATTTTATCTCGTGTTGTCAAGTGCAAGCATTCTGCCCTGATCCTGCTATGTTTCTGACATCCTCATACTCTTCCCAACAAGGAAGAAGAGAGGACACTAACATAATTGGTGTTAAATCGTTTGTCAATATTTGCTCAAATTATGTGAAGTTCAAAAGAAACTCAAGTGAATTCAAAGAGGAAGCGAGGGACAAGTGTTGCCTGAGGGGTTTGCATTTTTTTCTCCTTTTCTGTAAATAATTCTGTTCCATTGCAGCATATGTGCCCATTTTCTTTTCCATAGTCAAAGAACCTGCCAACTATAAAAAATAAAACGCTCGTTGTGATGCTAGACAGCTAGGCTTTGTGACGGGTGGCCATAAAGTGACATTAAATTCAGCTCTTTGTTTTCAAATGGCAAATCAATAGCCTAAATATGCTACATCTTTGCTACTTCACAGTAAGATCATTGCATCAACCACTGATTTGATTTCAATTTAGCTGGATTCTTCACATACAGGTAAAGATATTTTTGCTGATTTACATGAAAATACGTCATCTCAACCGTCTCAGGTCCACATCTGAACTCATTTAGTTTTAAATGCCACACATTTTCAACAAGCAATTCTACAAAGTCCAAAAAGATCAAAACTCTTGTTCTGCATTATTTGTTAGGTATAATCTGCTAATGTCGCTCACAAAGTCCTTCTCCATGTGAAAATAAACCACAGTTTAACAGGAAACACTGAACACTAATGCACACAGTGCTCAGGAAAGAGAAGTCCAGTTTTCCAGAGATTACTCAAAGTTTTGCTTTCTTTTTAAAGATATAAATGAGTGAATCTCATGAAAAACTTGAGGAATGTTCTCCTTTCACCCCAAAATAAAATAAGCAAATAAAACCTATTTTTACGACCAAACATTGACATATTTGTCATGATAATTTAGCAAATTACACATCAGAATTCATATTACCAAATAGAGAAAATTAATATTATTGAGTACAATTGTAAGTATACAACTTAGTTGTACTGCATTTAATTTACGCAGATTTTAATACAATAATTATTGTGGAAAACAAGTGTCTAGATAATAATGTCATCTTAGTCCTGAAAAAAAGGCTTCATTGGCTTTATGCTTTTTATTTTGGGGTGAAACATGACATAGCTTTGTGAGATTCAGTCAGATTGAATATCATGCTGATTCATATTTTAATATTTGATGTGTTACGTCCATTTCCACATCACCAGCAAATCAGTTTATTGGCTGAGTAATGTACATATTCAAGTTTATTTCTTCAGTATGAGCAACTTTGGACAGTCCGTTTGGTACGGCAGTTAAGTGCTACTTTTGTCTTTCTCTTTCTCTCGCATACTCACTCAATTTCTTCCTCATTTGGACTCACACATAATGTTTCACCTGAGTCCCCTTCAATTCACACCTTGGTGTCCGGAAACTTGAAAGGTGGAGTCAGCTACACAAGGAAAAATATATTGGAATTCAGAAATGGGAATGCGCTAAAATCCCAATCAAGTTGTCAGAGCCCAGACAGGACTGCTAATTAAATCTGAAATATTGAAAATGTGACAGCATTTCAAAAAAAGTGTCAACAATACACAAAGCTCACATTACAGGATGTGATGGCATGAGTGAAATGGATCTTGAGTTAGCCTCTTTGGCAATTTAGTGTTAGGAAATTATATAAAACAATGGCAAACAATGTTTCTTAATGGGTGAGGATGATTGTGATGTCTGGAAGATGAGGATGTGCAACACAGTCACAAAGAAATGACCACAACTTTAACAGATTACGCCATAAAACCGGACATGAGAGACAAACAGTGCAGTTCTAAAGTGAGTAACAGCCAGCTTCAAGCTAAAGCAAACAGTCTTTTCCACACAACAACAAACAGCCATGTTCACACTGCAATGTTTTGGAAACACAACAGCATATAAATGAGAAATTAATAAGCTGAAATATCCTTCTGTATGTGTATGAGTCCTTTGTAAACCCAAAATGTCTGACAGTTAGCGACCGTTGCGAAAGTTTCACTATAACGACAGCCGTTGTTAACCACAAAAACTGACCCGTTTTTTTTTTACTTAAGAAATATTAGCAACCAGAAGCAATTTTCAGGTTTGGTACGATAAATTATCGAAATTGGCAAACAAATCAAGACATACCTTGTTTCTTTGATCTTTCAGCACCTCATGAAACTGTCAAACTGTCCGCGAGAATGACGTCATTGCGTTAACAACGGTTCGTTTGCGTGTACAATCGCTACTTAAAGGGACAGTTCACCCAAAAATGAATAGTGTCATCATTTTGTCTGAGTTTCATATCATAATACATATTTTGAAGAATATTGGTAACCTAACCAACAGTTGACGGTAGCCATTGACTTACATAGTATTTTTTTTCATACTATAGATATCGCTGGCTTCTAGCAACTTGTCTGGTTCTCAACATTCTTCATAATATCTTCTTTTGGGCCTGACAGAAGAAAGAAACTCATACTGGTTTGGAACAACGTAAGGGTGAGAAAATGTTAGAATTTTCATTTTGACTGTACTTTTAAATGTTCCGTGCATTAATTTGTTTTCAAAATTCGTTTGTTACTGCTTTAAATAAAGGAACTGTGAGTGGGGATATTTATTTAACCGCAGTGTGAACATGGCACATGAAACAAGACAAAACATAAACCGTTAAGAATGTAAAATAGCACATTTCTAGCATCTAATACACTAAAAGAGCTTCTTTTTTTAACGTGAATAATCAAAGTGATGCAAACTTACAATGGTTTTCCAAACGTTCAGTACATGTCACAATATGCATAAGGCTGTTTGGAGCTTTTTTTTCTCTAGCCTTAGTGCTTTTTCTTTTCTTGGCTTCATTATCTTCTCTCTAAAGATAATTGTTACCGTGGGAATTCTTTTGGAATTCAAAATATTAACATTTACTACTATTATGTCTACGAAAATATCCTGTCTCATTTTTCTGCAAATTACTTTGTAGTAGAAAACTCAGAGGGAACTAATTTTACAGAACAAATCATCAATCACAAAATGAACATAGAGGTTATACACACATATTATGTGATGTTAACAATGTAAAGTTACAAATATAGAACTTTACAAAACAAAATGGATTCCCTTATTACATAACAAGTCAATTAAATTCCAACAAGAAAACAGAATAGGAATGTTGTCTTGGTTTTTCCACTTTCTTGGGGCTGTATTCTACTCTTCCCAGTAAAACTGTATTGCATTTCAAATCCCAAACTCTAAACGCTCTAAACAGGCATCATTCTTCCGAGGGCCTCAGAGCTGCAAATGCCTGGTAAGACAAAAGGAAGCACTGGATGTGAATCGAGATTACAGACCCAACTCTTTTGAAGAACTGAAGAACTGCTGGGGGGAGGGGGGTCCAACTACGGGGGGGGGGGGAGGGGGGTGATCTAGTGCTACAGGGTTCAAGAAGCGCTGATGGAAAACGTTATGTTGCATTCATGACCGTGAATGTACGTAAACTTCAAAAACTGTACTAGTATTGCTGTTGCAGTCAGAGAGTTCGTGGATCTACTCATTTCTAATAAAGTTCCGCCAACGTGTCCGTCCGGATGAGGAGATATAGAAATGCTACAAGCGCATCAAGTTTGGAGGTTTTGTGATAGAAAACCCTCTGATATGAGGGACCGAACCGTAAACATTCAGCGTAATGTATAAAATAGGGAATCTTTCCAGAGGCGATTTCGTACCATGATGGAAGAGTTTGAGGAGGCTGGTTATACGGGAAATCCAAGGATTCCAGAAAGCGCTCATACGGTCAAGACGACAAAAAAAGGAAGGTGGAGGCGTACGGCTCTCCGAGAGGGCAATGCAGGCAAGGGCCAGGGTCAGGATTGGAGTGGGAAGTAGTCTTGCCCTGAGGAAGGCTACAAATCACAGTGAGAAGGCACGGGGCACTCGAGTTTATGGGGCGTGGGGTTGAAATGGGGCAGCAGGCGGGATTGGACAAGGGCCGTGCCCTGCTTCAAAATATGGTGGTCTCATACTTGGTGCTACTCGAAGGCCTGGAGGATTCCCTGCGGTTCGAAGAACCAACTGGTGCTGCCCAGGGACTGCAGGTCCGTTTCCGGCTCCAGAGGGTCGATCTGCCGGAGAAGTAGGAGCGAGGAGTGAGACTGCAGGAGAGAATGGCAGCCAACGGAAACCCACATTTCACAAAAGTGAGGAAATGGCCGTTGAGGATGAACACCATGTAGTAGAAATCACCGTAGATATAGACAACAACACTGAAATCTGGACCTGATGCTGGTTTGAGCGTTTATATGCAAACAGATGCTCATTTTAGCAGCTAGTTAACAGACAAATGTTCTTGCAAATGGATTCTTAAATTCAATTTGCACACAATCTTCACCTTAAAATCATTAGTGTAGTGCCTTTTAATAAGGTCGCCTGATACTGTCATTTCAAGTTGTTTTCAAAAAAGTGACGGTTTTGAGTTTGATAATAAAAAGTGTAAATGTAAGATAGCTGTCTCCAATGTTGCATCATTTTAAGTATTGCTTAAAACGCAATACTTTGTTTTTGAAAAGTCCTCTCAATGACATTGTTAGGCGACACAAACTTTACTTTCTAATAATTTTAAAGACATTGGTAAACCCAATTGAAAAATTGTGTAGCGATCTGTGAAATACATCTATAACTGAATAAATCTTGTGAAAACATGTCTGGGTCACATTTCACCCCAAATTCAGAAAATTAAGAAATTACATTTTGCATACATTTAAAATGAGCCTATGTTTAGACCATTAGCGTTTTGCACTGGGACCTTATTTTCAAGACAATTATGCACAAAATTGTGTGTGTGTGTGTGTGTGAGAGAGAGAGATGTATGTGCATACACACAAATATATTTGATCTATTTGTGAGTAAACACACACATTGTATTGTATATATATTGTAATATATTGCCCGTTTTTAAATTCTTATTTGTCATCAAAATGTAACAATGCAAAACAACTGAATACAATAATTTAATAATTTTTTTCTTTATGCAAAATATAAAATCTTATTTCCTTTTGACTCTCGAGTGAAATATCACCTGGACCGGTATGTTCTTGACAGGTTTCGTGAGATTCTCTTAAACAAACCTTACTCTGTTGACATATTGAGAACATCCTCAGGCCAAAACAAGAATTTGCCAATGACACAACATATCGTCATCCTTGAATTCTGTACATGATTTCAATCTTTAGATACTCTTGAATTTAAACGATTTTACATTTACCACATTTTAAAGTTGTGACCTGTTGCTAGTGTCAACCAAAAATGTATATGAGGGGGTAGGTGGATAACAGTGAAAACCGGAAACATAACAGGAAAATTAGTAAAGTGAATAAGTGGCAGGGAAGAGAAAGCCAGAGACGTAGCAGGAACAAGAGTGCTGGAATGTGAGGAAGAGAGAGAGAGAAAGAGAGAGCAGAACCTGAACTCCAGGGCTGATAGAGGGCAGCGGGAGGTAGGAGGAGCGGTGGGCAGAGCACGTGTGACAGTAACAGCAGCGGCATTCAAGCACAGGTGCACCCTGGGAAGAAGGACAGGGCAGAAGCACAGAGACAGATTAATATAAGTCATGACAAATATAACGGAACTGGAGGTGACACCTCTCGACACAATTAAACCTGTTGCATGTGGATCATTTCTACAACACTTCCACCCCATCATATACAGGTGCATCTCAAAAAATTAGAATATTGTGGAAAAGTAAAACAAAATGTGTGACTTATTTCAAAAAGTTCAACTTTAATTCAGCTTCATTACATGTAAAGTAGACATTTCAAAAGTTTTTGTTTTAATTTTGATGATTAGAGTTTACAGCTCATGAAAGTCAAACATCCAGTATCTCAAAATATTAGAATAAAAAAAAATGTATTTGTAAAAAAGAACAGTTCAAGTTCTTTAAAATAAGTTCATTTATGCACTCAATACTTGGCCGGGGCTCCTTTAGCACAAACTCCAGCATCAGTGAGGTGTGGAAGCGATCAGCCTGTGGCACAGCCTTCAGCTCGTCTGGATTGTTGGATCTACTGTTTCTCATCTTTCTCTTGAAAAAATCCCATCATTTCCATATGGGGTTCAGGTCAGGCATGTTGGTAATATCACAAAATACACAGTAATATCATGGTCAGCAAAAAAATTGCATTAAGTGCTCCAAAATCTCCTGGTAGACTTTGGACTTGATAAAACACAGTGGACCAACACCAGCAGATGTCACGGCAGCCCAAATCATCACTGACTGTGGAAACTTCACACTGGACTTCAAGAAACATGGATTCTGTGCCTCTCCACTCTTCCTCCAGACTCCAGACCTTGATTTCCAAATGAAAAGCTAAATGTACTTTCATCTGAAAAGAGGACTTTGGACCACTGAGCAACAGTCCGGTTCTTTTTCTCCTTAGTCCAGGTAAGATGCTTCTGACGATGTGTCTGTTTCAGAAGTGGCTTGGTAGCACTTTTCCTGAAGATGTCTGAGCGTGGTGACTCTTGATGCACTGACTCCAGCTTCAGTTCACTCCTTGTGAAGCTCTCTCAAGTGTTTGAATCGGCTTTGCTTGACAGTATTCTCCAGCTTACGGTCATCCCTGTTCCTTGTGCACATTCTCCTACCCAATTTCTTCCTTCCAGTCAACTTTGCATTTAATATGCTTTGATACAGCACTCCTGGAACAGCCCCCCGTTTCAGTAATGACCCTCTGTGACTTACTCTCTTTGTGGAGGGTGTTAATGATCATCTTCTGGACCATTGCCAAGTCAGCAGTGTTCCCTATTATTGTGCTTTCAAAGAACAAGAGATACCCAGAATTTATACTGTATTGATGGTCATTTATTGAAACTCAAATGTAAATATTCTAATATTTTGAGATATGCATTTTTGACTTTCATGAGCTGTAAGCTCTAATCATCAAAATTACAATAAAAAAACTTTTGAAATGTTTTACTTTACATGTAATGAACCAAGAAATATATGAAAGTTTCACTTTTTGAAATAAGTTACAAAAAAAGATAACTTTTTCACGATATTCAAATTTTTTGAGATAGACCTGTACGTCTAAATAAAATACTACAAAACTTTTAAAGATAGAAACCACACGATCTTTTATAACGGTTCAACAAGGGGAATTTTTAATGGTTTCACTTGGTTTTAGCTGATGTTTTTAATCCTATACTTATAAGATTAAAAATAAAAACCCAAAACATTATTCATTTCTTTTCCCTTTTCTAATCAATGTGTTTTCTTGGGAATAAAATTAGTTTTTGGTGATTTGTTTTATATTTGCTGTGTCTCACTCTAAAACATTCAATCCAATTTGAAGATCATACTAATCCAGATATTACACTATTTTCTCAATTACAGAAATTAGTATGATATAAACATTTCAAAATGTTTAAACAATATCAGAACTTTTTGATCTCAAAATGAACTTAAAATGTAACAAAATGAATCTTTCCCTCTTGTTGACACTGTGATATAAGCTAACTATCAGTCCCTTGATCAACAACGGATAACTTTAGCTCCTAGTTTTCTTCATGTTTATTGTCTTGCAATTCTTCAAATAATCTAATCATATTTAAGAAAGCCTGTGATTGACCAAAACATCTCTTTGAACATCTACTATATCATCTACTATGTCATATAGAAACCTTAAAGTTCAGAAGGTACTGCAGAATAGAAATGACCCAAGGATTCAGCTTGTTAAAACAAAATTAACACAAAAATGTAGCTACTCAAAATCAATTCCACATTGAACCGGGCACTAATAAGAATGAAGCGTGTGCTGTGATTACATCGTGTCAAAAATGACTCAAAATTCCCAAATGCAATATAGACGTTTGTTAGAGTAGATGTCATATTTAAACTGACATACATGCAAATGAAGCTGCAAAGGAAGGTGTGTATATAAACTCCAAAAAATAATGCTTCGGAAAATAATCTGCTAAATGTAAGACATTTAGGAAAAACCTTAAGAATGTGAATCAGTTCTTCTATACTTCACAGCCATTAAATATGACATTTACTCTATCGATTCTGTTTATTTTGTTCTATATTTTAGTTTAGGTTAAATTTTATGGACAGCATCTCTGACAAGCTGTCGATTAACACACATAATATTTGTATAAGCAAGCAAAAAATCATATTTACAGTGCTGCACTCAAAATGGAGAAAGATATGTTGCAATAAACGTTAAAATATAGATAGAAAATACCCAAGGTTTCTAAAGTAAAAAAAAAGTATTAGTTATATGAGACTTACAAGCCTTTAATATACCAATAACTTTCACACAATATCCACAAGGATACCAAGATGGAAGGTTTACATCCCACTATATATATATACACTATTTAGACAACTTTAGAACTAATATAAAACCGTTTTGTACAGAATTAGAAGAATTATACAAGCTGTACATTTCTGCGTTTAAAGCCTATAGACATCCATTGTAAGTGCAATTCTATAAATACTGTTTTCTGAGGCAATCAATCAAACAAATATATGTGAACACAATGAACACTATGATATCAGATATCATGTGCTGAAGTCATACTCACGGTGGAGCGCTGCATGCTGTTGCGGGACTGCGAGGTGGGCCTGGTGGTCTTGGGTTCAATGTTTTCGGAGGCTGGACCAGCATATGAACTGTGACGGCGGGACTTCTGTGCCTGGAGAGCCATGTGATACGCCACCTCAAACGCCTGTCCCAGCGTCAGGATGATCTCATAGGTCTGTGTCTGTACGGGGAACAGACATTAGTAGAGTCATACAATTATTTAAAAAAGTGGCAGACATTAACTATATTGAACCTGACAGTCAAACCGCGACCTGTAAGTGTTACTCATTTATTTTCACATGTGAAGAGGACAGCCAATCACAACAGAGCTCATTTACATAAAGCAGTACATTGTTTCATTTTAAGGGTAAGAGAGATGGATACATTTTTTTTTGTATTAAATTGTTATATTTATTAAAATTAAAATCTCATGTTGATTGAATTCAGAAAAAAATTAAATTAAAAAAATTAAAATACATATCAAATTAATGTCCTGTGTAGATTCAAATCAATATTTTTGAAAAAAAATTAATTAAATATTCAATTAAATTAATCTATCTACCGGTATATCTGAAATAATAAAATACATATAAGACAATATAAAAAATACATTTAATTAAATAATCAATTAAATTAAATTATATTTTGGTGAAAAACACTGGAATAATTGCAGGTTAGCTTATAACAGGGAACTTAGATGTAGTTTAAAAATGTAGTCTCTGTTAAAACAACCAGATTTAATGCAATTTCAGTTTTCAAATTCAAGTTTTCATTCCTGTTGCTATTACGTGGGTAAATATATTTGACGTATGGTATTAAAGTTCAAATAACTAAATTTGTTTATACAGTAGCTAGTAATGACAATAATAATTATAATAACTACTAATAATAATTGTTTATATTTATGTTTGTATACGATACATTTTTTAATAATGTTCAATTAATTCCCATTAATTTCCCAAACAATTTCCACCCGTTTTGCAACCCTAGATTAAAAATAACACCCACCACTTCTACTGTAGTGAAGACATGGCAGAAGTGATAACCAGACTTCAGATCTTTTGTGATGTATGCAAAAGTGCAAAGGTCATCCGGATCCTGGGCTGCGCAAGAGATGTTCTGGATATCATGCTCTGCAACCATCACCTGAGGAAGTTTAATAATACTGAGCGAGACCATCACAATATTCAAAGCACTTCACAAATTCATAACCATACAGGGCTATGTAACCACATATAACCACAATCTATCATTGATGTCTGTGCCACAAATAGAGCCGGATGAGTCACTGCAGGGGCGGCGTATCAGTATGGAGTATGGCAGTCACATGCAATAGCCCAGTCAAGTCTGCCGTGGAAAATGATCCAAACTTCATATCTCTATAATATTTCGATATTATAATTTCAATTCAGTGCTATTGGTCTTCCTTATGTCTGTTTGAGGGCTTTTATTTAACCAATGAAAAGTAATAAAGAGCTTGTCAGTAAAACTTAGTAACGTCATTGGATCCTCAAACTATCAGCGAAAGCGTAACTTTACCCCGCTCCAGTCAGAATGAAGGGCCTTGCACAGCCAGGACGAGGAGACAGATCTCTGCTTGTTCACAATCAATGCAAGGGTAAATAACTAACCTATGTTTGAATAAGAACAGCGTTTTCTTTACTTAAACACTATGTCTTTAAAGGATTGTTTTGTGTGTTTGAAGAGTGGAGAAGAGTTACATTTGCCGTCTAGTTGTAGCCAATATACAATTGTACGTTTTAAATATAATGTGTATACAGCGCTTCATATCATGAGATTTTGGCCAAAAGTATTATACAACAAGAAAAACTAAGCTACAATAAACGTAACCCTGTAAGTTAATGAAAGCGTAATGTTAAGTGCAAGTGTCTGATAAAACCACAATTCCAACTCTGACGACGCAGTATTTAATTACTGAAAAAATAATTCAGTGATTCAGTGTGCCATGGGATTATTTATTTATTTATTTATTTAATATACTTTACACCCCCCCCCCCCACCCCCCCATGATTTTGAGTCACTGTCGTACAAATCTCTAACTCCACTAGTGATGCTTAGCAAGCACCACTAATAATAAGAAACAGTCAACCTTTCCTGGTTTACACTACGGTGAACCACTCATAACTTTAGTTACAGTATGAATTGGCAGTTGCTCATACCTTGGTGGCTGCGTCTACAAACTTGACTCCTCTGTAGGTGATATTCAGTATTATGACGGGACCTTTCCGGTGATCCTTTGATTTCTGGTAAACATTAGAAAGCAAGAATTTATTAAAAAAAATATTAATGGTCCAAAGCAGACTCACAAAACTGTGCACAAAATGTAACACGAATGTAAGACATTATATAAATAGCATATTGACTAATATATGTATAAGTACCCTTATTCTAGCGCAGGCCTCCTGCGTAGATTCAATTCCTCGGAGGTCTCGGATGATCACAGACCCTAAATACTGGAAAAGGAAGAATGGAAAAATATATTTGATCAGAAATATACATTTATTCACCTAGCACATGTTTTTTTAGCAAGTTACATGTGAGGAATATAAAAAATTAAATAAAAATAGAAACAATATAACATTTAAACAAAATAAATTGTAATTTTCTGAAATATTATTACCATAACTTCTAACAATTTAAAATAAATTATTTTCCATTTTAAAATATTGTAAAATGTAATTTATGCAAAGCAGAATTTTCAGCATCGTTACTCCAGACTTCAGTGTCACATGATCTTCAGAAATTATTCTAATATGCTGATTTGCTGTTCAAGAAACATTTCTGATTATTATCAGTGTTAAAAACAGTCCAGCTTTATATTTTTTGTCGGAAATAAAATGAATAGAAGGTTCAAAAGAACAGCATTTAATTGAAACAGAAATATTTTGTAATATTATTTATCTTTAAATCTATCATTATTAATATATCTATCACTATTATGCTGCATAATACTTCCTTTCTCAGTTTCATCCCAAGACCACATTTTAAAAATAACAATGACGTTCAAAAGAGCACTTGAATTTTTAATGTGGTGCTCATTAATGGATCTTTTATTATTTAAATCTCGACTCTGTCTTACTCTTATGACCTGAGTCCCAATCCGTTCAGGGTTTGAGCTGTACTGGCTAGTGCACACACTCTGACACACAGCACACCACAGCACAGCACAGCACAGCACAGGCACAGGCACAGTACAGGCACGGCACGGCACGGCACGGCACACCACAGCACAGCACAGCAAGCACAGCCACAGCACAGGAACAGCACAGCACAGCACAGCACAGCACAGGCACAGCACAGCACAGCACAGCACAGCACAGCACAGGCACGGCACGGCACGGCACGGCACAGGCACAGGCACAGCACAGCACAGCACAGCACAGCACAGCACAGCACAGCACAGGCACAGGCACAGGCACAGCACAGGCACAGGCACGGCACACAGCACAGCACAGCACAGGCACGGCACGGCACAGCACAGGCACAGGCACAGCACAGGCACAGGCACAGCACAGGCACAGCACGGCACGGCACAGCACAGCACAGCACAGGCACAGCACAGCACAGGCACAGGCACAGCACAGCACAGGCACGGCACGGCACGGCACGGCACGGCACAGCACAGCACAGCACAGCACAGGCACAGGCACAGCACAGGCACAGCACAGGCACAGCACGGCACGGCACAGCACAGCACAGCACAGGCACAGGCACAGCACAGGCACAGGCACAGCACAGGCACAGGCACAGCACAGGCTCTGTGAGTCTGAACTGAAGCAGCTCCAGTCATTTCCTGACCTCTCTCTTTATCCTTTGGCAAATTCAATTTTGCTGAAACAGACCATCCAAGATGTAGATAAGTTTATTTCTTAATGGAAACAGCTTTGGATAAATTTTGCATTGCATTACATGCTCACCAGCGGATGCCCTGCAGTGAATGGGTGCCGTCAGAATGAGAGTCCAAACAGCTGATAAAAACATCACAATAATCCACAAGTCATCCACACCACTCCATTCAATCACTTAATGCCTAATGAAGCAAAAAAGGCTGTGTGTTTGTAAGAAACAAATCTATAATTAACCTTAAACCATGTTTGTGGCTAAAATTCAAGTCTTCTCTATCCATAATATTGCATTCTCCAGTGAAAAAGTCATCTCATCTGAATCAGGAGAGAAATATGCACAGATCAAGCACTGTTTACAAGCCAAAACAGCTCTAAACAAGTATGAGTGTGAATTTTGATTTGAGAGGACAACAGGGGATGGACGTTTTACTGGATGAAGTGTTATTATAGATTATGGCCAGAAGAGACTGTCTGAAGTTAAAACGGTTTAATGATGGATTTGTTTCTTACAAACATGCAGCTTTTGGCTTCACAAGACATTAACCGATGGACTGGAGTGGTGTGCATAACTTGTGGATTATCTGTGAAGCTTTTTCAGCTGTTTGGACTCTGACGGCACCCATTCACTGCAGAGGATCCATTGATGAGCAAGTGATGGAATGCTAAATTCTCCAAATCTGTTCCCATGAAGAAACAAACCCATCTTCACCTTGGATGGCCAGTGTGTGTGTGAAGTTTCAGCAAATTATCATTTTTGGGTGAACTATTCCTTTTGAAATACTGTATCTTTATTTTGTTCAATCAGATTGAAACATTTTGGATAAAAACACCAAGATGAAAATAATATTTTACACTGATAGTTTTTAGGTGTATGAGAGCAACTGAATAAAGTTACTACCATACCAACCTTTTTTTTAAAGATTGTAATCCATTCCTATCAGTAAAAGTGGCAGAAGTCTAGATCAGTGCTTCCCAAACCTGGGGGGGGGGGGGGGGGCTCCAGGATAGGTTTGAGAAGCACCTGTCTAGATAAATCTATTGTGAAGTGTATGAACTGACAAATCCTCATAGAAAAGACTTACTCTGGCCTCATAAACGCAGGACTCGGTGATAAGTTTATCAGGGTGATGGTGCCAGGTGGAGACTGTGGTATATGTGGCAGAGTGGCTGGAAGGGCGAATATTTAGACGTGAATGACGATCTGCATAACGGTCCTAATGGAAAACAACAAGTGCAATCTGACTCAAAGTCAAGTCAAAAAAACACAAGATACACTGTATATTTATATTCAAAGTGGAGTATATTTAATTGTATTTTGCAGCATTTTACTATTGTTCCTCCATAAATTTAAAAGCATAAGGAGTTTAAATTATTGAAAAATTGCCTTATTTAAAAGCAGTATAAATGATTCATGTTCTGTGGTGTTCAGACGTGTTACTGTGCCCCGTGGTAACAGACATCAGCATTCAAACATGTACAAGAATGAATTCTTCACAAAGACCTCATAACCATTTGAACTCATTTGTTAGAGAGCATGTGGAAACATAAATAGTAAATATTACTAAATCTGTTTCATGAAAAATTCACTTTTAGTATTAAAAATAGCACTTTAAACACCACACAATCTGAACTGAAATCTTCATTTAACAGAAATAAGCTTCTTCAAAGAATTTATTTGTTGTTAAAAAATGAACAATAAAAGTATATTAAATAATAAGCAAACAATCCTTTTTTTCTGTTATTTAGGTCAAAAAAAGTTACATGTAAATTAATTTGTCTAAAATGTCACTTTAGACAAATTTTAGACAAATGCCATTTTTCTCCCAAATGCAAAAATTATATTTTTTCACTATCCACAAAACAATTACTTTAATATTACTTTTTTATTACCTTAATTTGTAAGAATGACAAATTAATGTTAATTAGAATAATTGATACAAATTAATAAGAATTACAATTGCATCAGTGTTTGTTAAGAATCAGGGTTATACAATTAAAGACATCAAAAAATGGTGTTTGTTAATTAAAATGAAATAAACATGAACTGAAATAATAAAATATTTTATAAAACTTTTCATTTACACTAGTTGCCAAGGCAAGATTTATCATGTACTAAAATAACTAATACTAAAATGGAAAACACAACAATACATGGATATAAAAAGCCCCAAAAACTACTAAAAAGAACAAAAACACAACAAAATTACTAAAACTTTATCTAAAATTAATATGACTATGGACAATCTAAAAAACTGATAGAAAATTTGAATAAAAACTATGCATTTTTATTTATAATGTAATTTAGAACTACACGGTTTGCAACATTTCTCATATAATGACTCCATATAAGGAGTCATTCTAATCATCACAGTGATCATAGTCACGCAGGTGCTTACATGTGAGCGTGATCTTTCACCGAAGGAGCGAAGGGAAATACTGCCATCCTGATCCAGCGCTCGGCTCTTTCTGCCTGATTCTCCCAACGGAAGCAACATGTCCATGGAGCGACTGGTGTACGGGCCCATATAACTGAGCGGTGACGTGTTTTGAGACAACAGGTCCTGAATCTGATACACATTAGCAAGGTAAAACATATGTATTATATATCTAAATATCATGAATTGAAATCATTGTGTCTATTACCTTGATTTGGGAAAATCGGTTGGATTTTGAAGGTGCTTCCTCATGCGGTCGCTCTGTTATTGAGGCTATGATTCTTTTTCTGTGACCAAGAAGGCCAATTTTCAACACCTGCATAGATTAAAAAAGAACGGTCAGTGTATCAGATACACAGACACACCACACAAAAGCTTACACACCAGCATGAAAAGCACATTTACATTAACAATTTCGAGCTCCCACAGGTTCTTAACGCAGTCCAGGGTGCGGTAGCCGCTAGACAGAAAGTTGTGCAGATACTCTCCAAGACCCAGAGTTTCCAGCCATGAGGACAGCGAGGTGCTGCCGTCACACCCCAGAGCTTTCACCTAAAGGAGGAGAAAAACGCCATCTCAAAATAAATAGCATAGCATAGAATACATAATTCACTCTGAGAAGCCAGGAGAGACATTTGGACACTTAAGCAACACTTTAAATGTCAGAATGTGATTGCATTGGATGACAGAACATCAAACTAAGACTTTTTTTCAGAACTAACTCGACTTTCTGAGATATATTTGCAATGATTTTTAACCTACCAGTCCCAAGGTCATTTTAAGTGGAAGTGGATGAAATGCGTGCTTGAGAAGTGTGCTATCTTTTTTTTTAAATAAATGCCACTCGGTTTCACACTTGGTGTCCAAATACTATTTAGGGACTGAAACGCGCTACCTTTGGGAGGCTTTTTGCTGCATGAAGGATTTTCTTTCTGTGGCCTGGGTCGGTGATGCCAATTCCATGAAGGTCCTCATCTTCCATCACGTTACTCCCCTGAACGTATGCACATTCACATTAGTTTCTGCTTTACTTCAGTTCACAAAAATAATCAAGTGTTGCATAATAGTGACAGCAGAGGTAGTTTGCTGCCACACTTTCAGGTACACGAAGTACTTCTGAACATCAAACACTTAGTCAGCGCATTGCAAGAATATTCAAACCCGTAACCAATTATTTCTTATGAATTTATACATGCATCCACACATATACTTATATGTGTATATATGCATCCATCTAGCTATATATACATATATAGTGCTGTCAAATCGATTAATCACAATTACTCGCATCCAAAACAAAAGTTTATTTACATAATATATGTGTGTAATGTGTATATTTATATGTATATGTAAATACTCACACACGTGTATTTAAGAACTATTTACATATATTTAATATTTTAGCTGTTTTGCTTTGTAGTTTACATAGATAGTCCTGCAATGTGATAAATTAAATGTTTTAAATGAACAAATATTCCAAGTAGTCATAGAAATGCATAATTTGTAGATAAATACTGTTTAAAATATTCGTATATGGTTTATAGCATGTCAAAATGCTTGAAATGTCACGTACACTTTTATTCTAAAACACTGAAATTAAACTTTTATTTGGAAAATAAACTTTTAATATGGAATTATTTAGTTTAAATTATAAAACTATTTTTTTGTATTATAGCAATTAAATATTACAGAATTAAGAAACACATTATAAAATCAAAAATACATAAATACTGAACACTCATTTAAGTATATATATATAGTATATTATACATTTTATTATACATACAAAAAGTTACTTTTTATCATATTTTCAGCCTTTATAAATTGTAAATATAGAAACTCACCACATCCCCTGACCAACCTGCTGTGTCAATCAATCTCCACACACAAAAGCCACTCACCATGTATCGCAGGTCATCGAAGCCATTGAGCACCAGTTTGCTCTCATACTGAGGAAAGCCCACGTGTTCCAGCCACTCCCCCACCGACTGCTCCAGCACGCGGCTCCCAGCTGCATCTGCCGACAGAGGATGCCGTTTGAGCAGCGAAAAACCATTTAGCCTGTAGCAGCGGCACTCGGAGGCCGAGATGTGACACTGCCACATCATCTTTGGCCAGCAGAGCTGAGGGCAGCAGCAGCAACAGCAAGGCAGTGTCCAGGCTTGAGTGACGGGCCTCCGCTAGACGCAGGGCCCCAGATATACAGACTAAACTAGTAATGGAGATTCCTCCACAAGCCCTCACTGTAATGGAGATGAGGGCCAAGGCTGATGGGGTATGGAGGTAGACCTTGGCAGGTAGTCCTATAAAGAAGAGCTTCAAGTCAATTAATTGGGGTAATTTGGCGTCGCTCCTCAAGAAGAGGGCAAACAAACAAAACAATGTCTACTCAGCTTTCCGAGGGATTTCAGCACGTTGCCCAGACAGAAAGATCATAAAAGTTCAAGGAGAGCTTTTGGCTTGCAGCAAAATATCGAGATCTATGAGAAGCTACTAGGAAGTTGCAGGAAAGTGCGCCCTGCTTTGCCCCTGCTCTACCCCTTTGAAACAATCACTCCTTTACAACGCAAGGCTCGATAAAACAGACTTGTCCTTGAAATTGGAAGCAAAATAAGAATACCAATGTCAGTAAGTTTGCTACAACAGAGTCATGGATCCTCAAGACGAGCCGTCCAACTCATTGATCAACGGTCCACCAAAATGCCACCAGAAGCATTGCGTGATGCCAGCTCGTCCTTCGAAAGATCTTCATGCCACATTTTCCCATTCCTCTCTCAAGTTGTTGATGAAGAACCCCTCCCACCTTTAGATAGCAGCCGGTTTGACCACTTCTCCAAGCAGTCCAAGTAGCGTTCTGGTCACGGTTATCAAAGTACTCCTGGTCCTTCCAAGTTTAGATGCACCTCGCCGGACTAACATACCAGAGCGTAACGCATCATCGAAACGAGGTAAAACCAAGCCTTGATCTAGTGGAAACAATTGATAAGAAACCCCGTTGATGGATTGGTCCCTCTTCTTACAGCCCTGCCCCCTTGCACAGGTTGCTCCGTTCTTCTAGAAAATGCTCCTGAGGGTCCTTCGGCCCCGATCAAGCAGCGTACCGGTCACGGTAATCCAAGGACTGCTGGTCCCTCCGAGCTTAGACGCACCTCGTTGGGCTAACATACCAGAACGGAGCACGCCATCAAAGCGAGGTACATCCAACTGTAATGAGGTGAGCTCCAACAATGGATAGATAACCCCATAAGAAAGCCCCGCTGACGGCACGGTCTCTCTTGTTGCAGCCCAGCCCCCTGCTCTGGTCGCTCCGTTCCTCTTGTAGACGTTCCTAAGGGTCTTGCGCTCGGGGGCAAGGATTGCTGCATCCCTGATCCAGGAAAGCTCAGTCACAGCAGCAGCTGCATTCAGCGCTCACAAAGCAAAACATCCAAATGACATAGTGCTCCTCCAGAAAGCCATCAGTAGCGCATCGGTCGCAGCTGGTAATCACCTTAAAGACATCTCAGTTCAGCTGTGCATCATGCCCACTCACTGTTTCCGGCTTTCTTTCCTCTTTGACTTGCTTTTTACGGCAGTTCTCATTGACAGAGTCCTTTCCGAGAGCTCTGCAGGGCTGCCATATGCCGTCTGATGCTGAGACCCGCTGCACGGCATATACGCTCTGCTCGTTACCAAACCCCCCTCCCTCCCGTCTCTATGCCTCTCTTTCTCTATCTGTCTCACATACTCACTCTCTCTCTCTCCGTGGCGATCAATCCCCCCACCCCCTTTTCTCTGTCTCACTCTCTTTCTCTCTCTCTGCCCCTCTATCTATTCCCCGCTCCCCGTACTGATTAAAATTGCACGCAGGCTCTCTGATCTTGCTGGTGCAGAAAGGACACCATCAGAAAAAGGAACAGGAGACAAACCCAAACCACACACTACAGTGCCAGGATCAGCCAGGAGGGAAAAAATCCTGTACAGGTTCCTCTAACCCTGCACCCTGCAACCCATCCCTATCCACTCCGCACTTAAGTGCTTCCACAGCCTCTGCACTCTCTCTATGAAAAATTAAATCGCAGCCAAGCCACATACCACGGTAATTCATCAGAGGAATTCAATTCATGAATGTGTCACTGTACTGGTGGGGAGAGGGGGGCTGTTTGTAGGGTTCGGCGTTAAACGTTAAGTCAGCGAAACACATGCTGCACTTAACGTAATCCCACCCATGCCCACCTTCATATTGGACACATCTGAGTCCAATCGGCAGAATTCAGGTTTGCCAGACGTGATCAAACTGTAGCGCTCATGTCTCGTGTGCAGCGTTTCCGTAGCGTGATGTGGTCTAATTCAGTGTCACACATGAGTGCTGCTTTATGCATGCATGTAGGGCATTATCTGCATGCAGCTGAGAGCAGGGGAATCATACGAACTGTCAGCCTGTCAGGGCGTTATTCACATACAAACATTGAATCAGGCTTGATATGTAAAGTGCATCTAAACATCTGCGGACTCAAAAGGAGGTATAAGTATTGGGGTGCATTTTATTTAGCAGACCCTTTTATTCAAAGCAACTAGCAAAACAAGGAAGAACACTAAGAATTTCGTCAACAATTTCAGCAATGTCACTATAATTATTATTTTTTTACATGTCATATTGTTGTACATATTACATACATTGAAATGAATTAATTCAGCATACACTTTTATCTGACATGAGCAAAATGGGGAAAAACTAGCAAGGAGCCAGTCATTTTAGCAATGCAGGTATTTTTGTTTACTTGTACCGTGTCGCTCCCAATACTGTGGTCTTGCATGTAAAAGCATGCTTTTGATGTACTATGGTAGTATCACAGTGTTCTTTGAAGTACCTTGGAGTAACATGTAAATGCAAATGTACAATAAATAAGAAAGTACTATGGCCATACGATAGTACAGTGATATCAGAATGTAATTCCATAGTAGTCTGAACTTTCATTTGCAAAGACAATGGACATTTGTGTGTATAGTAATAATATAAATACAAATTTATATATAAACTGGAATAATAAATAAATAAAATAAATATATTTCATAATATGTTTTTGTATATAATAAAATATTTCACAAATATATGCATTTGTATATGTATATATATGAACATTATATAAAATAAATAGAAGAAAATTATATTTAATGATAAACATATATTTATCATTCTTAATATACAGGTTAAATTTAATATTTATTTAATATTTTTTACAAAATTAAATATAGAAAAAGAAAGATTTATTTTCACCCTTTCCTCCAATATCACAGTCTTCCTCTTAAGAGCTCTTCAACTTTTTCCAATAAGGAATAGATTTAAAAAATGGCCTATGGTGACACGGTAAGAGTTTGAGGTGTGATAAAAATCTCATATTTCAGAAAACACTGGCATTTTCATCGCCAACAACAGCAAACAAAGCATCAAGCGTCTCATTACACACAGACTCCCGTGAGAATTGTAAGGACAATGTCTCACAGAACAATAGCACTGTCTGTTTCTTTGAAGTGATCCTCTGCTGGACTATTTCTAAATAATTGTATCTCTTCTAGAAAAGTCCATTCAAATGTAGTGCTCTCTCACCATATATAGCAACTACCTTGGAAGGCTCC
Source organism: Oxygymnocypris stewartii (assembly GCA_003573665.1). Taxonomy (NCBI): domain Eukaryota; kingdom Metazoa; phylum Chordata; class Actinopteri; order Cypriniformes; family Cyprinidae; genus Oxygymnocypris; species Oxygymnocypris stewartii. Next base: position 273,256 of record QVTF01022527.1, on the reverse strand, counting down.
ACTCAAGAAGAAAAGCACTATCAAGTCCTAATTACTGCGTATCGTTGCGATGGCCACAGTACATGGATCGTGATCTCATCTTTTTAAAGTAGGCCCTCGGAGCCCGTTGTGTACCGGAGGGTGTCTGTGTCAAAATATCAGGTACAAAAATACCAGACAGACCAAATTGGGGTGAAAAGTGAGAGCCTGTGCTTGAGAAAGAAAAGCGCTGGTTGTTAAAGACGCTAGTGAAACAGTTCTGACCCGAGGGATGATTCATACTAGTATGAATCATATTAATATGACTGTTTATAACCAGGCTGTCAATGTATACAAATCGGAATTAATCTCATATGCTTTCCAAATGCTTTCATTTGGAAAGTTGAAATTTAGCAATTTTTTTTAACGTAAAATAAAAAGTTGCAATTTTTTTAACATATACCATGTTTTTAGTACAGCGATAATACCATGTTTTTGACATACTATGGTAGTATCATGGTATTCTTTGAAGTACCTTGGAGTATTATGCAAATGCCATGGTAAAGAACATAAGAAAATACTTTGGCAGTACCATGGTACAGTAATGATATCACAACTAATCAGAATAGTATCAGAATACATATGTTTAGTATATTAATACTAATAGTATCAGAATACTTTATATAAAGTAATATATTATCATACTAATGCAAATAAAAACAATACAAAACTATATAACAATAGAACTATAAAACAATATAAAACTAATAACATAAATATATAAATAATATTTATTCATACATGTATTAATATTTATTTTATATTTCTTGCAAAGAGACACATTTGTTTCCTTTCTTATGGAAAAAATTGCACAAACACACAAAAGGAATTGTATTTTGTCTGTTTTCTCAGCAACTTTTATAATATTGTTTTATTAGTTTATAGGTTATATAGCTTTAATATCATAAAATTCAGCCATTCAAAACATTCTCCAAAAATAATCATCAGCAAACCCCGTAGAATTGAAGGTATGTTTCATTCCTTTATATTAAATTGTTAGAGATAAGTTTGATGAATGAAGTTAGTTTGAACACCCAAAGATTAAAATTCTGTCATAATTTACTAAAAGTATAAAACATATTCAGCATTTGAAATATAGCTGAAATAAAATGAAATCTAAATATTCAACTTAAATAAAATGTTGACTTAAATAAAAAACTTAAAGCACATAACATTAATAAATCTTTAAACAGAAAGTGAACATTTAAAATGAAAGTGAACAACATTGTATGGACAAAGACATGTTTAAAACATATTTTATGCTCATCTTTTAAGATAATCATACAGGTTTGGCATGACATGAAATCATTTTTTATTTAATTATTTGGGTGATAAGAATGTAAAAACATTGTAAAATCCCCGATCTCAAGTTTGAAAATCTTGAATTTAGGTAACAACTTTAAAATCCATACATTACACACGGTTTGCAAAGTAATTCAATTGATTGCTCAAGCGAGTGTGTGTGTGTGTGTGTGTGTGTGTGTGTGTGTGTATATATATATGTGTGTGTGTGTGTGTGTGTGTGTGTATATATATATATGTGTGTGTATATATCATCATTCATATGTAGCTCTCATACTTATTTACCATCCGATGCAGGTTGATGCTCATTGGAGATCTCAATGTCAGCAATTAGACTCATGATCTTTTCAATCTACAAAACAACATAAAAAATAAGGGTTATAAAATGCAGTTAAATATTTAATTTCACTGTAATCTGCCATGACAGGACAGTCTTCATTGGACTTCATTAGAACTGATTTTAATTCATCATTTATATGTGTTGTTTGCCAAGACAACAATACAGACAATCTTACTGTAGAAGAATGAAGTTCTCCTAGAGAGTAAAAAAGAATATTACCAGAGACACCTTGGTTTGGTTACAGCCAGAACTGTAAATGTTTACGAAAATGAATCAGCAAAAACCAAAAACCAAATCATAACCCAGTCACCTTGAACGATTATACAAAAAACACACCGACTAGACAGACAAACCAAAATCAGATTCATAGGAACACTTTTCCATCCGTGTAAGAGCTTGAAGATTACTCTCCAATCAATAGACTTTTAGGAGAGGCCTGAAATAGAAAAACGCTGGTTTTTGATGTAATATTTAAAGTCTGGCAAACTCATCTGCTGTGTGCTTGTGGCATCAACATGCTGGCAAGCTCCTAGATTCATTTAGCAGTCAGATGCCACGGTCCACGTGCTCGATCCCCTCAAGCCGTACAGGTCTTTGCATTCCCCTGCACTCTGAAGTAACCTACATACTGTACAAGACTTACTTCTGTACACTTTTCATTATAGAATGCACAAAGCATCATCACGACGTTATGTTACACTTCCCAGAATCCTTCAGCTGTCTGTGCTCATTCCAGGCTTCATCTTCTCATACGTGTTCATAAGTGCAGACACGTTACAGCTCATATTAAGAGAAGATTCTATATTAAGCTTAATGTTGAACGCAGGACATTTATACCAAAACTAGGCTTAATCTCAACTTGAAATCAAAAATGAGCTTAATGCAAGTCTTTTTCTGCACAATTCATGCTATTCCAAGGTAAAACGAATCAATTCCTATCAAATAAAATGACGCCCCACACCACGTACTGTTTCATTTGGAAAGGCATAGCATTTGCAAACCCATTTGACCTTTGTAATATGTTTCATATTGACTTCAAGATGGATTTATAACAATACTGTTGGTTTCATGTAAGAAGCCCTTTATCGTGGTGGACGACAACTATTATGCAGAATGTAATATTGTAAAATGTACTTTCTTATCTTGATACAAAAATGCATCAGTATAAACCAAATTTATACCAAATCTGAAATACAGCGACCATCCTTTGTTTTGATTTTATACTAGGTATTTTTGGATTAGATGCCATTAAAAAATTCAACAAAGTATAATTTAATATAATTAATCATTATTATCAATAACATTGATATAAAATTATATTTTTGTTAATATTTTGAATTAGATTTAATTTTGATCTTTTACATTTTCTCTATAATTTAAGGTTTTAGTAATTATTTGGTGTTTTTGACATATTTTTAGTCTGATATAATGAGTCTGATATGGTTTTTTATACACTCTTAAAAATAAAGCTGCTTCACAGCGATGCCATAGAAGAACCTCTTTCTCTAAATGGTTCCATAAAGATCCTTAAACATCTGAAGAAGCTTTCTGTTTGAAAAAAAGGTTCTTTGTGGTGAAAGAAGGTTCTTCAGATTATAAAAAGGTAAGACAGAGACGGTTCTTTAAAGAACCTTTGACTGAATGGTTCTTTGTGGAACCAGAAATGGTTCTTCTATGGCATCGCAGTGAAGCAGCTTTATTTTTAAGAGTGTATAAAAAACCATATCAGACTCATGATATCATGATATTAGACTCTAAAACAAGACATTTAACAGAGATGGACTACAAGAACTGAAACTTTGACTTCAGTTGTAAGTCCGTTTCTTTCAATGCATTTTATTATTGGCTTTTTAAACAGCGGGACCAAAATGTTTAGTCTGTTATAAGCATTTTTAAACCCAGAATATTCCTGAAGAGTAACAGATGTTCATTTACAAACATAAAGCGTGTAAGAAGGACTTCCTATGTTGACTGCAGATTTCTGCATCATGTGTAGAATTGAGTTTTTGAGGAATTCACTGAAGTGTAGACTCATGTAGAGAGAGACAGAGACGTAGCGGGAGAGTTATTGCGGTCGTAGCCTCCAGCCATCGAGATCCAAAAACAGTTCATGAAAGACGAGCGTTTCATTCTGCAGAGACAGCAATAAGGAACATCACACAATGTCCAACCTAATGAGTGAAGCCAGCAGCTTGAGTAAATGTGAAGTCGGGGGTGATACAGATTTCATCCAGCCGTGTGCCAGCGCAGTAACAAGATCACAGGCGTCAGAGACTGGAGTGATGGCCAGTGACCACAGAGCAGACACACCGGGACACTGGGATACGATCTCCGTCTAAAACTACTCAGTCTATTCATAAGATGCCAATCAATAAACACGACCGTCAGTAGATACCTACAAACTATTTCTATTAACTGTGATCTCTAATACCATGCATATCAGAAAATAAAACGTTCTTCAAATTTAACATCATATCAGCCAAGTTTTGCATCAACAAAATACTTTTGTATACTGTATTAAAACTATTGTTAGTCAATATTTGTATTAAAATAATTATACAAATTATAATCATATTAAATTGTGCAAATTACATGATTTATTAAATTATTTATTCAGTATTTAAATTATTAAAAGTCAAATAAATAAATAACATTACAAAATAAATAAAAAAATTTTTTAAGGTTTTAGTTTAGAAATGCTTTGTCATTTTGAGCCAGTAATATTGGGCTAAAATAATTCTTAAAAGAAATATAATAAGCATAAACAAGACATCAAACTATGAAAAGACATTTCATACTTCATCCTAAACTTAAAAACTCTTTCTCTTTCTCTCCTTCCCTTGCTAGCTTGTATTTATTTGAACAATGCCTGAGACTTGGTGTTACGAGCACTTCCTCTGTTTGCCTCTTCAAGATTAATCACTTTATGTATTCCCCAATTATAAGTCGCTTTGGATAAAAGCATCTGCAAAATGACTAAATGTAAATATATTGTTTTATTTAAAGAAATAAGAGTTCAAGTATTACTGGATAGCACACATTCGATCTGCATTATATTTCAATAATTTCTCTTTGGTAATAAGCAACGAGTTGTGCGAGTCATGGCACATAATGGTATTTTAATGCATTATTTTGGTTATAATAATCTGCATGTTAAATCGGCAGCTTTAGTGTTAACCATTTGACATTTGCTCCCTACTTGTTCTCCTACCTGCATTATTTTTTCACGCAAATGCAAATTTCTGATGAAACAAATGAATGGCGATTGCTCCGTGAACACGCAGGCCATGTGTGTGTAAAGTCTCAGACGCTCTCTGACAGGTGAAAGCATTTGCCGCCCACTTCTTTTCCCGCCGTGCACATCTTTCACTTTCATCTGAAGATACATTCCCCCTGACATCCTCCGATTGCATATGAATTATGAAGAGACTTATATTACCATCTGTGGACCGGCGCTCACTCAAACACAAACTTATTTTTAAACAGGTCTTCTGCAGAAGTTCTGACACATTAAGACCCTGAGCTATGGGCTGCTATATTCACACTGACAACATACATTTAAGTGTGACCAATACAGTCAAGAAATGATTTCAGTATCAATGTTTGAGTTATTTTATTGAGCGAATCTCAATGATAACTGATTCTGAAAATATATATAAAAATATATATAATTGTATTCATGTTTCAGTCATTATATCAAGTAAAACTGATGAAGGTGTGGGAGTTATTATTTTTTGTTTTGAAGCTGGAACTGTTTTTTGGTAGTTTTTCCTGCACAACATTGATTAACAACAATGTGCGAGGGTAATTAAAATAAAATGAAATGAAATAAAATTGTATATTAATGTTTGAGTCATTTATTCAAGTCAATCTCCAAGGCAACTGATTTTAAAATAAAATAAAACATTAAAAATACAATATTAAAATAAAATGTCTTTATTAATGTTTGAGTCATTGTTTTGCGTAAACCAGTCTGCTAACTGAAAGTAAAGTAAAGTAAAATAAACAAATAAAATATTAAATATTTTGATGTGTAAACCTCTATGCCAACATAAGATAACATTAAAATAAATCTAATACAATTGTAGTATTAACTTTTAATTGATTCTAATGCGTAAACCTCTATGGCAACTTATTTTAAAGTAACATTAAATTACATTTTAGTATAAAATGTTGAGTCATTTTAACACTGTAAACCTCTCTGGCAACTGATTTAAACAAAATACAAAATAGTATTTATTTAAATCAGTTGCCAGAAAGGTTTACGTGTTAAAATGACTCAACATTTTATACTAAAATGTAATTTAATGTTACTTATTTTGAGTATTAACATTTTAATCGTTTTATCCTGAAAACATCTACACCCTGTAAGACCTGATAAGTTAAGAATACTCGAAAGATTTTAGTAAACAAACTCAAGTTTTTTTAAGTTAGTAGTTTTGAATGTTTATGTCAAGTGGGGCTGGACAGAGAGCGATGAGAACCAAGCCAGCCTCGCTTCCATGACCCCACTCTTCACAATGATATCTACAAACACCAGCTCATTCATTCTGACCTTTATAATTAAGTGCTCGTTAGCAAAAAACACACTAGCTCATGCTAATGTAGTTAAAAGACTCCCACACTTGCATGTAACTAGCCATGCAACATGCAGTATAATGTCCCCCGGTTTCACAGACCAGGCTTAAGACTAGTCCCAGACTAAAATGTAATTCTACGCTATTTCAACTGAAAGAAACTTCAACTGATCTTAAAACATGTCAGTGCCTTTGTTTTGTCTCAAGATGCACATCAGTAATGTGTTTATAAGGCATGTTAAATCTTGTCCTAATTGAACTATGGCCTAATCCTGGCTTAGACTAAGCCCTGTCTGTGAAACCGGGCAATAGACTTTAAGTTTTGCTGTCCATCCTCAACCTAACCACAGGCTCTGCTCTTCAGCATAATGGTCACACTACAAAACCAAAATAAACCAAACACAACATTTAAGTACTAACTTATGTCTCCCTGTGTTCGTCTTGTGTAAAACACACAAAATAATGCGTAATTTCAACATTTATTTTCCTTGTTGTCTGATGCAAAGCATGCTGGGATATAGAAAACGCAATTGCTTTAAGTTCAGCTTACTACAAAGACATTTTGAGTTTACAGAACTTGTTTCAATAAAGTCCATTTAACTTTCATTATTACTTGAGTGAAATTAACTCATTTCATTTAATTCCTTTCACTGTTCGGTTTTACAGCGCAGCAACTAAATTAGATCATTAACTGAAAGCCTTGAATATTGTGCATCAAAAGTAAACTTCATATAAATGCATAAAAGTATTTTAGTTTGTCAATCTCGTGCAGAAATCTATTGTACCAAGTACAGTGATTGTAATACTTGAGTACTTACCATTGAGCTTGAAACAAAAGTAGGCCTGCTGTGCTGCCACAGTACAGGCATATAGGAGAACATTTTTAATATCAAAAAGATCACGCGGTTCAGAAGTTATGTCCGAGGAAGGTTCATTACCGTGACTAACGCTCAAACGCTGATGCAGCTGTTTTGCGGCGGGGTACGGCGTGAGCGTGTGCCAGCGTGTTGGCTCTCTCTGGCTGTATATTAGCGCTCGGCTCAGAGTAGGTTTGTATCGGTGTGTTAACAGCAGGACCACCTCGTTCTCACAGTCATTTCTCAAAACTCACCCGCTCTCTGACTTATAGATGTCATCTATATATAATATGAGACGGGATGTTCTGAGAACAGGACAGTCCTGAGCGCCGTATAGATGATCGGACAGCAGCTCTGTTAAACTGGTTAAATCTACAGTCCTGAATCTGATCATATAATCCTTCCCAGCAGCACCAGAAAATTATATTTCATGAGTATAAATGTGATCAAAGTTTAGAAGAGGTGCGTGTTTTTATTGCACAACGGATAGTTTTGATTGGATGAGCTGCGCAAGTCAAGCATTTGTAAAATACTCGAAATATGCACTCATGTGACTGCACAACTGAATTTAATATTAATGCGCCAAGTTACCGCATTATCTTTGTCTGTTTAGCAATAACCTAGAAAAACAAAGCAACCGCATAGCAACACCTTGGATACCATTCAGATCACCACAGCAAAATAATTGTTTAGTATTTGTTTTCTATTATAGTTCTTATTAATTAGCTTTTATTTTTAGAATTTCATTTTAGGGTTTATTTTGTAATGTATTTTTATTTAACTTTGGGGTTAATTAATTTTATTATATTTTCTTGTCATTTTTATATATATTTTTAATATAACTATTTAGGTTTAACTTTTTTTATTTCTATTTTAGTTTAGTTTTGTTTTAGTTTTTATTTATTTCCAGATAGATAGTAATTTTAGTGTGTCAACTTAAACTAAACTACATTTTGAAATGTTGTCTTGATTTAAATAGTTTTTAGTTTAAAAATAGTTTTCATTCGTTTTAGTTTTAGATACTCTTTAAACTACAAGCTAAATCAATAATTGTTTTCAATAAATTTAAATAAGGCTGAAATAAAATAAAATAATTTCACAAGAAAAAAAAATGTAACAGAAATGTTACATAACTTTAATAAATAAGTTTAAGCTGAAGTACTAAAATTATTAAAAATAAAATTTAAATAAATTAAAACTGCACAGAAATATTAATAAATAAATAAATAAATAAATAAATACTATTCAAAATAGATATACAATATACAAATAATTGTAAAAAAGACAAACAAAAGATAACCAAAACTCAAAATTAAAAGTTAAAATGAAACTTGAAAATATAAAAAATAAAAGCACAAATAATGTAATAGTATATAAATATACCTTGTGGGCAACCACCTAACAACATCCAAGCAATCAAGTAAACCTAAACAAATACTTTAGAAATTCTACAGCAATAACCCATAAAATCTGAGCAATCTGCTGCTGTTTGATTTCAGCCACTCAAAGCAGTGCGATATTGGGTTTGTGCCAAGATTAAAGAATAAAACACTGTAACGTCCAAGTTTGGGTGGCTTAAGGCTTTATCTTATTTACTGAAAACACCGATACCTTTGTCTAGGCAAGACATTGTTACAACCGTCTCAGCTGATGGCGATCAGCGGCTGAATCCACATGCGTGTTTGTCACTGTGATTAGCGCGAGGTGTGAAGGCAGCGCTGCACTGGTTGGTTGGGGTGGTGATGACTAAAGCTGTGGCACGAGGAGAGGAGCGGCGTGGGCCGACCCCTGGGAAGCTTCCTGAGAAGATGCGGAGTGACAGTTAAGGCCCAATTAGCCCCGTGCGCTGCGGCCAGCATAGAGCAGCAGCAGGACTGATGGGCCCAGCCAAGCGTTCAGCATTCAGCCACTGGCGCTGATACTGTCAAGACTCCTTCCCTTCCCTCTCAAGCGTACACACTGCCAGAGTTCCTTTCCCGCCCACAACCAGTGCTTTTAAAAGAAACACATTACATTGTTGTGCTGCCATAATAGAATTCTAAAAATGAAACAAAAAGTTACTTTTTATGCAAAGTAACATGACCGTTACTGTTACTCCTCGCTCTCTTAAAGAGACAGTTGAACTAAACATTTCAATTCTGTCATCCTTTACTCACGTTTTGTTCTGAACCAGTTTTATTTTAATATTATTTACTTACTTATAGTTTTTATTCATATTTTAATTTTTATTTAATTTTAAATCTAGTTTATTTTTATAAATTTTTGATGTGCTATTATAATTTTTTTATATTACTACATAGGATAATAATTACTATATTACTACTTAGGATAATAATTTAAATACTTGTATTTCTTCAGCTTATTTTATTTACTTATTGATATTTCTTTCTTTTTAAAATTATCATGTAATATTTGTATGTTATTTTATGTTATTTAAGCTTTATTTTAATTAACAAAACAATTTTGTTCATCTTTAGTTAATATGACTATATATGCCTTTGCACCGATGTACAAAAAAAAGGAGGAATATGCATTTGTCTGAAAATAAATTACAAGAATATTAATGTAGGTACAGTATAAATTTGAAAAAATGTATGTTATATTATTGCTTTAACCCTTAAAAACAGACTAATTACATGAAACTAGTACATTATCTTGCGTTATTGAGGTTTAAAACTGTAATTTTCAGTAAATAAATAAATAATGTTTTTCCAAAATGCTTTCAGTTTTTTTAAAGCTCTGTTTTTTTTTGACAAGATCGACTTACTGTAGCTTGCACATGAACATGTCTTATTATTATCAATGCTGAAAACAGTTATGCTGCTTCATATTTTTATTGAAACAGCAACGCAGTCTTTTGAGAATTCTTTAATGTTAGAATAGAATGTTTTATTCTGATGATGAATAGAAAGTTCAAAATAATAAATGTCTTTACTGTCACTTTTGATCAATTTAATGCATCCTTGCTGAATAAAAGTATTAATTTCTCTCAAAAAAAGAAAAGTACTGACCCCAAACTTTTGATTGTTATTGTGTATTAAAAGTAACTTTCGGTGTAAATTCAAAACTTTGAACGTGTTTGCTCTGGTTTGTCCCTCATGAGAGGAAGTCTCGTGTTCTCCCTCCTCAGCTCTTTAATCTGTAGCTCATCAGCTCTTACCTCGTCCCATTCGGAGGCAAACGAGGGCATCTGCTCCATTTCCTTCCTCTCAGCAGCACAGTTGGACAGGGATTCGCTCCGGTCACCGTCGTCCTCACAATGAGGGGAAGCCAGCAGGTCGGAGTCCGATTTAGAAAGGCTGCGTGCCAACTTTAGATGCCCAGGTGGCTTCCTCAAAGTCTGGGGTGACGGTTCAGACGACCCATCGCTCTCAGTCTGGTCCGGACGGGCCTGAACGTCTGGTGTGGGATTGGACATTCCTGGCTTGGCGTTGTGGGTCTTTCTGTCTGGAACAGCAAAGCAGGGGTCTGTCTGGGGGTCTGGACACGAATCCTCTTTACCTGTGATAAGCAGACTATTAGTCCTTATCCACCTGGTATTATTCAGCGTAAGCCTGTATTATCCATGGAATTAAACTTAAACTAGCAGCCTCCCGGATCTACAGCAGTTCTAAACACTGTAAGCATTCGTGGTACTAGTGAATTTCAAGCAGGGAGGGTTTAGGTGCCTGATCTACATTGTCACAGGGGTCCACCCACAGTTTGTGTTCCTCTGCCCTCCCCTTGCCAAGAAACTCCATGGTTTTAAAAAAAAGACTCTTTCCTTCCCCTCCCTCCCTGTCTGTCTGTCTGTCTATCTGCCTGTCTGTCTGTCTCCCTGTCTATCTGTCTGTCTCCCTCCCTGTCTGTCTGTCTGTCTGTCTCCCTCCCTGTCTGTCTGTCTGTCTGTCTGTCTATATATCTGTCTGTCTGTCTGTCTGTCTCCCTCCCTGTCTGTCTGTCTCCCTCCCTGTCTGTCTGTCTGTCTGTCTCTGTCTGTCTGTCTGTCTATATATCTGTCTGTCTGTCTGTCTATATATCTGTCTGTCTGTCTGTCTGTCTATATATCTGTCTGTCTCTCTGTCTGTCTGTCTGTCTGTCTGTCTCCCTCCCTGTCTGTCTGTCTGTCTCCCTCCCTGTCTGTCTGTCTGTCTGTCTGTCTGTCTGTCATATATCTGTCTGTCTGTCTGTCTATATATCTGTCTGCCTGTCTGTCTGTCTCCCTGTCTATCTGTCTGTCTCCCTCCCTGTCTGTCTGTCTGTCTGTCTCCCTCCCTGTCTGTCTGTCTGTCTGTCTGTCTGTCTGTCTGTCTATATATCTGTCTGTCTGTCTGTCTGTCTGTCTGTCTCCCTCCCTGTCTGTCTGTATATCTGTCTGTCTGTCTGTCTGTCTGTATATCTATCTATCTATCTATCTATCTGTCCGTCCGTCCGTCCGTCCGTCCGTCTGTCCGTCCGTCTATATATCTGTCTGTCTGTCTGTCTGTCTGTCTGTCTGTCTCCCTCCCTGTCTGTCTGTCTGTCTGTCTGTCTATATATCTGTCTGTCTGTCTGTCTGTCTGTCTGTATATCTATCTATCTATCTATCTATCTATCTATCTATCTATCTATCTATCTATCTATCTATCTATCTATCTGTCCGTCCGTCCGTCTGTCCGTCTGTCTGTCTGTCTCACTACAGACGCCCGGTTCTCTGCAGTGCATAACTCAGAAGCTTGCAGCCAAAAACAATTGATCACAAATCAATCAACAGCGTACATTAAAATCTGCATAATACAGCTCGAAATAACATCAACTGAAACAATGGGGTCAGACTTGTAAAGGAGGATTGTTTAAATAATTAAATAGAATGTAATTTCTGTAAATATGTACTGTCCATATGTAAATTGTTGTTTTTTCTGCACTGTCTGGAGCACGCTCATAAGAATTTCACTCACCAAGGCACTTGTGCTGTGGTGATGTGACAATAAAAGTGATTTGATTTGATTTGAATAATTAAATTAAACAATAAAATACAATTTGAATGTAAATGTCATTCAAGTATTAAAGATTAATTTAAATAAGATTGTATAAGTTTATTTTATCATTAGACTATTAAAGTATAATTTTGACCAATATCTTGAAATAGTTATTTGCCTTAGGGTTTATGGTCTTTACTGAATAATAAATAATTATATTTAAATAAATTAAAATAAATATTTAAATAAAATTAAAACTGAAATATGAAAATAGTAATTAATTTAAATAATAAAATAAACTTTAGTTGTCATTACATTACTAAAGTATAATTTAAATAATAAAATAAACTTTTATTACATTTTATTAAAGTTCAATTTAGAACAGTTTGCTGAAAAAGTCATTTGTGTTAGGTTTTAAGGTCTTTACGCTTTATTAAATACTTACATTTGATAATGAAATTAAATTAAAAAGTAAGAATTTAATTTGAATAATAAAATAAACTTTAAATGTAATGAAATTATCAAAACTGAATTTACAATAATAAAGGTTTAAAGTCTTTATTTCAGCAGTAAAAAGGATTCTGAATTGGTTCTGATACTATTTGAAACCATTTTTAGTTATTGAAATTTACATAATTAAAAACATACTAACATCACATGCTTTTGTACAGAAGTATATTACAATGTAAGTGCTCCAGAATAATATCTGCTCATCTCACATCACCGTCTTTAAAGTGATTTGAAACACAACCGCACACATTCTGCTTTATCTGAAGTTACTCACTGCTTTGTCTCCTGTTGTGGTTATAGTTCTCCCAGTCGTTCTTGTCATCTCACACTAACTGACACAGCGATGGGTCCTAGATCCAAGACCGGGTCTTATTATTACTGACAGGCTGGCTAATCAGGTTACCGAGACTCTCACACTGGGATGTGGGCCCGGCTTCTAGCAGGGTCATCTTCTGAGAAACTTTGATCTGAAATAACATAACTGTGTTAATTATGCAGCTAGGAAATCCAAAGCACTTTATACATATTAAGAAACAATGAGGTTTGACTCTTAAAGCAGGGTCACTTAAATAACTACACACAAGAAATAATACAAAAAAATATATATATATTAATTATTAAATAATTGAAGGCAATTAAATAATTGTATTAATAGAAGTAAAACAACATAATTTAATATAAAATGATATAATTAAAACAACTTACAATAATGCTATTTAAAATAACTGAATTATGTGCACTGGATATTTACTGAATAGTACTTTAGAAACAATGGGTTAAAGGGGATTCCTCAAATAAAGGCAATACTTAGTTAATTAAATCATTTATTTTAATAATAACAATGTAAAAAAATATTAATTTGATTACAAGTAATATTTTTAATCATTGTATTTAGAATAACTGAAATACAAATCCAATGTGCATTGGATTTCTTACCTGCACAACTGGAAAATGGTGCTGTTATTTTAGTTTTTACATAAATATAAACTCAGTTAAAGAATAAGTGTGTGCAAATCACTACTGTGGTACTGCCACAGTACTTTAGTAAGAGTAGCCTACACATTTACATTTATGCATTTAGTAGACGCTTTTATCCAAAGCATTTCAGGCTAAACATTTTACACAACTTCATAAGTTATTCATGAGTAATTTAGCGTTTACTGAGCACCTGCCATGGCATTACAGTGGCGTGCTGGACATATTCTGGACATACCAAAACGTAAATTAAACGCCTATATGCCAAAGTCAATTAAACGCCTATATGCCAAAGTCAATTAAACGCCTATATGCCAAAGTCAATTAAACGCCTATATGCCAAAGTAAATTAAACGCCTATATGTCAAAGTACCATGGTGTTACCTAGCATGCCACCTGCCATGGTACTACAGTAACATAAACCCTAGGGTTTGTATGAATGCTCCGGATTACGACACGCCGCAGATATAGTCGAATAGCAACAGCTGACGTTCCCCCGCACCATAGTTACGTTGCGCGTGACGTCATGCCCCTCCCGCAGCCATGCATACTGAGCTTGTTATCGGGTCGCTTGTTATGACTGGAGAAGGCCTCGGACTCAATTAAAACTTATCCCCGGGACAGCCGCATGCTCATGGAGGGCATGGACATAGACCTGGATCCGGAGCTCATGCAAAGATTCAGCTGCATGGGCACCACGGATAAAGATGTCCTCATCTCGGAGTTCCAGAGGCTGCTGGGCTTTCAGCTCAACCCGGCGGGCTGCGCCTTCTTCCTGGACATGACCAACTGGTGAGTCCGGGGACTCGGCTGCGGCCTACTGCTAAACTAAACATTAAGAGTTCACCACTGCGATATCTTGCTTTAAAATATTTTGCATGTCAAAAATAGCATCGCTAGGACAGCTGTCATGACCCCAGTGGAGTTTCAATGGATCTCAATCGAAACGCACAACAAGCTAATGGCTAACTGTTAACGTTAATTGACTGTTTACAAAGACAGCAAATGGGACGTTTCGACTCATATGAACTATAGAAGGAACGTTAATATGTTAGGCATTTATCTTCTTAAAAATACATTTTCTCAAACATGTTCTTAAATAATTTGGTTTGTTTTATTCATGTCAGTTGTCAAACATGTTACGTTAGCTTGTTTGTGCTAATGGCTCGCTACAGTAGTGGTTGTGTTTCAAAACCTTTTCAGTTCCCTATCTAAGCAGCATATTGGGGCTTTTCTGACCTGATGATGCTGACTAGAATAGAGCATTCAAAATGCTGTCTAGGTAGGGGCTCGCTGTGTTTTGAGACAGACATTGTCCAGTGTTGTTCAGTCACGACTCTTCAAAAATAAAATGTTGCTTGACGACTGTAATATATTAGTTTTCATTGGTAACAAGCAGCATATTTTAATGTCTATACGTTGTTTTCGTGTGTAAATGTGGTGTTTGTTGACATGGGAGGACTGTTATAAAGTTTTCTTAAGAATTACGTAATACACGAGTGCACTTTCATCTGAGGTCTTACACACAGGCCAACACAAGTTTGTCCCTCCCTTCTTTTGTTTTGAACGTGACTTTACCAGTCACGTTATTTGCTAAATGTATTTCAATCTGGTTTTTTTTTTACATATTAGCTTAAACATTTTTAAAAGAACTGTACACCATTTTACATTTCCATTGTGTGTGTTTATATATATGTATGTATGTTTATTTATGGACTTAATACCAGGCATTTAAAGTTTATACGTGTCAATAAAGGGGTATATTAGTGGTGTCATGATGTATTGTAGTGCTTGTAAGTTAGTCAACATTAGTCTGTAGTTTTGGGATTGATACAAGCTGTATGTCATGCTTCTGCCAAGTTTCTAGTTCAGTTTTATAGTAAACCTACCACTGAACATTATGAATACTGGTTGTTGTATGCTCCTCTCTTGTAAGTCACTGGATAAAGTTTTCTAAATACACAAGTTGCATGTTTGTTAGCGTCAGCCTCATCCATCTATTGGCTGATTAATCTCTTTTTCATACATTTTATTTGTGCATGTTGTTTTTCTCTCTGCAACAACATTGTCACTGAATCTCCAATTTTGATCTGTCTGTGTTCATGTGTTATCAGGAATCTACAAGCAGCTATTGGTGCGTATTATGACTTTGAGAGTCCAAATATCAACACGCCGTCAATGTCTTTTGTGGAAGATGTGACGATTGGAGAGGGGGAGTCCGTTCCTCCTGACACACAATTCACAAAGACATGGAGGATACAGAACACAGGTGAGTGTTTTCTTGCTCTGGTTGTAGATATGAAGAGGCTGAACACCTGTGCTTTTATGCTCTAACGCAGGGGTTCCCAAACTTTTCCATTCCGCGACCCACCTAGACCAGTATAATCTATTTCGAGACCCACCAAAATATTTAAGATTAAAAAACAAAAACAATTGAAATGATTGTAAGCTTATTTTAATTAAAAGATTAATATGGCGGAAATTAAGAAAAATAATCATTTTATTTTAGAGTACAACTAAAAATTTCCCAACTAATATTTAAGTTTTAATTTCTTCATTTACAGACGTTAATGAGTCTATGAAATATGTCCATAAAAACTGAAACATGCTCACTCTGGTGCAGCTATACTGTAATCCGCGCTGCGAGTGTAGTGGTTCTCAAACTTTTTCCAGTGTTGTACCCCCCTGTGGCATTTAACGTTCTTCTGAGTACCCCCCACTTAGACCGCCGTCACACCTTTGCCATTAAGGGAGCATATTTGCCTCCTTAAATTGATTAACAGGTGCATTTTTTACCTTTAGGCAATGTTTTTCTAGCCTTATTAATTTTATGTCATTCTTTATGTCATATTCTTACCATTCCATTAAGTGTAGGCTATTATTAATACAATAAATAAAGCAATGAATGATGGCAAAACGAAGTGATAGTGATCTGATTAGTGATTTAAAACTAAAATCGCCAGTAGGTGGCGGTAAGTCAAGGTCTTAATAAGCGAGGCGCCATGTCATTCATTCATTCAGTAAGAAAGCAAAAGGCTGTAGTTATGAATGGATTATTAATCACGGACTCTCTGAGTACAAAGCTGTAGATTCCGTCACTAATGAAACACTGCTGTTGCTTGGAGACACACCAGTTCTGTTGCGGATTTCATTGGAACTGTTAATATTTCATTGTAAAATATAACAAACAACTTTGACAATATTGTTTTAAAAATTTAGGTTACATTTCAAATGTAAAATGTTCACTTAATATTGCCTTTTTTTGTTGACCTGTCATTTAAAATCAATGTCACACTTGCAATCGTTTGGATATTCAGGGAAAATTGCATTCTTGCTCGTATTTTGAACATGAAATAATAACTTGCACAGGGTGTTTCTGTATCAACGATGGTTTCTTAAATCGATCTCAATGTACAGTCCATCAATAGTCTATTTGTTCTTCATGCTTTTAAGTGCTAAAAATTAGGGCTGTGCGATTAATCGAAATCGAATCGCATATCAAGAGCTCCCTTATCGGCTCTGCTTTCAGTACTGTTCCTGGAGAATAAAATATGTTTTTATTAGTAGGCTACATCAACGTTATCTTACACATTTGATCTCCCCAACAGATTAATTTCAAATAAGTTTATAATGCATGTTCGCTGATTCAGAATACTGCACTCACAGGCACAGCCCGTGTCTCTGAATGGTTCTCATACTCGCTCCGCTCTGCCCCACGCTGCGCGTCTCCCACGTCTCTCACGGACGAGCTGTTCACACGAAGCCTGTCTCGTAGTGCTCTTTTATACTCACGGTCTCGCGCCCGGTTCTGCTCCGCAAGTCTCTCTGGCAATATTGACGAGACCTGACGCACGCACGCAACCCATGCCTCAACTCACGCCTGGCTCCGCGTTTATAACGAATGTAATGTAAGTCTAACTGCTTACCAATTTCACTTGGATGAAATGAAACATTCAGCACATTTCCCACTTGTTCTTAAAATCCCAAATTCTTAAAAATGAATAAATCAGCCAGTGTAACATGTAATTCTTTAATAATTGACTAAAGAAATACAGTTCTTTTATTTATAAAAAAAAATAAAAATCTTTCCAGTGAAATTCAGTAGTTCTGTAAAAGTAGTAATACCATTGTAATCTTCCCTGCAGAACCCCTCGAAAACACAATAGATGGATATAATGGATTTAAGGGGGGGAATTGTATTGGTTTTAGTGTAAACTATAATGGTGTCTACTGGTATTTGATGCATTCTATTGGTGGGATGTAATCTAGCAGATGGCAACCAATAGAACAACAGTAATTCCTATTGGAATAATGCCCAAAACAAAAAGTAATTTTGTAATGGTTTTTATGGAAACTATAAGAATTTCTGTGATGGTTTCTATTGGGGTTTTTTCAGCAGGGTAACGATACTCATGCTGCACATTATTGACAATATTGAGCCGAAGCTTGATTGCAAATTTAAAATCGCAAATCAAATCACAATCGCAATATTTGTCAAAAAAAATCGTAATTAGATATTTTCCCCAAATCGCACAGCCCTACTACAAATCTACTTTAAAGATACAATGACAACAGCGCGATTTGCTAAAGCAGCATATTTAGCAGGCATTCTGTTATACGCATGCTGCTTGTGTGGATGCAGTCAGTTCTGACCGCGAAACAATGAGGTCATTTGATGTTACGGCACTCTTATTTTCCTGTTTTTATACTAGAAACTGCATATGCTTGTAAGAAACAAATGCTCTTTTTTAATGTTACTTTAAGCTAGAATTAAATGACTGCAAAAATTCATAATTTTGTTCACGTAGCCCACCCCCAGGGTAATGAACAGATGTGTCTCATTTTAAATAAACTCTAAAAATATACAGTATATCTCGTAAAGATAGACAGTGCCGAGTTCAAACAGACGACATAGAACTGAATGAACATACCTGAAACAGTTTTCATAACGTTTGAATTTTCCGGTTTATGCAGTCTCTGCAGAACACAGCGCAGAGAAGTGAGCGAGTTTCTTCTCATCAATAATGCGGACCGAGCCTTTAATAAACCATCACTCTGAAACATCTCTGTTTTTGCAACTTGTGTGTGCTCGGGTTTCAAAACACGCAACTCATGTTTTAAATCGATGCCTTTGTGATTCAAAAATCGCACTAAGCAATATCGCAATTCGTAATTAATGTTGGTATATCGTGCAGCCCTAGACTGAACTATGTGTGTCATTGAAACGCAAATTTAGATACAGCCAAGTGACTTTGTGCGACCCACCTTGTCTGACCCACAGTCTGAAAACCCCTGCTCTAACGTATGGGTCATCAAACTTGATCCTGGAGGGCCAGTGTCCCTCCGTCCCCACTCTTCTACTCAAACTGCAATCGCTTGCGGAGATAATAAATAATACATTTTGATAGAGATGTATTTATTTAGATGTTTATTGGCGAAATAATAGTTGTTATAGTAAATGTTAATATAGTTTAGCATGTTTCAAACAAGTGAATCTTGTTAAAAGTTACATGCGGTGGCCGCTGAGTGAACAGCAATATGAAAGCGGCTTCACGCGACTAACTGTGCGTTCACACCACTGCCGGCGAGAGCGTCAAAAGGCCGCCCTGCCATCAACGCTGTAGAAAGATTCGTGGACGCTCTGATGTAGATCGAATGCTTGTCTTGTACTTAAAGGGGCCGCAAAGCAAACAAGCTTTTTGATCTTGTGCAGACTGACCACAAGTAGGGTATAAGTTAACCTCATTAAATATTTTAAATGTGAAAGAAATGTATTGATGGAAACTTAACAATTATAGTTGCATGTTTGCTAACAGAATAAACCAATTAAAAGCAATTTGTGTGGTGTGGCTTTTGTGTTCATGATTAAATTCAACATGCAGTTTATAGGAGATGTTTACTAGCCTTGGTCTTTAATTAACATTAACGTTCATTTGTGCGCAGCCAACATTGCGAACTGTAAGCCTTAATTGAATTGGTCAAATCTATGTTGTTTTGAGGAAATTAATTGCATTCCCGCTGAAAAACAAAGCGTTCCTCTAGCGCTAAAATGCTTGGGAACTAATGTGGTCAGAACCAAAGTTTACGGGCTGCGTTCTCTGGAATCCTCTCAAGCGGAGGACTTCTACGTTCGATTGGTTGCCGCCGAACTGTGTCATAGCTCATTACCATAAAGTTGACCTGATTTCAACTCTCCTCGACGCTCTCATCGTCCAAGCCGCGCCGCTCTCGCCGGAGCTCGCCGCCGGCTCACATTTAATGACTTCCGGCCACTTTGACGCTCTCGCTGCCTACGGTGTGAACGCACAGTAAGATGAGCATATACAACAGAGAGAGAATTGAATTCAGCGCTTTTATTTCCACCATGCGCTCATCCATGGCTGCATATGATTTCATTCAGGCAAAGTTACGTCTTTCTTGAGAAAGAGTGACGGATTATCTTACGTGACTCCGTGAGTCCGTCTCTATTTCTTAGAGCCAAGCTGCATAAACTGCATATCAGGCATTTATTTAATATATCCAATTTGTGCATTAATGGCGGTTATGTTAAATAAAGTTGACTAACTACAGCAAATCAAGTACCTGTGCACGCCGCCGTTGTTGATGTCTCGTCTCCCCTCAGACGCGCTCCAATGGCGATACTGCGCGCAATTCTCAAAACATTTATCTTTGATTCCGATATTACAAAACCGATATCCGATTATGGTAACATGCTTAAATATCGGGAAAACGATATATCGGTCGATCTCTAATTTTAATAATGCATTAGTAAATGCTGAAATTAACATGAACTATGATTAATAAATGCTGTGGAAGTGTTGTGCATTCTTATTTCATGTTAACTAATGTAATTAACTAATTTTAACTAATGAACCTGATTGTAAAGTGTTGCTATATTAACATCAAACTGATACTTTAAGTAAAGGGTGGTTATTTTAATAAGTACCGCGTTTTCTTTAACGTTACTCGTCTTATTTTTGTATTTGCGATCAATACGGCCTGTGCATAGTAACACTTTATTTCTTTGTTCAAATCTGTTAACAGTTAAATTACAAGATTAAAACTTATCTTGAAAAAACTGAGCGACCACATTGCTACATTAAACTCTGTAAAATGTTCAGTTGGTCGCAGTGCCATGCACTTAATGCCTCGTCTGCGGTCGTTCTAGACGCACATTAAAACTGAATCAGCAGCGCTCCACTATAGGTTAATGAGCTTAAAATACGGGTACGCAAGTTAACAGGTTAAATATATGAACACAAAATTAACAGATTATTGTAACATTTCTCATTCCATGACTAGTAAAATAATGTTAACTTACTATGATGAACACAGCTCTTCCCAGAGAAGCTGCTGCGAGTAAAGCCCTGTGCGGGACTGTTTTCTTAAACCCGGACTTTCTCTCAGAGATTGTGAAAAATGTACACAAATACTCAGACTAAATATTTGTTCAAGTTAACATCCAGAATAACAGGCTTTAAACATGAATCGTTTAAATAAGATGCAGTAATGCTTAACCAAAGCACCACAAGTGTCAAAAACGTTGAGTATTTTTTTAATTAGCGTTTTAAAATATAAACCGTTAAAACAAAGCCACAACTAGAGGCACTTCAGTTTTTAAACGTACTGCATGATACACACTCACCAAACGATGAACTAAACAAACAGTTTAAGTAAATAAGCCAAAGCACAATATGAAATAACTTTAACTTATTAAATAAATAAACGTATAGAACTTGGAAATTAGGTATGTCGCCTCAGGTGCCAGATTTATGTCAGTTGTAAACAAACACTTTGCACATTTATGGCAGCTTACTAAGTTGAACTCTTTCCCGTTTTTTTCAGTGACCATTGAGAATTATTTCCAGATGTCTGACATGACTTGCTTTGCTTTTGTCAAGTAAACAGCCGCTTTAATTTTCTTCGTAACTTCATGTGTTGACTATTACACGCCAAATCCCACCGTTCCCCGCGTGTCTCCTGCTAAGTTTTCTGACCGCCCGCAGCAAAGGTAAAACCGCCCACTCCCGCGAGATTTGCGTTGGGTCCCTCGGGAGCCCAAACCCAATGCAGCCCTCTAGCTGCGGGCTCTGCTCTTCTTGTTTGACGAGTGTCAATGTTAAGGCGCAATACTGCCACCTGGAGGTCAACCAGGTACTGGCGCTGGAGAATTTACATGTGGTGTTAAGACTCCTGTTCATTTTAAATATTGTGGTTATCGCCAATACCGCTATATCGTCACACACTAAATTAACACGATATCGATAATTGTTGCTTTGACTATCACGGTTATCGTCAATAACGGTATATTGCGACATCCCTATATTGAACAGAAATAGTTAATGTTTGCTCATTTAAAAACATTTTTTTCACTTTCTGCATTATGGACTCTTACTTCCTAAAATATCAGAATATCAATAGTTTTGCTTCTTTTAAGGATTGATGATTTAGCCACCTCTCATTAAATCGTCTGTTTTGTCAAACTCCAATGATGTTCCTGTCTTCGCTCGCTGCAGGTACAGAGTCATGGCCCCCAGGTGTGTGTCTGAAGTACGTTGGCGGGGATCAGTTTGGGCATGTGAACATGGTGATGGTGCGTTCTCTGGACCCGCAGGAGATCTCAGACGTGAGTGTGCAGATGCGCAGTCCGGCCGTTCCTGGCATGTACCAGGGCCAGTGGAGAATGTGCACTGCCACCGGACTCTTCTACGGAGGTGAGACACAAACAATGGACTTTTTATCAGCAGCAGAAGTCGTCATAGTTGTGTTAACTTGAAGAGCAGTGAATGGGAGTGTATCACAAATCTATATTTTGCATTCCCATTTGTGCAAATAACAAAAGGAAAATTCCATGATAGTGTTTTCATGGCTTGAGGGTGAGTAAATATTCAGCAAATAATAATTTTGGGTGAACTATTCTTTCCAAAAAAAGCATAATATGCAAATATTATGCAAGAACAAATGTTTTAAAGTGATAGTTTGCCCAAAAATGAGAAAATTGTGGTTATTTACTTTTCTGTGGCGATATGCAGTTTGCTATTCTCGAGTTGATTTAACCCCGTATAATTTTCTTTCTGCATATTGAATTCTAAAAATAGTACAGTTCATATGATGGTATGCCAACACAAGTACTACAACCAACTTTGGTGACTTAAAGGACATGTGGTTCACCTCATTCCCCTTGTTGTGCAGATGTGATCTGGGTGATCTTGAGTGTGGAAGAAGGAGGCCTGCTGGGCGTCACACAGCAGTTATCCTCCTTTGAGACAGAGTTCAACACGCAGCCACACCGCAGTCTGGAGGGAGACTTCAACCCTTTCGCCTCACCACAGAAGAACAAGCAGGACACCAATGAGGATCATCTAAAAGACCCCGGGGGCCACTGGGAGCCCCCTCTGGACTCCATTCAGCAAGATCAAAATGGACTCAATCACAGCTCTGTAAATATTACACCAAATGGTCTCCAAAACAACTTATCAGTAGTGACTTACAGCCAGGTATGTATGCCGTTTGGAGTATTTCATTGATTTGAATGATTAGCATGATAATGCAGTGTGAGAACGGCTGGGTTAGAGAGCGAATAGTTTTCCAACAAATTAATTTAAACAGACTGTTATGACGTTTTAATGGCCTTTTTTCTAATATAGCTTAATCAGGAGCACTATTAATAATCGCTTGTTATTGTAATGTTGTAAGAAGTTCAATCGGGCATAGAATGTTTTTTTTGTTTTTTTATTCTTGCTATGAATTTAACCATTGCTTATGTTCCCAAAAAAATGAATTCAAATCTCTAAATGCTCTCCTACTATTGAGTCCCAATAAGGAGAGATTTTTCAATACCTTTAAAACGTTTGGGGTCAGTATTTCTTTCTTTTTTTATGTATAATTTAATCCAGTGAGGCATTAAATTGACCAACATTTATTGTAAAGACATTTCAAATGTCAGAAAAGATTTCTATATCAAATAAATGCTGTTTTGAACTTTCTATTCACCAACGAATCCTGAAAAAAGTATCACAGTTACCCCAAAAATTTAAAGCGACACAATTGCTTTTGACATTGATAATTAGAAATGTTTCTTGAGCAGCAAATCAGCATATTATAATAATTTCTGAAGGATCATGTGACACTGAAGCCTGGAGTAATGATGCTGAAAATACAGCTTTGCGTCTCAGGAATAAATTATATTTTACTATATATTCAAATAGAAAGTGCTTATTTTAAATTGTAATAATTTTTCATAAAAACACTTTTACTACATCAAATAATAACAGCATTGGTTAGTATAAAATATGTATCGAAAAAAAAATCTTACTGACCCCTAAAGTTTTAATGACAGTATATATCTGTAACATAATCGTCACAGATATATTTTGAATATTCAGTATCACCCAGCTGTAGGCGTAAGTTGTATGTTAGAATAATGAACGATAATGACTAGTTCAATAACTTGATGAGTCCAGTTTTGTGATTCTAATACAAATGTTCATGATTGAGGGGCTTTTTCCAAAGGTAAGTGAAAGGTCAAGCCAATATGGGTTCAGAAAACCAAGATAAAACACTCAGCAGGTCTTTTCAACACCCTCTCAAAATCTTCCTTTCATGCCAAAAGTCTACCCTGGAAACTTCTCGATGTGCTGACGCCGTATGATCTGTTAGCACAGAAGGTCATGCAACAACAATGCGTCACCTTTTTGTTCCGTGCCCTGTTTTGTGACATCTCACCAAAGAAAAGCACATTGTGATGATTCACCGTGTTTGGTTACACCTTTCCTTTCCTCATTCTGCACATGTCTGATATATCTGGGGATGGGAGATGCAGCTAAAACAGTTTCAGCCTTTATATTGATTCTGAACATATCTGCTCTAAAACCCTCTTATAATCAGTGATTTTATTTACATTTTTTGACATATTTGATTCAACAGGAATTGTCTTTAAGCATATGCAACATGTTTAATGTAATAACTTGATTTGACTCTTATGGTTTTCGCTCCAATATAACAGTATGTGATAATAAGTAGCAATATTACTTATATTATATGATTAAGTGGTGAATTCCCCAACAGTTTTTTATGATTATGCAAAAACTATTCTTAAGAATTAATTGATGGAAATAGTTCCCAAACCCAACCAACAGCATTTTCTCGTACGTTTCCCTAGAATACTGGAAAAACCTGTACTGTATTTCCATACAGATTGGCTCTCTGCTCACATTAATGCTGACTCGAGACCTGTGTGGTTGATGTAGTGCTATAATGTGAGGAGCACCGGCAGGTGTGGGCTTTAGCCATATCAGGGTCTTCATACCAAAGATAGTGTTTTCTGACACACCTAAAGGGCTTCAAACAACAAAATGACCTTTTCAACCCATTTGTGCAGCTTACCTTGTGAAATAAAATCATTAAAGCAGAGACTAAGCAATAGTCACATACAATATTTTGTGATGTTATTTCTTATTTCAATGAATATGATAACTCAGAAATGACGCTATGTATTATATTTGTAATGCATCTAAATAGGAGTAAGATAGGAAAAAATAGGAGTAGTTTCATCAAAAAAACGAAATTAGTTGAAGATGTACTCACCCTGGCCTCAGGCCATCCAGGATGTAGATGAGTTTGTTTATCAGAACAGGTTTGAAGAAATATAGCATTACATAACATACTCACCAGTGGATCCTCTGCAGTGAATGGGTGCCGTCAGAATGAGAGTCCAAACAGCTGATATAAACATCACAACAATCCACACCACTCCTGTCTTGTGAATCAAAAAGCTGTTTATAAGAAACAAAAATATCATTACAATGTTTTATCTTTAAACTGTTGCCTCTGGCCAATCCATAACAACCCTTCCTCCTTTCACGGTAGAGGATCCACTGGTGAGCAAGTGAGGTAATGCTAAATTTCTCTGAATCATTCCGATAAAAAAAAAACTGCATCTTGGCTATTTGGGTTGTTTTCTGATTTACCAAAACACCCTTTAAACTATTTCATAAATTGATATTGAGATGTATATCTAGGCTGAAAAACAGAGGCATTTTATCTCCCAGACCCGTGTTGAAATTTGTCGTTCTGTATTTGGCCTTGATGTGTTCATGTTAACGTCCGAGTTTACATCTGTGAATGTCCATCTTGAGACTGTTTAATAGGCTCTTAAGGGGCTTAAACTTTGCCTCTCGGCCACAAGATGGAGTTCCATACAAGCATGTGAGCTGATTAAGAAACGTCATTAACCAGTTAAAGAAGTCACTGTTGAAATCCCAGATTACTAACAGTAAACCCGTTGTATACATACACTATTGCCAAAAGTATTGGGTCACCCCCTCCTAATGAATACTTTATTTTCCATGAGTACTAATCTTAATGTTTAGGCATATGGTGATATTCTAGGGAATTGTGTGCTTCTAAGTTTATAGCAACGGTTGGACAGGAACCTTTTCTATTCTAAGACTTAGTTCACACTGCAGGTCTTAATGCTCAGAGCAGATTTTTTGCTTAAGTCCGATTTATTTATTTATTTAATTTGTTTTCGTGCTGTTGTTCACATTGACTTTTAAATGCGACTGCATTCTCAAGTGTGAACCGTATACTGCCCTGAAGTGACCCGCATGCGCAGAAGATGACGTAACGTGTTTGCGGAAATACAAATGGATGCTGCTCGTGTTAGCGTGTGTTTAGCAATTTTTAAGTTAATGTGCAATCGGAGCCTAAATAATGAAGTGATATTATTGTCTATATATTGTCTGTCATTGTGATTTTAATCTTCCCGCCTCCTCCAGCGCAGAATTGTGACGTCTGTCGCATTTCAATGACGTAAAAATTGCATGAAATGCGACATGGCCGTTCAGACTGAAGTCGCATTGCAAAACATCGGATTTATCTTATTTAGGACTACATATAAAAGTGGAATAGGCCTGATTTGAAAAAATCGGATTTGTGCTGTTCAGACTGTCAAAATCAGATATGAGTCACATTTGGGCAAAAAAAATCATATTTGGGTCACTTTAACCTGCAGAGTGAACCAAGTCTAACATGACAATGCCTCTGCGTATAAGACAAGAAGCAAAGAGAAATGATGATTCAGTCAGTGTGGAAGAACTTGACTGGTTTGCAGAAAGCAGCTGAACACTTCTGGTGTGACTTTACATGCAGACCTTGAGCCAAAAACTCATCATCAAACACCAATGACTTGTACATATGGATACAGCCATTTCATACACTTCAAAACTGTTGCAGCAGAGATGAAAATACTATTTATAAATACATGGATTATGTTTCCATCTTTGTTGCCACTGGTTGGAAGTGCCTTTTCTTTTCGAAAGGAGGAGGCGTCCCAATATATTTGACCATATAGCGTATGTACAAGTCATTGGTGTTTGGTGATGAGTTTGTGGCTCATTTAAAGTCACACCAGAAGTGTTCAGCTGCTTTCTGCAGACCAGTCAAGTTCTTCCACACTGACTGAATCATCATTTCTCTTTGATTCTTGTCTTATACACAGAGACACTGTCATGTTAGAATAGAAAAGAGTTCTGTTCAAACTGTTGCTATACAATTAGAAACACACAATTCCCAAGAATATCATTAAATGCTTAAACATTAAGATTAGTACTCATGGAAATTACTAAAGTAGTCTAACCTGTTCATTAGAAGGGGTTGTCCCAATACTGTTGGTAATATATTCCCAGTGTAAAAGTTAGACTGTTTGCTTTAACCACCTGCAGGTCAAATATCTGTGTAAACTGGCTCCACACCACTGTTGTTGCTCATCATGTTTGCGCTAACTCTCAGTATTAATCTATATGGCAATGATAATTGTAGTCACATAGTCTTTCACTGAAGGAGAGACTTAAACCAGAGATTTGGGGCTTTTATTAAGAATGTAAGCAATCACACAAATGTTTTGAATAAATGGTTTTATCTTATTGTTTCTGTTTCTTCCCAGGGCATTAATGGACCCTTCCCGTTCGGACAGTCTTAAGATACAGAAACCACCCGGTAGCTCATCAGAGCTGCTGCTTTTGCCCTTTTCCAGGGTTCAGTGAGAGGAAGAACAGATTTACTCTAAAGACTTGGTGACCCTTCCTCTCCCCCGACGCACCACAACATCACATAAATGTGTGGACAAATCTGTTTGGCTCCAAATCACTATTGAACCAACACCTGAGTTACGCATGTGTGAATGCTAGATTTAGACGAGTGCTAGAAATTCTAAAGAGATATAATGAAAAATACACTGTTTTTGATCTGTATTGTCACATTACAGCAGTAAATTCAGATGCGTGTGTGAGTGAGTGCACGAATGCACAAGAGAAAGAGAGGCAGGACGGGTGAATGAATGATGAGTCAATCTTACGAGAATTTATCCGAGTCATGTTTCACAGTAAAATCAATATGAAAGCAAAAAACCTTTACATTTTGCGCACAGAAAATAAGACGTGTTTTTAGGACTTTTTAAAATGTTTTGCCTCGTGACAATTAAGTACATTATCACCCCAAATTTTCATTACTCTAATAAAACATGGCATTTTATTTTTCAAACTTTTTTTGTTATCCCAATTGTTCTCACAATTAATTGAAATATTTACATTTTAAAATTGCACTAATTGTTTATAAGCCTAATTTAAATGCAACCTCTTAACATATGGCAAAAATATTTAACAATTTAAATATATATTTTTGCATTACATTTTTATTACCATGAAAATAATCGTAATTGTCCTAAAAACAGGCTTAATTTTCTTCAAGCAAAGTGTCATTTTTCCTTTCTTCCTTTTGATTTTGCGGTGAAATATGAGCAGGTTTTGTGGTAGTAACCTCAATATGTGTGCAACTGTTTCAGACACGCACAAAAGCCATCAACAAAGAATTAATGCCTGTCAAGTAGTTTTATCATTTTTCATCAATGTTCTCTGACTTTTTCTTTACACATTGAAAAGTTTTGAGAAAAAAGGTCAATTTGCCTTTCATATGGTCTTTTGCCAGCCGCCTGTTCTCTGGATCCAGTAAAAAAGAAAAAGCCCAGCAACCTGTACAGCGAACATGAGCACATTACGTCTCATTATATTGAAGTGTACATCTGTACTGCCACCACAGGTCAAGTCATAGCTGTCGTCACAGATCTTGTTGCTGTATCATATTTGTTTACATTGATGTTGTTCTGGACTTCCAGAGTGCTGATGTTGGTTTTCCGCTTGTAATGACTCAGTCCATCAGAGATGATAGCAAGCAGATGTGGCTTTGGGTCCCAAGAGTTCACAAGCACGTCGTTGATTTTCCCAATCATACATTTCTGTCGTTCACCTAGACCTACAATGGTATTAAGCCGTTTTAAATGAGCTGAGGGGGTTTTAATGAGGGGAAAGTGTGAGAATGAGTTCATTTTAAAGGAATATTTTGGGTTAAATGCAAGTGAATGTTGTCTGTGACAGAAAATAATTTGGATTTGTACCTCTCTACCTGAAAATGCATTGGCAAGTGCACTACTTCCATTGAAAGGGCATTTCCCTACACACTTTTTTTGTTTAATCTTACTACGGTACCAATTATTTTCTGTGGTAGCATTTGCATTTATCCGAAAAAATCTTCTTTTTAATTTGTATTCTTGAGTTGTTGCTGTATGTTGAAATGGCAGATTTGGAGCTGGAATGCTCCAAATAATATTTTAATGCATAAAGGAGTTTTGTGGAGTTAATTTGGTTTAAATCGTGCCTCTGTGTTTGGTATGATGGAAAGCTTCTTGGATGTTTATATCTTGCTAAATATATCTGAAAGGCTGTTATTCTCACCACTTTCTGTTTTACTGCAATGGTTAGGCAATTTCTAAGACATAAACAAAACAAAACGTTAACAAGTCTCCTATAATGTTTTTTTTTATTGGTCTGTTTATTGAGATAAACATTAGGTCATGAAGATGAAAGCGTTTAAACAAATTAGCTGCTATCCTGAAGCAGTATGCAAATCGATGAGCCCAAACTGACCTTTACGTAAAGGCAATAGAGATTAGTGTCAGCATGTCCTGTTCAATTTAACACCTCAGGAAATTCTTGTCTGTTTCCCCCCAGTTCTATGCACCTGGGCAATTTCACAATTAACAATACCGACATTACATCCTGTGTTTTAGAAATACTGTGGCTTCAGTTTTACATTGCAAATGATCTATGCAGTGTTTTAGGGTCAATACCTTCCATATTCATAAAAGTTGCACTCACAGTTGAAGCGTAAAAGAAGTGAATGTTCTGAAACTGGTCTCCGTTAGGACAGAAGTAAACTAACGTTTCGTCGAGTGCTCAGCCCATAAGCAGCTCATTGGATGATGCCATTACTTCATCGGTCAAGTCTTCCTTTGAGCTGTTCTTCGTGAATGTCCTCATCCCAAGCGCAGCACACGTCACAGCCTCCTTCCCATTTATAATTCAACTCTGGATTTTTTTATTATTATTTTTTTGGTTGTTGCTTATGCATGTGAGAAGTGTGATTGATTCATTGCTGCATTCTTGTTTTTTTTCTGTTAGATCTGTTGTGTTTTCTTCTGCACCGTGGCATGGTGTATGACTGAGCGGAGAGTTTGCATTGAGTCATATGATAGCACAGTGAAAAAGAGAAAATATGAAAAGCCTTTTCCTGTATGTACAATTGAACATTTTTATGATTAAATTAACACTGAAACAAATGATTCTGTCATCTTGTGTTTTGCATGCAGCGTACGTGTGCAGTGTGATTTGTTAATGCAGTTCCCAAAATAAATTATAAACGTATTGACTTTTTTAACCTTCCTTTTAACTTGAAGCATGACATTAAAATTTAGTTTTTGAATAGTTCACCCAAAAATGAACATTTGCTACAAATGCACTCAGTCTCTAGCTGTTCAAGATGTAGATGAGTTTGTTTCTTCATCAGAAAAGATTTGGAGAAGTGTATTATTATTACGTCACTTTCTCAACAGTGGATCCACTGCAGTGAATGGGTGCCGTCAGAATGAGTCCAAACAGCTGATAATAACATCACAATAATCCACATCACCCCAGTCCATCTTTTAATGTCTTGTTAAATAAAATAAAAAACGGCATGTTTGTAAGAATCAAATCAATCATTAAGGCATTTTAACTTTAAACTGCCAATTCTGGCCAAAATAGCCCATAATAACACTTCCAGTGAGAAAATCCCAATTATTTGTTTAGAATTGTGTGTAAACTGTGCTTGATCTGTGCATATTTCTCTCCTGATTCCTGAGTCCAAGTTAACTTGATACAGATAAAAGAACAGATAAAACTTGTATTTTTACACATTTTCACAAAGACATTAATTGATGGACTGGAGTCAAGTGAATTACTTTTGTCAAGCCTGAATGTCTTTATCTGAGCTCAAATGCGGGACCTTTGTCTCTTCGACTTCACTTTTCTTCGTCATGTTTGAAGTCTCAATGCCTTTTAATCCACTTGAATTCTGGTGATTTTTAATGCATGTATGAAGTTCACCCAGGTGTCCTAGCAGAGAAACCACAGGTGGTGTTTGTCACATTAACAATGGACATGTTAAACAAACCTTTACAACCACAATACCGTAAAATCCATCAAACTTAATTATGGTTAAAAGGTGCCGTTTAAAATAACTACTTGGTGTGATATTTTGGTAACTTCATTCAGTGAGATTCACACACCTTTAACTGATTTTAACCCATTTAAAGATGCCCCAATAATACCAAATACGTACAACAGAATTTAACTATAGTGAAAAGTATATGTTTATGACCAAAACCATTTCTATTACTCATAATAAACTGAATTCCAGTACAACCCTGATGTTCTATGGCACTTCAGGAAGAATATAACCTTGTTTAAACTAATTACACATAGATGGGATGTGTTGATCTGTGCTGAGGAGACCGTATCTGGGCAAATATTTGCTCACATCGCAGGACTTGTGCAACTTGACTTGGCACTATCGTATTATTACCCACCTGACAAACATGTAAGATCATAGAAGGCCCTTAAACAAACGCAAAGTATTTCCTCTTGGTTTGACAGCTGCTCATCCCCAAGACTCACAAGCACTTGTGTGGGCTGTGGAAGTTGATGCGGCAGGCAAATTCTGTGGTCTTGAGCGGATGTTAATGGGGTCTTGTGTGAAAACACTGATTTTAAGTCAAAATAAGCCATAAGCATCTTGTGTTTAACTGTCAGCAAATGTTTCCTGGTGTGGAAAAGTTTCACTCTGTTTTATGCCATTTCCCTGTTTAACTCCCTAAATCCAATTTTTCCTGGTGTCATTAAAACCTCACGTAAGGCGACAACTGCAAACAAGGAAGTTTCAGACTTCAGACTGCAGGGCATTTCACCAGAACAACTTACTTTAATACTGCAGGGTATATATCATCCAAGACTGTGCATTTTCATAATGCTTCTGTAGTGTGAGGGGTAAACACACAAATAGACTTGATATTTACACAGTTGGGTGTAATAGTTTGTTGGAATGGTAAGTAACCTGTCAGGCAGTCTTGAAGGGCAAATATCTTATTCCTAAGAGCTGATATGCAGCACGCTTGGTGCAGAAAATGCTGATAAATCATACAAGCCATGTGACTATTGCAGTGATACGATATAAGCCTGGTCAGTTTAGTTGTTTACATGGTAGTTTGGTTTTCGTCAAGCTATATAAAATGGTGTATGTTTGCAATAGATGTTTGATTACACTGATATCAAACTGTTCCCATTTCTAACTGACTGCAGATATTTTGGCATGGGACTACACGTCTATATGTATATTTTAAGATGTCTTATCTATAGTACCTATACATACAGGTATAACTGGGTACTTTCTAGTTGGTGTTATTTTAAAAATCATGCCATATAAAATCATGCCATAATAGTTAAGCATGTACTACATACTAAAAATTATGAACAATATCATAATATTAATAATTTGTTACATTTAAATAGCGCTTTTCTGGGTACTCAAAGCACTTTACATTGTGATCATAATGGGTCAATGCCTAAGCGTCCCACTTTACCTGCATTAAGCTTTTACGGCTTAGGAATGGCATGGGGTAAGTGATTCATGTGGGTGGAGAAACCCTTTAAATACTATTTAAGAAATGACTCGATTCTCCTCTTGGCACCAAAATAGCACTAGTCCAATAACCACAACGTGCTGATTTACATAGATATGCTAAGGTATACCCAGTGGCGGAAACAAACTCAATCACACTGTTAATGTAACAGCATATGACTGAATGCATTTGTAAACTAACCATTTAACAAGTGACATAATAATGAATCATTACTGCTTAAAAATGTAAGATGAAAATTAATCTGTTAAAGTGTAAAATAAGATACTAAATCTGTGAATTTGAGTTTAATGTGTGTATATTATCTGTCAGTAATCATTGGACATTTGTAATCATTCAAAAAATATAATCCATTTATATTAACGTACTTCAGAGATAATTGAGCCTCAGGACAGCAAATCCTACATGATAAGAACTGAAAATGGTTCAATAACATTGACTTTATTTAAAAAATTGCCATATAAATTCATTATGTATCCATATGGTTTAATAAAGTCCAATGTAATAAGTATGCAAAAACTGTAATCTCCTAGCAACATATAGACCATTATGTTTTTATCTTAATATTAATGTTACTCACAATATATTATTCAAGTTGTCAGATATGCAGGTGCATCTCAATAAATTAGAATGTTGTGGAAAAGTTCATTTATTTCAGTAATTCAACTCAAATTATGAAACTCATGTATTAAATAAATTCAATGCACACAGACTGAAGTAGTTTAAGTATTTGGTTCTTTTAATTGTGATGATTTTGGCTCACATTTAACAAAAACCCACCAATTCACTCTCAACAAATTAGAATACTCCATATATTCTCTGGGGTTCAGTTCTGGTGAGTTTGCTGGCCAGTCAAGCACACCAACACCATGGTCATTTAACCATCTTTTGGTGCTTTTGGCAGTGTGTGCAGGAGCCAAATCCTGCTGGAAAATGAAATCAGCATCTTTAAAAAGCTGGTCAGCAGAAGGAAGCATGAAGTGCTCCAACATTTCTTGGTAAACCTGTGCAGTGACGTTGTTTTTCAAAAAACACAATAGACCAACACCAGCAGATGACATTGACCCCAAATCATCACAGACTGTGGAAACTTAACACTGGACTTCAAGCAACTTGGGCTATGAGCTTCTCCACCCTTCCTCCAGACTCTAGGACCTTGGTTTCCAAATGAAATACAAAACTTGCTCTCATCTGAAAAGAGGACTTTGGGCCACTGAGCAACAGTCCAGTTCTTCTTCTCTTAGTCCAGGTAAGATGTCTCTGAAGTCAACTGTAGCCAAATTCCTCGACACGTCTGTGTGTGGTGCTCTTGATGCCTTGACCCCAGCCTCAGTCCATTCCTTGTGAAGTTCACCCAAGTTCTTGAATCGATTTTGCTTGACAATCCTCATAAGACTGTGGTTCTCTCGGTTGGTTGTGCATCTTTTTCTTCCACACTTTTTCCTTCCACTCAACTTTCTGTTAACATGCTTGGATACAGCACTCTGTGAACAGCCAGCTTCTTTGGCAATGAATGTTTGTGTCTTACCCTCCTTGTGAAGGGTGTCAATGATTGTCTTCTGGACAACTGTCAGATCAGCAGTCTTCCCCATGATTGTGTCGCCTAGAGAACCAAACGGAGAGACCATTTTGAAGGCTCAGGAAACTGTCACCATATTCTAATTTGTTGAGATAGTGAATTGGTGGGTTTTTGTTAAATGTGAGACAAAAATCATCACAATTAAAAGAACCAAATACTTAAACTACTTCAGTCTGTTTGCATTGAATTTATTTAATACATTATTTATATATTTGCATAATAATCCTTACATAAAAACTCACAATATACTTGAAAAGAGACAACCATTGTATAATTACATGATCTACACACGCCAATAGTGCTTGGATCTCGATGATCGGAAGTTAAACTGCATTGTTCTAATTGCCAACGGTTCGGTGACAGGACTTTGAAATAACAATCAGGAAAAACTATAAATGCATGACTTACATCGCATCCTGCTCGCCAACTCTGTCTAATCTCCATGATCTGTATATTATTTTTCATTTGCATGCCTTTTGAAAGGATTTTTTGTCGAATTTAGTTTTATCTTTTAGTTCGTTTATAGCCTGTTTAGCTTTTCAGTTCTGACACTTTTATTTGGGCTTCACGATTCGTCAAAGTTATAGCTTATTATTTTGTGAAGATTGTCTTGATGGACAAAATGTGTGAGTTTCATGAACTATGATTGAACACAGAGCTTATTTTTTACGATCTTAGGATCTTATTTAATCCTATTGGCTTTTTGTAGAGGGAACCAGTTTCACCCGCTAACAGCCGATCCGCCTACAAAGTGACATCATAGTTCCACCTCTCTATTGACACCCATTAGTCCGGTGTTCTGTCGATTTGTCCTACCCTGTCAGATTTTGCTACCTCCCATTAAAACAGTGGGTAGCACAATTCGACAACGAAAAATTCTACCAGTCAAATTATGTTTTATTAATGTGTACACCAACCTCAACCCTAAACCTACCCCTTACAATAATGCAGATACATTAAATATTGATGTTCAACGTGAGAAAAAGGATGTAATATTGATGTGCGCATGCGTAGTAAGCCGAGGTAGGAAAATATGACGGGTAGGATAAAATGTCAGGACACCTGCGCCCCCGCACACACACAAACGAAATACAGTTTTGATTTTTACATTTTTAATAGGTGCTAAGATGATTACCAGTCGAGTAGTACTACTAAACCAGAGGTCTTCAACACCGTTCCCCTGGACCCACTGTCCTGGAGAGTTTAGCTTCAACCCTAATCAAACACTCCTGAAGCGGCCAAACAAGCTCCTCAAAAATTGCAGGCAGGTGTGCTGAGGCCGGTGGGAAATAAACTTTCCAGGAGAGTGGGTCCCCAGGAGCAGGGTTGAAGACCATTGTACTAAACAATGCAATTTCATGATTCATTTGTAATATATATTTAACTTATTTTTAAACATGTTGAAGTCGGCTTCTTCCCATTGACCAGCCGCCACTGGCTATACCACAACACAGTGAATGTTTTTAACACTAGATAGTTTTAAAAGAAGCTACAGTTTGTCCTAGCATAGTTTTACAAACTGCTTTATGAACTTGTGAACATCTAGAAAAAGGGATAAATAATGATGTATTTATGTTTTTCAATAAAATGTCCGATAGAGATTGCCTGTGGTTACCACCTCAAGCGAACGCGGGAACTGTTTGGTGTCAAGCGATGTGTTCTGATGTATGCAAGCTAACTTTTCTGTTTATTTCGCTGTACTACAACTTGTTAGCTGTAGGCTGCTACTAAAACAGTGCCTTCTTCTCAAGTTTCTACACTTAGACAAATATCACTTTCAGATCGTGACGCCTTACCTTAGGTGATCCTAGTTTTGAGCATGACTCACGTCTGTATGTATCTGTAGCAACACGTCTTAGTTTCGTTTAACCCTCTACCTACAGGACACATTTTATAATGCTCTGTTATTTTAATTGGGCAGGCTAATGTGTTTGCTTTTTCAGTCCACTATTATAATAATTTGCATAGTTATAAACAAACACATGCAAAAGTGCCTTGTATGCTAGTAATAACATCTGCACATTGTTTAATAATCAGAAAGTTTCTTGTCTTTTTTAACTAACTGAATTCTCTGATGAGGGTAAAGATGATAAAACTTTGAAAATGGTTAATTGTGCTTATAAAAAACTTTAACATTAATGTTTCATCCTGAAATCAACATAGAAAGGAAACTACTTCATAAGGAACCAGCCTGGTACCTGTTCAAGTTCACAGTCAAGTCTTACCCTGATGTTTATCAGTCAATTATTTTTGGAAATCTGCCCATAAAGTGAATTCTATTGAAATACTGAGTTTAATTTAAACTGAAAAAAACTATTTTACATAACTGTTTTCTAACGTTTTCGACATTATTGAACATATTTGTCATCCTCAGATTTGAATCGTTTATAGTCATCGCCAGATTGTGTGAGTTTAGTCATACAAAATATCTTACAGAATTTATTATATAATTATTTTGTTGGAAAAACACAGAATGAATGAATGATGCATTTATATAGCGTTTATTTTTATCTGCTTTTAGCTACTTACAGTTGTGATAGTGACCACAAAAGCTACAAAATAAATTCTTATTACCATGAATGACGTCATTAGAGCATTTGTTCTTTTTATAACATTAGGTTTCAACACTTCCTAATTAACAGCCTTTTATGAGGATACATCTACACATAAATAAACGTATCCCCAAAAGGCACTATTCCTAATACTTGGAAAATGGATGGATTATGGATTGAACCCAACTCAAACTCTGGCTTTCATGTGCACCGTCTCTTTCACAATGAGCCATTGACAGCATCAAGTGAGTTCTAGGTGTGCACGTTCTGACAAAAGGCTCAACTGAACTTCATCATAAACGGACACCTTTGGCGGTGGCAGTAACCTTTCTGTCCATAAATGGTTATATAGTGCATGAGAAAGTTGTTTCACAGTAAGACGGTGAACAGAGCACATCTTATACCTGCGGTCTTTCTAACTGCCATGCAAATGAACCCCCTCTGGGAAATGTGCTAGACAAACAAAAGTACAGAGAAGGAGTGCAAAGTAAACCTTTGTTTGGAGCAAGACAATCCACAAGTTTCCCAAATCGTATCTGAGCAGTTTATAGCCTGGAAATAACATTCAAACCTGTGTTAACCTGTTATAGACATTCAGGGATGATATTACGAGCATTTGGACTAGATCACTGCAAAAATCATAATTCGTATATCTTTGTTTATTAAACGGTATACATTTACAGTGTAATTTTATTTGATCTTGTTGCATTTGCAGGTTTCTTCACAGACATTTTTTGCAGTGTAAAAAAATACCAAAATGATCAGGCTTTTCTGAAGAAATCTGTGGAATAGCATGTAAAATGATGGTCTGATATCCACTCGTTCTCTCTTTATTTTCTATTATCAGTAAAGTCTCTATTAAGTGTGTGTGGTTTGCATTGGTGTGTCTGTGTAACTGTGCAAACTTTGGCCTGCTGCGTGCTTGCAGACGTATCATCAGCACATTGACGCACAAACTCTCACACTCAAATGCGTAGAAATATCTGGAAATGTGCTTTGTGTTTTGCATTGCAATCTGTTACCAAGAGAAACAGTGATATATCTGCACATAGATGAATATAAAATTAAAAGAAGGCACATATTTCTACACATATGCACCGTTCTTTTTTCATGAAACATCATGAGAAATTAATTATATTTTGCATAAAGAATTATTGAATAAAATTACTGATAAAATTAAAAATGTTATATAATTTGCTAAATGTAAACGATTGATTTCCTATGGTGTGATATTTTCTTTTATTGTGGGTGACATTTTTATTTTTGACCATTTTGTCTATACCCCAAAATAAAATAAAAATATATTTTGCAGAAGCATATTCTATAAAATTATAATGATAATAATTAATTTCTTTCTTTTGGGTATATAATATTGTGCATATACGACAATAAAATAAAAAACTATGGACTGAAATGAAATAAAAATTCACAAAACATCTAAGCCATCTTGCCATATTTACCCTGATCATATTTCTCATAACTGTTGTCATTTAAGATTATAATCCGGATGTCAGACATTTAATCAGGCAGTTCCTCTGGTAACTGTGTCTTTCGTCCTGTGGGGGTGGGGGTTAGTGGTCCACAACAACGGACTGGCATGTCAAACGCCTTCAGGCTGGGAATGAGGCTCTGAGACAATGTTTACACAACTTAATAAGACCTGTGTATAAAAGTGCATCGGGAGTCAATGAAGCAGGCATTCCTTCACTAACTCTTACTTGAAGTCTTGAGCACACCCACATCAGGTGCACTCACACACACACACACACACACGCTCTTGTCACTGGCAGTATTAGTCATTGAGGTTAGTAATGTGGCACTCCACAATTCCAGCGTGTCTGTAAGAGGCCTAGAATTAGACCCACATTAGAGAAACAAGCAGAAAGCAAAGGAATCAAGCCGAGGCCTTCCTGATCGCACCTGCAACACTGTCTTCACCTGGACAGGTAAGTCTGCACGGCTACCACTTTCAAGGGCAACTAACCTGTTATTCGTATTTTTATCTGTATTTAAGAAGGACATTGTGTTGTGTACATCACCAGGCAAGAGTTTCAGACACATTTGACTGAGTTTCTGACACTAAAAACCTTCTGTGTACCCAGCTAACAGTGAACGTTCTGGTAAGGTTCTCTCAACGTGAAGAACAAATATTCATTCAGTAATGTTAATCGAACATTCATTCAAAGTTATAACGTTCTCAAAACATTAGCAAATACATATATATATTATTTATGCATTTTGCTTGGATGGATTTTATTTAGAATTTTTTTGGATATTCATCTAATGGTTTATAGAACCTTCAAAAGCAACGTTCAATGTTTGCAAAATAATAAAATAAAATGTTTCCCTTTTAATTTGCCGTAAAAATTCACATAATCAAGAAAAAGTTTTTTTAACATTTTAAAATGTTCATAGCTTCATGGAAATGTACGCACAATATTCTCTGAACATATGTTTGCAAATGCTTGAGTGCTTTGAATTAGTTTTGTCTACCCCTATATTGTGGCTATAAATGAATACGAAATTACAATTATCATGTAAAACAATTAAAATTGCATGTGTTGGAGCAGATAGTCAAGAAAAAGCATCATTGCACATATTCATCTTTCACTATAGTGTTTAAAAGCATGCGAGGATGGGCTTCAATACGTTGGGAAGAAGCTCCGATTTGCAACGTGTTTGTCATTAAATCATTACCATACTTTCATTTTCCCTACTTTATCATTTTTATGACTACCATTTATTTTTTCAAATTAAGAAATTGTCATAATAATGTCCAAACATTTGACCAGTAATGCAGTTTTTGTGCAAATGCATTCATAAATATACATAAGTTCTCCAAGCAATCAGCCTTATAACCAGCTCATATTATTGAAAGAGACCGATGTGAACACAGATGATTCTGAATGCACCTGTTCTCAAGCTGACACAGTTCACCTGTCGTGACACCTTATTTAAAAAGATAACAGTAACTTGTCTCAAAAATGTAAAGGTGTAAAGGTTTTCGAATGTCATCTGGCTGGCCTCCAGAACACACCAGCAAACCACAAATGACTGTTTTTTTCCCCCGA
Organism: Oxygymnocypris stewartii; assembly: GCA_003573665.1. NCBI lineage: Eukaryota > Metazoa > Chordata > Actinopteri > Cypriniformes > Cyprinidae > Oxygymnocypris > Oxygymnocypris stewartii. Next base: position 233,472 of record QVTF01022527.1, on the reverse strand, counting down.
AGGGAAAAGTGCAAGTGACTTGTGCTCTGGCTCTCATCCAAATCCTTCAGAAGAAGAAAAGAGCTCATTTCCCAAAGGCAAATGTAAATTTCTATTGATTTCCACTGAGGCTAAGCACGGTATTGTGACTACGCTAAAGTGTTGCATTGTACTGAGTGACTAGGACTAAACTGATTATTGAGTTTTGTTGAGTTAGCTTACAGCAGATGCCAACTTTTCCTTAAAGTAATAGATCAAAAATATAATGTTCTAAACTTGCATGACTTCTAAAGACTTCTTTTTTATTTTTTATTTTTAAATAAGAGTCCATTTATAACTTAAAGGGATAGTTCACCCCCCAAAAAAGACAATTCTGTCATTAATTAATCACCCTCATGTTGTTCCAAACCCATTAGACCTTCGTTCATCTTCGGAACACAAATTAAGATATTTTTGATGAAATTTGAGAGCTCTCCAACCCTCCGTAGACAGCAATGTAATTACCACGATCAAGGTCCAGAAACATAGCAAGGACATCGGTAAAATAATCCATGTGACATTCAACCGCAATTTTACAAAGCTACGAGAATACTTTTTGTGTGCAAAGAAAAAAAAAGACTTTATTCAAATTCGACTCCTCCACCCTTGCGTCATTTTGGAGAATACCCGCTGTACGGAAACAGCGTACACTCTTCTGTGTTACCGATGTCCTTGCTATGTTTCCTGAACCTTGATCGTGTAAGGACCCTTGCTGTCTATGGAGGGTCTGAGAGCTCTCAGACTTCATCAAACATATCTTAATTTGTGTTCGTGAAGATCAACCGAGGTCTCACATGTTTGAAACGATATGAGGGTGAGTAATTAATGACAGAATTTTATTTTGGGGTGAACTAACCCTTTCAAATTTAGTGCATGCATTGCATGAACTAGCCTGCTTTTACACTGCAAAAAAAAATAGTTTGTCATTTTTTATGCTTGAAAGTATAAAACTTTCAAGTAAAGTTTCAAGTAAAATCACAATTTGCCTTCATTATATGGAAAACAGTTGCTCAAATACAAAATTACGGTGTTTGGGACAACACAAGCAAATGACAGAGTTTTCTTTATTTTTAAGTGAGCTATTCTTTAAAAAATGAGATATTTGATGCCAATGTTTTGGTCACAGTATGAAAATGGTGTCAAGTGAGATTGTAGATAACCTAATTGAGATGTGTGAGAAAACATGGCACAGGTACATCACACCTGCTCTGGAGCTCGAGGAAGTCGAACAAACACGTTAGCAGCGAAGAATAAATGTGATGTTGAGTAATGAAGAATTCCCCTGATTTCACTTGAGCTCCCAGAATGAATCAGAGATACTATCAAAGGTGGCTCTCAGCGGTTAAGTGACCTAATATGGCACTTTGCATATCACCATGCCATGCCAGTGTTTGTTCAAATAGCCGGGGTGGGTTGTGTTTGCAAAGAAATTATGGCAAAATTCAGAGTTTTTACAGTCTTACAAGATTGATGATGGCCTTATAATGTCACAGAACAATGCAACACATTTGCATTTTCATTTTAAATCAGTGAAAGATGTGCCAAAGCAACCCTAATCTTTAAAATCATAATTTCCCTACTATTGTGAGCCAATAATTCCAATCCGAGTTTGTTTACTAATGAAACAATAAAATGAATATTCATATATATAGGCTGTATATGACATATGAAATATATTATAAAAATATATATATTTTGACTAGGCCTATTAAAGCCCCAGAAACACTTTAAACACACTTAAAAATGCCAGATGTCTTGTATGGTTGACATAGCCCTATATAATAGCTAGTTAAACCTGGATCATTCTAATCCCATAATCCTGATTTATCTTGATTCACTTTTCACAGTGCTCATAATTTATAAATCCTGAAAATCAATAAACTTGTACACTGCACCTAAACTGTGAACGCAGCATGCGCCCTGTTTACATAATGGCTTTATCATATATTGTTTACCCTTCTATACATTTTTTGGATTGAATGGATTTTTAAGACGTTGATGGTAAGAAAAAACATACCTTGAATCTAACTGACATTGAAACGCTGTATTTATGACTAGCGCTGTATTTCCGTAACTGTCCAAAGCAATGTGAATACGAGCCAAGCGATTGGCTGTCAGTTGCTAAGCGTCTAGCCGTAACATTCAACTTTGCGTCATTTCGTTTGTCAGCACAATAACGGGTTAACACGGCAAACGTGCTGGAAACTGCCCAATCCCCACTTCTAATGTAGGGCTTTTCACTCTGTACTTAACCCTGGGTTATCTTCATGCTCTAAACCTTTGAACCCTTTTTACTTTTAACCCTGGCTAAAAAAACTTCCCAGATGTATTCAGGGAAAACACTGATAGCAGGCTAGCTACAGAAGGCAGTATGTAATATGAGAATGACCAGTGGTAGATGTCAACATGTAGCATGCTGTTTTCATTCAATCAGTTACACTGGCACCGCAAATATGCAAACAAGAACATTAACCCGGGTTTAATAATGCACCGTGTCATCTTATGTAGCCTACCCATTATTATTTGTTGATCCGGGGTAAAAGAGCAGTGTGAACCGTGAATCATGACCAGTGTTTGAAGTGACCCAGGATTTACTAATACCTGCCCTTACGGAAATTAACCATGGTTTTATTATAGTAAAAGTGTAGTAGGCTAACTGTTGTTTTTTTTTGGCAGATTGCTTACTATTTGTGTAACCTTAGTTTTACTGAATATACCACGGTGATGGTATATTCACAATGGTTATTATAGCAAACCATGGTTAGATTTTGTTCCATTTTTATCTATAACCATGGTTTTTGGTTTTATTTAGAGTAAAGCCATGGATCATTTTTGACAATAACCCAGGGTTAAGCTCAGTCTGAAAGAGATACTGATATTTGGTCAGTTTTAAGTGTGCTATACAAGACTCTCATTTTGGTGTCCACTTTCTGTGGATATAAGCATTTGTAGCCAGCATTTTGACCTTGGATAGTGTTTGTATTGGTTCTGTTGATGGTTTTTCAGAATCAGCCAGTCGTTGTACGACACATCACTGGAGCGCAGTCATATGGCGGGGGAGCCACTGCACTAATTGCTTGTAATGATTGCCAAATCGTTTATGCTCTTATGATGTGAACATGTTGAGTATTGTGCAGCTGTTGTTGAAACCCTGCAGTCGATGGAGCATTTCTTCCAGTAAGAGACGATTGCTGTGAGCATGGCGTGTGCACACTGATACACAACCTACGAGACTCATTGAGCGGTGAGACTCGTTATTAATAGGTAATGTTTTGCTATTGAACTGAACCATGCTGGTTGCTATGCTGGGAGAGATTCCAACACATAGTAAACAGAGAAACTAGAAAATGAGAAGAACTAGAAGAAAATGAAGCCTAATTTGGTATTTAATTAATAATATATATATATATATATATATATATTATTATCTATCTATCTATCTATCTATCTATCTATCTATCTATCTATCTATCTATCTATCTATCTATCTATCTATCTATCTATCTCCTGTATGCTTTTAAAAGAAGTACACCATGCATAAATCATTGTAAACAAAGTCTATATTTCTTTCTTTCTTTCTTTAATAACAATGACAATTAACCATTTAATTAATATATTTTAAAGTTTTTAAAGATTTTCTCTTCTGTGTTTTTTAATAAGTGCACCGTGCATAAATTAATTGTATATTTTAAGGACAATTATAGATTTTTATGAGAATTGAAGCTTTTTTTCAGATTTTCTTTTTTCCAATAATTGATTATTATTGTTGTTTATTTTATTTTTTTACTTTATTTTTAATCACAGCAATATATTGACAATTTAGTTTTATTACAATTTATGTAATTTTTATCATTTATATCCTCTCCTGTATGCTTTTCATATAAGTGCCTCATGAATACAGCAGGCGTATAGTAATGTGACTGCTGGGAAGGGCCAGTCTTGTGTCTTCTGGTGTGAAATGCTGATAAACAGTGGTTATTTAGCAATGAATGCTGGTGACCTGGCAAACTGAGCGGCTCTTAACCCTTCCAAAATGAATTTTAGAGTTTTTAACCAAACTCATTTAAGGATCAGTCACGGGCCTAATCCCGCGCCTGGGGAGCGTGTTTGCATCTTTTTCTCCGCTGGCCAGAGTCAATATGGCTAAATGTGCCTGTCTAATGGACTTATCGCAAGCTGTTGCGAGGGAGAGTGGACACTAGGTTACAGACTCGAAACTAAGCCGGCCCCAAAAGCACGCTCCAGATTTTTCCTTGGAGAGGAGAAGGAGGGGGATGTGAGATGAGAACAGGGATTCCAGGAAGAATAACTTCATTTCCTTTAGGGTTTACTCCAGGACAGCTTCAAAGATACGGTACGGGGCCTCCGTTTGTGTTTGCATACAGAGATGTGAAAGAGCGAGACACAAAGGGTTTGACCTCTGACCCTCCAACGTGATGCACGCAGTAGCAGAAGCGCCGTTTTGACACGTTTTACTTCTTGAAACCCTGTTAAATTATGCTTATCATACATCCTGGAATAAAAAAAGTGAAACGTAAAGTTTACGTGAAACGTGAAACGTTTAGTTTTCGTAAAACTAAAAACAAACAAATAAATGTGCTTAACTTATAAAGACTCAGTTGTGTACAATATTTAGCATGACGTTAATGATGGAGATATGATGGCGAGATTTTTTTTCTTTTTTTAATATATATATATTTCAATAATTAAAATATAAAAATACAAATTGTACACATAAATGGCAGATAAACTGAAAACTGAAATATAAAAATAAATAATAAAATTAAAACAAATTATAAAAATTAATACAAATACAAATCATACATTAGTTAACATGAACCTACAATGAAAAATACTTTGAAGTGTATATTATTTTTAGTTAAACATTTATTAATGCATTATTAAAAAGCTACATCTGTTAATATTATTCTGAATGAACCTGAGCTAACACAAACTAACATTGACAGTTCCATTTTTAAACATTATTATTATTATTATTGATATTATTTACTTGAGTTCCTTCTTTCTTCTTTTTCTTCTTCCAGTCCGAGACGGTGTTGTTTGTTCGGTCTATGTTTAGCAAAATCCTTCAAATAAAGTATATATAAAGAGAAGCTTGATAAATACTAAATGTATTGTTAGTTTTTAGTCAGTGCATTAACTAACTTTAAATAATTGCAGTTATAAGTTGAAATTGAAAAATTGAAAATGCAAAGATGATTTTTGTGATTTTTAATCTTTATGTATTTATTATAAATGTGAATGAGTTCTGGGACAAGGGACAAGCACAAATGATGTCAAATGTTACGTTTGAAAGCTTTTAAAAATGAAGGAAAAGTCAACCTGAGAGACACAATAAAAGGTTTAAGCCATTATAATCCATCCTTTAAAACTTGAACGATTGTATTCTTTTCCTCTGCTATCGCTGGGTGTGGAGCAATCTCACCATTTTATGAATGACGCAGCGGTGTGTCCAAACAAACAGAGGATGTCCGAGAACATGTGGTAGATGGGAATGTCCTGTAGACATACGCTCGTCTTACTCTCCATCTGTGCCGTGAACTTTATATCAAACATATTTACTTATGAAGAGAGGAGGCTGCCACACAAATACCCTCACAGGATCCAAATATGAAACTTTTACTGCTATCTATAAAACATATGCAATCCAAAGCAGTGCAAAGAGGAAGATGTCAATGCAGAAAGATCCAGAAATCAGAGATGTGGTTAGATGCATGAAACTTCTGTCATCGTTTACAAACCTGTACGACTTATGCAAGACAAAAGAAGAGCATTTGATTTTGAAATGATGACCGAATTTTCATTTTAGGGTGAACTGTCTTTTTAAGACTGGAGAAAAGCTTGAAAATACTTGTGAACCATCTGTTTTTACAAATGCAGTATGACACTCGAACCCTCAGTGTGTCCAAATGACCGTTGTTCTCACTTGACTTGGCTTTGTTCGTTCTCGTTGTTCTTCATGTAATGTGGAGGATTTATGATTTATGATGTTCCTTGTTTCTGTCAGCATCCACATTGCATTTGCATAATTGTGGAAATAATTGTGCATGGGAAAGAACCACTCATATTTTATTCAGAAAATATAGTACAGTTTATTAATTCTTTGATTTAGTTCTTCATTTTCATTTTAGCTTAAATTTTTGATTAAGTTTTGTTATGTGCATTTTGGCATTTTAATCGTTTTTTTTTATTAATTACATTTATTTGTTTGTTTTTTTGTTTATTTATACATTTATTTCAGTTAGTTACAAAGCGTTTTTTCAAATTAAATGTATTTATTATTTTGTTTTGTTTTACATCAGTTTTAAGTTTTTGTCAGTTACTGAAAACAATATTATTCGATTTTGTTTATTTTATATTTCTAATTAATTAATGAATTATCTATTTTAGTTTTAGTAATTTTATATTGATAAGTAAATACATTTTATTACATAAAATTAATAATTATTTAAATATTAAAATATTTTTTATATTAATGAAAACTAAAATATATACATTTTTCATCTATTATTGATATTTTGCAGCTTTATTTCAATGACTGAATTTGTTTTAGTTTTGGTGAACAGTATCACCCCTGGGTTATACTGATGTATATCACTATTGATGTGTTAGTGTGACCCGTAGTGCCCTAACAGCTTGTTCTTTTGCTTGTTTTTCCTGTAATATCGCTTATTTCATTTTAAGGTGTGCATATTTTGCTTTTGTAGATGACAAACTGTTTAAGGAAACTCTTGCTTTCAACCGGCAGTTTAAAAGACGTTTCTCGAAGGCTATGAGTGCTTCGGAAGCATAATGATCCTCAAGTGAACTTGTAACCTGAGCTGCTCTTTCCTTCAAGCAATCTTCCCACCTTTGTGTCTTTACCTCCACTGGAGATAGACATCAGCTCCAGTCCTGCCTCTGCTGTCATCCTACATCTGAAGCATCTTTACCTCTTTGCGATGTGATTAAAAACTCATGCTGACACAGGAGACAGGAGACCGGGGACGGCACCTTGAAAGCAGTCCTCCAAACCGTTGCTCTGCTCCAGTGTCAGTCGCCATTCTGTACAAGTGACCCATGAGTAAGTGACTCCAGCTTGCTTCCCCCATGCTGCACTGACTCTGCGTTCATTCCCATTCATCCTGGAAGCCTTAAAAACAGAAACAGCATCACTTAGGCTCAGAGTTTTCTTTGGATAGGATGAGTTGCTTGGCTATGAAGCACCAAAACCTTCAAGAACCAGCAGTTTGCTGAATGTTCTGGTGTACGGCTGCTCTTTTACGTACTACATAAAATTGTATAAAATCGAGGCATATGGTTTAATAATGATTCTTCTCTTTAATTTCTGCAGGAGATAATGGCCAGTCCTGTCCGAATCCAGTCAGATAGTACTGTTCTTCAGCTGTCGCACTCCACAGGCTTCACCGAGAGCTCGCTGGCCCTTCTTAAGCGAGAAGATGGCTTGGAGATGGTGGACCATAAACCCTGTCTTGACGACTCAGACCGAGGACATCCGGGACTCTATCTGTCCTGCTTTGACATGCTGTTAACCGAGGACGCCGCCTGGCTGGTGAGGGTGTCGGATTCGTCCACACTCGCAGGAGTCGGGCCCAGGCTGGAGCCGTGTCAGGAGCCGGAGCAGTGTCCCGTGATCGACAGCCCCGGGCTGGGAGTCTCCCCGCTGTCTCCGACTCTGGAGGAACAGGTGGAGGAGAGATCTTTAGAACAGGTGCAGAGCCTGGTGGTGGGAGAAGTTCTGAAGGACATTGAGACCGCTTGTAAACTTCTCAACATCACACCAGGTAATCATTCTAATCATTCCACTTAGGGTGCAAAACAATCACCTTTAAAGTTGTCCAAATGAAGTCCTTAGCAATGCATATTACTAATCAAAAATTAAGTTTTTATATATTTACGGTAGGAGATTTTATGAAATAACTTCATGGAACATGATCTTTATTTAATATCCTAATGATTTTTGGCATAAAATACAAATGTATCATTTTAACCCATACAATGTTTTGTTGGCTATTTCTACAAATATACCCCATGCTAGTTAAGGGGTTTTGTGGTCCAGGGTCACATGTATCAAAATATTCATATTATTTAATTAAATTAATTTACTATTATTCAAATATTTGTTAAATATTATACAACAATGATTTAAATATGATATATATGAAAATATTAATATTATTTACATTAAATTAATTAACAATTACAATTATTAAATATGACCTTTTAAATGGTTAAGTAACATTACTCAAATATTATTTTAATTAATATAGATAATAAAATGTATGAATATTTATATATTGAAGAAATATTAATATAGTTTAAGTAATAAAATATATTTATTTTATTTTTAAAATAAAATATTATTGCAATATATTTTTATTAATTAAAAGTAAAGAAATACATAACATTTTCTTTTTGGTGCAAAATTTTACAATGTGTCAAAAATATTTGACACATTCATTCCAATATTTAATGTGTTTAGTGTTTGTTAAATATTCCTCAAATTTAAAGATGTTTAGCCAAAAGATAAAATAAGATTGTACAATCTGAAATTGCAAAATATGATTTAAACATATATATTATTTTCTACTAAAGAACCATAAGCAGCTATAGTAATATAAAAAATATATATGATACAAGTCATATTGATTCCAGATACAAATAATGTATTTAGACAATATTAAACTGCTATAAGTTCAAATTTTGTTTACATTAGATTCAGATTATAATTATATATGCAAATATATCATGCATATTCACATATAGCAGAAGTGAGATGTTTTAACAATATATTAAGGTCGAATATTTCAGTAAAATACATTTCGAATATGTTCACAAATATATAGCCTAATAGAAAAATACTGTAACACACTCATGACGCTTCTCATTCACACCCTCCGCAGTAAAACACAACAGACTGATATTATCATGACACTTATTCAAATGAACAACCGGTCATTGATCAGCACTCCTGTTCAATGTGAGTGACAGCCAGATCTGAGTTATGATTGAGCCGTGCAAACAGTTCTAATGAAACTGTTAGAAAGGCCTTTGACTGAGCAGCCCTGAAGGCAGCTGAAAGCACACAGACCAGGATCTGCCTAATCCTGCAGAGTTTCTCTAATGTGCTGAGAGCTTTCCTTAAGGACATCCAAACCCCTCCCGTCACGTGTCAAGCACACATTCAAATACATCTCGCAGATATTGTTTTGAAATATCTGTGCATCTTAAAACAGCTCATAATTGTCAGCGGCATGTCTTATTTCTATTGATTTGTCCGTATTTTACGAGCACGTTCGTGCAATCTGTGGTATCATGCTAAATTATTTGTCTTTATACAGTCACACCACCTTGCGTAAACACCCATCCCCACTGTTTGCTCTTCTGAATGGCGCTTTCCTTCTCTAAGACGTTTCAAAACATTTGGAGTCTGTCCAAACAGCTCTGAATCCCAACTGTGTGTTTTGTCAGAGATGATGACTGATCTGCTCGGCTCTTTCAGACCCGATGGAGTGGAATTGTGGGAACGTTCAGAAGTGGCTGTTGTGGACGGAGCATCTCTACAGGCTCCCGCAGGTGGGAAAGGCCTTCCAGGACCTGGATGGCAAAGATGTGTGCTCCATGAGCGAGGAAGACTTCCGTCAGCGTTCGCCACAGTGCAGCGAAACTTTACACGCACATCTGGATATCTGGAAATCAGGTGAAATACATATAGTCTGATTAGTGTGTGCTGAGATAACTAAGCACTTACAGTTCATGCAAAAGACTGTTTGGACTTAGGGTTGTGCAGAATTCAGAATATAAGAATTCACCCCCATTTCATTTAATCAGTGTGAATTTGAATTGAATTAGACAAACAGGAAGTTGAATCGGATTTTGAACAGCAAGAAACTTGCTAAAATGCAATAAAAATGCAGCACAGTGACAGTGTTGTTATTGTTAACTAAAACTAAAATTATTTCATATTTTTTTCATTAATTGAAATAATAACATACATTTTTGTTTTTAAAAGTTCAACTTAAAAATGTAAAGATTAGAAAGTTGAACTTAAACTGAAAAAGATTAAATGACAATTAGAAATGTTCTTTTAACTGAACAAAACTAAAACTGAAATGAAATGAAATAAGTTAAAGTTAACAGAGATATTTAAAAAGTAATACAATTCACAACAACATATAAAATCACTAAAACATAAACAAAAAAATTAAATAAAATATGAGAATGTAAAAAAGCAAAGTCAAAATATTAATAAATACTTTTACAAATAACACCTATTTGACTAATAACACCTATTTATTCTCCTATACTGTATGTTCAATGCATTTTTATCTTATTTTTTAGATAAGACATGACATAATATATAATTTAAGACATACTGTAAAAACTATGAACATAGGTTATTAATGTTATGTTTACAGGTAATTCATAATGAAAAATATGATTTTATTATTATTATTATTATTAATTATTATTAATAATTATGTCTATTAATAATTATTTCTTAATTATTCAAATTCGCATTTCAATGTTGCATCCTGTCTGAACCCATCGATTGAGAAAGTGTATGTTCTGGCTGAATGTTTGCATGCGTGTGTATTCATGCTGCATTTCTCTCTTGTGTTGTGCATTCAGCTGCTTGGATGAAGGAAAGGTGTTCAGGTGGAGAGACCAGGATGAGAGGTACGTCACAGTAAACTACACAGATATACAGTAAAACACCATGGCATTAGAGCCTGGCACTAGTGAAAGCACAGGACTGTCATATTGTCACGTAATGATGAACCTGTTCAGATCAGATCGAATCATGCCAATAATAAAAAGAGGTTATTGAGAGACATTTTACATTAAGCATTTTCATTGAAATTTATATATCACACAACTTGTACAAGTATTCTGGCAATGTCATAGTACTGATGCTTACAATATTCATATACCATTTCATTTCCATGGAAGTGTTATTATTGTTTACTGAAACTAAAACTATAAATAATTGTTTTTGTTACTTAAAATAAAGCTGAAATAAAAAATTTTTGTATTGTTAAGATACTTATTGTACTTCAGTGTATTTCATTATATTGAAATTTGTGTATACGTTGAAGTATTAAAATGACAAAAAAACGGAAATAGAAATGAAAAATAAAGCTAAATAGAACAAATATAGAACAATAGAGATGACGATAATGATGATGATTTAATGTACATCACTAAAGCTTAAACTAAAATATTTAATTAAAACAAAGTCTAAAAATAAAGCTAGTTTAAAATATGAATAAATTCTATAATATTATATATAATACTAACACTGGAAGATGTTGATTTATATTTTCTTTAAAGTACACTTTCACTCTCTGTCACAACACAACACAAAACACACTCTCGTTATAATCAATGAAGGGATGTGAAATGATGGACAGACCCTGCTTGTGTCACGCACTTTTAGACCAGACTGACTTATTTATTTTAGATTTCTGTCATGTGCTTGTAGTCTAGATATAAATGCATGTTTTATAAAGAGGATAGCTCTGGCTATGATTTATTCTGGGATTGGATTGGATTGTAACTATAATCCTGTATGTGTGCGTTGTCTCACAGAAGGTGAAGAGCTGTGGTCTGAAGCCGATTCGTCTTGTTCTGGTCAGCCGATCCATCTGTGGCAGTTCCTCAGAGAACTTCTCCTCAAACCTCACAGTTACGGACGCTGCATCCGCTGGCTGAATAAAGACAAAGGTGAGGACAGGACAGCTCTCCTGCACAGTAATGCAATAATGCATCTCCATGGTCTGTTCAAATTAGGCCACGCGTTCCATGATCAATAGTTTTCTGAGGTGTTTCCAAGAATACCACGCTGCATTCTTCAAAATAATGTTCTTGCTATCTGTGGTTCCATGAAGATCCTTGGATCACTTTCCATTCCACAAAATGTTCTCAATATTCTTGAAATGTTCTTCAATCTAAGAAACATGGTTATTTTAAGAACTGTTTACTGAAAGGTTCTTTGAGGAACCAAAAATGGTTCTTTAATGACATTGCTGGTGGAAAAACAACACAACTTTTGCAACCTTTTTTATGAGTGTACTTATCCAACACATTGTAGCACCATGTTTTGAAGCATGGCTGCTGGTTTGAGCTGGTTCTTAGCTGGTCATGTGCTGGTCCTAAGCTGGTCCTGAGCAGGAGATAGTTGCTTAGGACAAGCTTAAACCAGCTCAACCCAGCAGTCATGCTTCAAAACATACCTAACCAGCATATAGTAGCTGTTTTTTTCAACAGGGTACCATCCTGCTATATCGTGTGTTAGTAAAGTTTTCAAGCTAAAGCCGTAACTGACGTGTTTTGGATGTGTGTCTTCACAGGGATCTTTAAAATCGAAGATTCGGCTCACGTGGCACGTCTCTGGGGTTTAAGGAAGAACCGTCCGGCTATGAACTATGACAAACTCAGCCGCTCTATTCGGCAGTACTATAAAAAGGGCATCATCCGCAAGCCAGATGTCTCGCAGAGACTCGTCTATCAGTTCGTCCATCCGGTGTAAGAGAGATAGTGAACTCAACCACTGAGAACTGACAAGCCCTCCTACACATCTCCTGAGACTATTTCTGGGTTTTGCATGACAGTGAAATCAAGACAAATTCAAGAAAGATCCAAGATTTTCTGTGTAAAATATAATTGTGCTTAGAAACGTCCAATATATACTTGCACTCTTTTAAAAGCTCCTGTGTGTCTGTTCAAATGTAGCATCAGCTTTGCACTGCTACTTTCTGTTACTTTAAGAAAAGCCTGTCAAATAAACGCTGATGTTTAACAGAAGCACTAGATTTAGTAGATATTCTTTGAAGTATGTTACAGGTTACTCGCAAGGTCTGCCTGTCAGCTAATAGTCCACGTGTCTCTGAGCAAACCTTGCTTTCCCTGCCCATGATTTGCAGTGGAAAGACTCGAGTTTGCGTTAATCTCTGGCTGCCACCTAACAAACATCCCCTTTTTTCTGGTTTGTGATTAATTGCACTGCAAACCTTTCAAGTCTGCCCATGTGAACTTTCTCCACGTTCTTCAGTAATCGGCCGCCTTTGCACGCACCTCTTGCTCACGTCATGTTTCACACTGATGCAAACGAGGGCTTATAGCGGCCCTTGGATTTCCATGCACTGCATGTGTCACGTGTGTTTTAACGGTGACAGGTTTAAGTCAGGAAGACCGAGTTTAGGAGAGAAAGTCATTTGGAGCCTGAGGAAGGTTTGGTTTCTATTATGTATTTTTGTAAATCTCTATTGTGAAGTCTAATCTAAGAGTCACTGGATAACAGTTGTTTTCACTAATGCCGGCATTATGAAATATTGTCTGTACTTATACAGTTATATCGAAGCCGAGAGGTAATTTTTCATGTACATTCAGTTGTTGTTTCTTATGCATTTCTTTATTAAATATTCTTTTTTTCATCTTGTGTCCTGTATCATTCACTTGATCTTTTACAATCATTTTAACATTATAGAATAATAACACATACATTTTTGGACATGGAACTACAGTAGAATTTCTATATCTATCAAAGTACAGTACCACGGTATTACCATTGACTCTATTACTGTACCGTGATACATTTGTTGTAAAGGAGTAAGGGAGAATCTCACCAAAAGAAACATTTTAGACATAAAATGTTTATTTTGCAATAGTTTTTTCTCTTTAACTTTGATTCAATCTAAATTCTTAATATCATGGTATATTCAGACATTTTACTTGATTTGTTTTGCTGCATACATTATGCTATTCTAATATTACTTATTTTTTATATAAATTATTTATTATATATTTAGATTTAAGTTTATTACATTTGAGATTTTTCTGCTGAGATGTAAATAAAATTAAGACACTTTTCAGATTAAAAATTTATATAATTTTATCATTTCAATATTTTATTCTAATAATACTTATTTTTATAAATAAGTATATTTTTGACGAAAAATAATAGTAATTCAATGAAATCTAAAAAGTGTAATTTTCTTTAAAGAAAAATATGACTTTTCTAGTTATCAATTTTGAGGCGAGATATGACCGAATTACTCTCCAGATTATTGGTCAGTATAATCCGAATAGTAAAGGACTTCTGCAATCCTGACCTCTAGTGGTGACCCAAAGCTTTGTATTTCACTCACTTGCATTGGTCTCAGATTCAGAAGGTTATTTTATTGTGAACTTGAATAGAACAGTTACTACACCGACATGAAGAGTGAAACACATCAGTCCAGTCTGAACATACAGTATATATACATCACCTCCTCCATCCACAACCCATAACATCTGGTCCTGAGCGAAGCTCTCAGACTAAAACAAGGCTACAGTGTTAAAAACATGACAAATGAAATCACCATAGATTATTATTAACATTGTTGCACTAAAGTAAGGAGTTTACCCACTGAATCAATTATGGGCCGCATGTTAAAAACATTCCCAGTCTCATAAACAGACAAAAGGCATAAACATTTGAACACACTTTTCAATAGCATGTGCCCACATACCAGTGTGAACCACAGTTCAATGCTCATGAAATCATAACTAATATCCCGACTCAGACATTCTGAATTTATATCATTAAATCTGAAAACCTCCACCAGCAGTCCTTCAGGATAAACGTTTCTAAACACTTCTCCAAAGTTCTGCACTCTTTTAAGACAAAGCTTTCAATTTGTTCACAAGCTTTTACATTTTCTTAAAATATTTATTTTTTAAAAGAAGAAAAGATTTAAAAAAAAAGAGAAGGAAAAGTGAATTCAATGTGTTTTGAGGCATTATTTACATTTGGAAAAAAAATCTTTACGTATTAAAGCAAAACTGACCCTATTTACACACGTTTCCGGTCTTATTTTGCACAATTCCTTGAGAAAAATATGTAAAAAATAATAAAATAAAAATGCTCCACCTCTACAAGGACTCTCCTTGTTGAATGATGTCATCAAGCCCTTTGATTCTCAAGCCCCTCCCCCTCAGCCACATGGGTCCATTCCAGTATGTAACGCCCTCTTTTTACATCCAATTAGCATAAAAGCAAGTCCCACAGTTTTCTCATTGAATATCCATAAATATGTACAATTATATAAGCAAAATAGATTGAAAATGCGGTTTCATGTTGATACACGAGAAAGGGCCACTAGGTTTAACACAGAACCTCCACTTCAAAATAAAAGTCTAGTATACACATTACATAGCTGATTCTCGCTATGCTAGGCTTCATGGACGTCATCACATTAATATTGTTACAGGAGACCATACACGAACACATGTCAGCAGCACAATAATTCATACTGAACATACTGAATCATTCCCTGCTCTCGCTGGGGTAGATATGTGTTCTTTTTCGTTATGGTATTAAAGAAATGCTGCGTAAAGCTTCTCAGCAAGTCAATCAGACAAGGAAATTGTAGTTTCTCTGAAATCTCGCATTGGAGCAGTGCACAATGCAACTAAACGGGCTCGATGTAGTTAGCCGGGAACAAGCCTAGCTGACCGCTGTCTAACCGGCCTTTGCACCAACCCTGCTCGTCCTCATCCTCCAGTTTGGTCAGCTCTGCTCCTGCGAGAACACATGGACCTATGGTTAATATGAGCACATACAATGCAAAGATGGGCATTTTTAAGAATAAAACACTGATTGGGTAATAACTGTTCTAGTTTCATGCCTCTTGTATTTTGATCCATTTTGTTCAGGGTTCTTTGATAATAAAACATATTTGTAATGTCTATTTCAACATTATAAATGTCCTTAGTCACTTTCTATCAATTGAATGCATCCTTGCTGAATAAAATATAGTTTCAATGGAAAAAGCAGCTAAAATTGAGTTCATCAACAGTTTATTGGCATATCGATGACCTCAAATGACATGAAAAAACTGAATCAAAGTATATTTATGAATGCTATATATTCATAAAAAAGACTAGAGACTTCGATATTGATTTTAAGGATCAAATAGTAATTTTCTAGCAGCTGTTTTGGAAAACATTTATAGAACAAACATTTCAGGCTATAACGGTTTCAGATAATTAATAAAAATATATTTTTAGCCATCAAAGATGCATTCAATTGATAAATAGTGACAGTAAAGACATTTATAATGTTGCAAAATATTTATATTTGAAATAAATGCTGTTCTTTTGTACTTTCTATTCATCAAAGAAGGTTTTCACAAAAATATGAAGCGACAACTATTTTCCATATTGATGAAAATAATAAGCAGTCTCTTGAGCAGCAAATCAGTATATTAGAATGATTTCTGAAGAATCATGTGACACTGAAGACTGGAGTAATGATGCTGAAAATTCAGCTGCACATCACAAGAATAAATTACATTTTACAATATACAACAATAGAAAAACCTTATTTTAAATTGTAATAATATTGCACTTTTACTGCGTTTCCAATCACATAAATGCAGCTTTGGTGAGACTTCATCCCCCCAGTGCTAGATTCTGAAGGGTAGTATGCTCTGACAGATTCTCACCTGCTTTAAACGTGAGCTCATCTTGTTCTTGGCCCTCGTAGTCATACAGCGCTCTCACTCGCACTCCTTTACTCTCCTCTTCGAACGGATTTTCACCGCCGTTTGTTTCGCTGGCTGGTTGAGCCGCAGGCGGCTGCTCGTCATCCGACCATTCGGCAGAATACTGCTGGTTCTTCTCATAACTGCTCACGCTGAGGAGAACAACAGATGAGAGAAGCTCACGGCGGTTTCTTCATAGATTAGAACAATAACAACAGCACAAAAACATCAGTACCTGCCCCGGTTTGAAGTCTGAGGCGTGCCCTGATCTACTCCATGTGTGACTTGAGTCAGTGTGACTCCATCATGGTTCCTCTTCACCTTCTCTTTCTTATTAATGGAGTGGCTGAGCTCTGGGTTGAACTCCTGATCCAGAGACGGGAGTAATCAGTAACTAGCACCAGATATGTGTTGTTGCACATCTTCATACAGACTTTACCTCCATCTGTGGCCAGTTCATGTGCATGCCTGGCCCGTGGACGCTGTTGAACCACTTGAGGTCTTCTTGAGCACTGGCTGAGGCGATGCTTCGCTCTAGTTCCCTGTAGACTGCAGCGTAGCTGTAGAGATTGAATTATAGAGATCATTAAGAGACTGATGAATGGTTTGGTAAATACAATGTTCTTATATATTCACGTATTTCCTATTTCAATAGGAAGTTCGGGCAGGGCATTGAAAGGCTATTCAAATATATATATATATTATAATTAGTGAATTTTGTATATGGGCCAGCATAAGTATTTAGAGAAATACTGTAAATTATAAATCATATAGTTTGGGAATCAATATGATTTTTTTAATGAAAAAAGCCTATATAATATATAATGCATATGTTTGTGTGTGTATGTATGTATGTATGTATGTATGTATGCGCGCGCGTGTGTGCGTGTGTGTGTGTGTGTGTGTGTGTGTGTGTGTGTGTGTGTGTGTGTGTGGGAAGATTTTTTTGTTGTATGTCTTTGAAAGTCTGTTTTGCTCAACAAGGCTGCATTTATTTGATAAAAAAAATTACAGTACAAACTGTAATATTGTTAAGTATTATAAAAATTGAATAGAACTGTTTTCTATTTAAATACATTATAAAATATAATTTATTCCTGTGATGCAAAGCTGAATTGTCAGCATCATTACTCGAGTCTTAGATGTCACATGATCATTCAGAAATCATTCTAATATGCTGATTTGCTGCTTAAGTAATATTTATTATTTCATAATACATTTCATAACAGAAATATTTTGTAATATTATAAATACTACCTTTACTGTCAATTATTAATTGAATGCATCTTTGCTGACTAAAAATATAAAAATATAAAAATATATATTGGGGTCAGTAAGATATTTTGAATCTGCTAAAAGTTGAATTCCTCAACAAGACACTAGCATATTATAGATGAGGTCAAAGACATCAAAACCCAGAAATCAAGTGTGTTTATGAATGTATTATGTTCATAAAAAGACTCGACTTCAGACCACCAGGTTTTGGAGAGCAGACCTTTGGCTCTCGGTGAGGTTAAGATGGCGTTTGATATCCAGAAGCACTTCCCGGAGGAAGTTCAGCCGGTTCTCCTCAAACCGCTGGCACTGCTCAAACACCACCTCCATGTTCTCCATGTACTGCGGCGTGCACTTGCTGAGCTCATCAAGGCTCTTCTCGTATTTCTCTTTGGCCTGAAACACAAAACAAATTGCATCTTCAATCCTCTGACTTGCTGCATACGAGATGCCTCATTTATGCAAATGTGAAGAGATGAGCCAATCATTACAGAGTATTTACATAAAGTTCTAAAAGTTCAATTCTGACCCAGTTCATGGGCCAAAGAAGACGTCATGTTAAACTAAATTACGACTTTGGTACACAAAACTGCAATATTATAAGTGAACCGTAAAGAAAAACACGTAGACACACTGAAATAATGAATATTTGTAAGATAAATGTTATTCAGTGTCATAGGAAATAAAAATGACAAACCGCAAAACCCATTTTAGGTCAATATATTTCTTAAGAAATAAAACTATTTTAGGACAATTAAGATTTTTCATATATATTGTGTGCTATTTTAATGACAATTTGCACAAATTCTCATTATTGTAAATAAGAGCACAAATTTATAATAATAATAATAACAACAATAATAATAAAGAGAGAAATAAAGAATAAAATTATGTTGATTAAATTAAAAATAATTGTATTACAGTAATTTAAAAATCACCATAATATTGAAAATAAGAAAAAATGCAAATGAACTCAGATGTAAAATGTCCAGACACACCAAAGTAATAAACATTTGTGAGGGAAATGTGATTAATTGTCATGAAAATAATGAGGAAATGTTAAGATCATCTTAGGTGAAGATCTTGAATGTTTAGTTTTGTAAGAGAACTTTATATTTGGGGCTGAAACAGGAGTAAACCTGCACTTCAACAGCATGCACACATTATCATACCTGACTAATATCATTATATGTGTTGGTTTTATAAATGCACATGGGATGGTTTCATAGATGAGTCCAGCTTGTCTATTGTTGTGTTGTGGCTCAGCTGATTCCTCTGGGACTCTGGGTTAAGTGCTTCTAATGGATGCTGGCTTAGGTTAAAGGCTAATGAATTGGCTGTACAGTGCGTTAGAGGGCCATTTATTGAACGTCCCGGTGTTGTTTCCCGTTAAGTGTTCCAAAGACAGAGCAGTAATATGAAAGGAAGCTCTGGGGAGGCGGACCTGCTGGTGTAATGAATAGCGGATGAAATTGCTTTAGGATATTTCCATTCGCTGCCGTCTGCTGCTTCTATTGTGTTGAACTTTAAAAGCTGAATTTCTTGTTAACAGACGGGTGAAAGAAATGTCACATAAAGTGCAACATGAATTTGACATAAAATACATTATCATGTATACATTATTATGAAAGAAACCAGGCCTGCAGGTCAACATTTTATGGATACTACTAAAAATACTAAACCAAATATTGACTATAATTTATGCCATGCACACAATTTAAAGGATTGTCCCAGTTGTTCCATAGACATTCAATGTAAGTACATGACCGTAAACATAACTTTTAGTTTGCTTATGCTATGCCTGACCTTTTGAACGTCGTTTTTGCACTTGTCCAACTTCTCCTGAAGTTTCTTTTGCTGATCTGATGTGACTGACGCCTCTCCTTTGCTATTAGCCTCCCTTGTGGATGCTAGTTTTTCTTCTTTGCAGGTCATATGGTACGCTTTCTTTGCTGTTTCCAACTGCAGATTGAAGATAATATGAACTTGATAAGCATAAGAAATTTAAGTAAATTCTTTGTATTTTTGAGCAAAGATATTTCCAAAATATCTTGTAGTTCCAAGTCAGGACATAACATTAAAGGTGCATTAAGTCAGTTTTTGTCTATGGCTTTACTTTCAGTGTAATAATAGAGCACTGCTTGCTGCGTATGTGAAACAGAACAAACTCTAAAAATGCAATGGAAAGTTGAGCACATTGCATTCTGGGATATAGTTGTCCCACACAATGCTCTGTTATATACTACACATTTAGGCAAATATACTCTAGTCTAGTATTCCATACATACAGAAAATATGCACACTGTGCACAGTATAAACACTGTTTACAGCAGAAATAGTATATCATTCCAAATTACCTATAATTCATCAGCATTTATGGGATTTTATTTCAGGTCACAAAAATAAGAAGCTGATATTCACTAGCAAAGACATTTTTTTAAGTAGTGTTAATGTTTTTGATTGGATAAATTACTTAGTGTGCCTTTAAAAACTGTAAATTATAAATGTGCACACTAATGTTCAAAGTTTTGGGGTTTGGAAGACATCTCTTTTTTTCTCACCAAAAATTATAAAAACAGTAATATTGTGAATTATTATTACTATTTAACAGACTTTCCTTTTTCTATTTGAATATATTTTAAGATATAATTTATTCCTGTGTTTTTCAGCATCATTACTCCAGTCTTCAGTGTCACATGATCCTTCAGAAATCATTCAAGAAACATTTCTGATTATCATCAGTGTTGAAACAGTTGTGCTGCTTCATATTTTTGTGGAAACCATGATATGTTTTATTTACCAGGATTCTTTGAAATAATACAAAGTTCAAAAGAACAGCATTGCACATTCATTTTAAAAATAGAAAGTGTCCCAAAGCTCAGTCTTCTCACCTCTTTGAGTTTTTTGGCCCAAGGTTTCTGGGCTTTCCGGAAACCCTCTTCTGTCTCTTTGGTTTCTTTGAAGCCGCCCATCATTTGTTTGTGGTAGACCTCTTTCTGCCAGTTCTTCACCTTCTCTAAGTCCTCGTTCAGCAGGTTATTTTTCACCTCCTGGTGCAAGTCGCTCACCTTTTCTGCTTCTGTCATCAGAGCGACCCAGGCTCTCTCCAATGTCCCGTACTGCGGCCCTGCGAGCGGCAATAAACAACACATTAGAACTGATTAAGTGAGAAAGCGAGGGTGAAAGAGAAGCTTATTTGGCTTAAAAAGCAGCAGTCGTTCAGCACCTCTCTCCACCAGCTGCCTCCACCTCTTGGACCAGTCGGTGAGCTGCTGGGCATAGGCCTTCTCGATCTTGGCACGCTCCTGGATGCAGCTCATCATGTCATTGCAGAGTCGATGGCCATCCTCGATTCGCTTTACTGTGCGCTTGTAGTTCCCAACCTGAGAAACAGGGATAGATTCTGAAACAGGTCAAGTCACGGACAGGCAGCAGTAAAGCATTAGAGCTGAATGATCTGTAATTCAATAGAAAACATTGTCTGTCCACTTCTTCAGTGTCCTTGGTTCCATATGGATTAAAAAAACATACAACAAACAAATGTAATCTAATCTAAAATAAGAATAAACTAATTCAACCAACCAATACAATGAATGAAATTTTTTCTTTTTTCATAAATGAAAAAGGTATATTAAAATCATCAAAGAAATTGTTCACTCAATAGTTTTATATTGTAATTATATATATATATATATATATATATAGTATTGATATTGTACTGTTCTTTTATATTTATTACATAATACTATACATGATATACTATGAAAAAGTCCTAAAACTAATACAAAAAAAGTTACATAACAATTATAAATACAATTGCATAGTGTGTGCCGTATACATACTATATACTACAGCAATAATAAGAGTAGTATAACAGTATAGACATAGCCCATCTTTTTATCAACCAATAAAAAAAATATATAATTTTTATTAAATATAATATATTTTATAATTACATAGTTTAAGAGCATCGGGATACTTAATTACATCATTTGGAAGATTAAATTTTATTCAATCAAAACTTTTTTATATGGAGTCAAAATGACATTTACTTGTATGTAGCAATCTCAAGCCTCAGGCTAGGTCTGACTTGAAAAGTTTATATTATATTTATATTATCTGTTAAAATAGATTTCTCTGTGGAGATAGTGAATGGGATCTTACTAGAGTCTGCTCTATCATTTATGGCTGATAAATCCACAACAATGACACAGTTTTACTTCTAATGCTATGATAATACCACGCTGATCAATATAATGTTTGGTTCCCTTTGGCTGTATTTGACACTTCCACATTATTGAAAGTCAATTAGTCAATATGATACGACATCACGTGACAGTCGCTAACAGCATGTTTGGCATCTAATAAACCAGCAGCGCTTCACAGCCGTGATTGCCTACAGGTACATGCCTGGACGAAGGAGATATTTAACCTACACGTGTGATTAATAATATTCAAAAACAACATGTAGTGAGATTTTGAGCCTGACCTCCCAGAAACTGTCCGTGGTCTCGTCGGACATGGCGGACTCATCGTAGGCACCCGACATGCTGTGAGATTTGGCAGAGGACTGAAGCTAACAAAGGAAATTCACCATGTACTGCAGAAAAGAGAAATGAGAAAAGTGATGAGAACATAAGCACTATTGTGCAAAAACTTACCAAAAACAACAAAGAAAAGTATTTGACCCTCTATACCATCCTAACAGGACCTCCTACATGAAAATGATGCTTTGTGAAATACATTTAAAACATCAAAATGTCAAGTTGAACCATGCATTTAGTAATTTAAAATAATAGTTTATAATGGATGCTCTGCATCGAATGGGTGCCGTCAGAATGAGATTCCAAACCGCTAAAAAATCATCACAATAATCCACTCGATCAGATAACATCTTCTGAAGCAAAAAGCTACAAGTTGGTATGAAACAAATCCATCAATAAGATGTTTTAACTCATAACTGACGGCTAAAATAGAAGTCCATAATCCATAATATTGTTTCCTGCAGTGAAAAAGTTGTCTCTTCTAAATCATGAGAGAAATCTGCACAGATCAAGCAAAGTTTACAACCAAAAACAGTCCTAAACAAAGATGTTGATTTTAATGAGCATTTTATTAATTATGAACTAGTATTTTGGACAGCCGAGCGATATACTGGTTCAAACGGTAAATCAATTTGAATTACGGACATGGTATGAATAAAAAAAAAGAAAGACAACATGACATGACAAGCGGCTAAGCAACGTTAACTGCAGGATCTTCTGACTAATGATTGGAGAACTTTTAGAACTATTGATTAATGCTTAAAACGAACCAACTGTAAACGGCTGTTGAGGCGACTCTGGCCAGAGACATTGAAGACGAACGCGAAGAGGAGAAAACACGGTAACGGTAGCAGAGCAAACTCACTTCACCGTGCGCGAAATATTAGAAGAAAATCCTACATGCTCAGTTGGGAGCGGGAGTTTACATGAATGCATCTCTGAAGGAAACTGGTGTTCAGAAAAGTTATGATGTATTTTCTTTTCATCTTACCTCCATATTGCATCTTAAAGTAGTATTTAAAAAAGCAGCGCTGCTTTGTTTACAGAAACGCTATGTCACAGCTGTTCCATAAGCGCCACCTCCTGGCAGAGAATGAATTTATTTAATTCATGTTTTCATCTAATTTACATCAAAAGCTGCTCATGTAGCATGTTTGTTTGTATTTTATTTAAAATGCAGTGGTTCTGTTTCATGCATTCTGATTCATATAAAGGCACAATCGTGAAAAAATGTGATAAACCATTAAGTCAGAATCCTAAAAAATAAACATTTAGTGCCCAGCACAAGCCAGGAGCGATAAAGTTGAAGTTAAAAACATCTTGGAAATGTCTAGATGAGTTTCAAAACATGCAACTTTTCACTTCACAAGATGTTAATTGGTGTACTGGAGTGGTGTGGATTATTATTAAAATTACTCATTCTGACGGCACCCATTCACTGCAGAGGATCCATTGGTGAACAAGTGATACAATGCTACATTTCTCCAAATCTGTTCCTATGAACAAACAAACTCATCTACATCCTGAATGCCCTGAGAGTGATTACATTTTTAGCAAATTTTCATTTTTAGGTGAAATATTCCTTTAAATAGTCCAAAAAGCATGAAAAGTGAAGTCTTTTGTTTTGTGTGAGGCATGAATTTAGTTTTCTGAGCATTCAAGACTAATTTTTAAACTTGCACAGATGTCCATAATGGGTGACCTGTCACTGATAACCAACCCAAGCAGCCTCTTCAATATTACAATTTAATTTGGTTACATACCTTTTGTGAAATCATTGACAAAATATATATAGTTTTGTGTTTATCTAAACCCAGACAATATCTAATTGAATCTGTCAAAGGAAACTTAATTCAAATGTAATTTTTGCCTGTACAAAACATTCAAGAACATGCTAATATGACAAATTAGTAATGTAGAGATCTATGTGATTTCACAAAGGCTTGTGATTAAATCCCACTGCCACTTTATATCTGGCCACATTATGCCCGGAAACAAACACTCGGCTTCAGTTTGATGCTGATAATTTAACTCTCAGTGATTGACTACCATCTCGTCAAAGTGATGGACATCAATCAAAGTAAAAACACTGAAGGAAAGGAACGAGAACCCAGAGAGAAGAGACAAATCCAATGTCACAGTACAAAACAAACATGACCTGAATGCACAATCACATCTGAAGACATCTAATATAACCTTGAAAGAAAAAGTATGAATGCCATATTATAGCTCGCTGAAGCCGTACTACACAAACGACATTGACAAATGACTCAAGTGACTTCTGAGTGTTTGCAATGATCATATAATTATACTCGAGCCATGATGATGTCATGCCATTATTCAGACCTGACAAGATGAGATGACTCTACGAGGTCAACTGGATCATATTTGATATGCACATTTCAAAGGCTTTTAAGTGATCTACACGTTGCACACAATGCTTTCTGTCATCTGATTGATAGTTAGTATCACAAAACCTTTTAGTATCACTGTACAAACTTCAGATTGTGGTGCATGTGTCTTTTTGCTGTCAAATCTTTACTAATTTTTATAAAGCCAATATATAAAAACGTGCAAATATTGTAAGTAATTATGGTAACACTTTACCATTTGTTAACTATATTTAATGCATTAGCTAACATTGAGCAATAAATTGTAACAGTATTTATTAATCTTTGTTAACAGTAGTTAATACAAATACAACTCATTGTTAGTTCATCTTAGCCAAGGTCCATTAAATATTATATATTAATAGATACTATTTTTGGAATATGAATATTTATGGAATCAAAATTCAGATTAATAAATGCTTTAGAAGTATTTTTCATTGCTAGTTTATGTTAACTAACGTTAACAAATGGAACCTTGTTGAAAAGTGTTACAGTAATTATTCAAGATGAACACTTATTAATTAATTTAACTATCCATAAATCATTTTCTTTTATATAAATTATAAGTTAGACTGTTATAAATATCTCATTGATTTACAGTAGAACCAGAATTTCTAACTTTTTGGTCTCATAAATATCAGCATCTTGCACACTTTTGCTCAGTTTGAGCTTCTTAATAAACCTGAGGTCTTTTTTCTTGAGTTTGAGCTCCATATTCTCCTCTACATCATATAAGAGACATAAAAGTTGAAGACATCATATGAGTCGTGGACCCCAGGAAGACTAGAAACCAGTTTGTGGAAGCTAATGGGGATCCAAATAAACAATAAAAGCCTGATGTATCAAATACAAAAAAATAAACATGCCTTTAAAAAATATTTAGTCTAAAGCTTCAAAAACCTTTGCAGGGTTAAATCAATTATTGTGCAAGTTGTTCAAAACCAATATTGCAAAATAGCCTCAATTTGGCAGCATGTTGAGTCAATCCATTCAATCTGACGTGGCGGCAGTGGGCGGCGTTTTAATCACTGCACATGACTCTATTTGGCACATCAGACAAAAGAACTGTAAAAGTGCTTGGGCATCCTAAACTTAGATCATAGCAACATTCAAAGCATTGCATCACAAATGCATAAAACAAGCCACATAATTTAAGATCATAAACTTAAATCACTTTCTATATTTATATCACATTAAAAATGTATTCAAATAACCTTATCTTGGCATTTAATACTATCTTTATCTCATTTCAAATGCTATGAGACCGTATTAAATAATACAAGCACATTCAAATACAATCTACACGCCGATAGATCAAAGGTCACGGCATGTATGAATGCACTAACATACGCACAAAAACAGACTCCAGCCAGTTAAATGAGCATGTTACTCTGATAAACTCAACTAATCATAATTAAATATATACCTTGAATGCAATGCAAGCAGTGTGAAAGCATCTGCCAAATGCATGAGTGTAAATCACAGTCAAAAACAAACCCCCACGCTTCCCCCAAACAAAGCTCTTCTCCAACACATGCATCATCTCCTCCATACTGATGACGAATGCTCCAGCCACGACAAAAGAGGAAAGGCAACAAAAGGCTCACCGATCCCCCGCGTTCAGCCAGGGCACAGACTGTCTTCAGATACCAGGCACGTGGGACCTCCACGGCAAAAACCAGCCCAACCGCCGCTCCTCTACACACTTTTGTGCAGTTTCACCTCTTTGTTCCTGGGTAAAGCGTTTCGTTAGGCTTTAGAGTAACTGCAGATGCAGTCAAACTCACTGAATCTCTAATGCTGGGTCGTTAAAAACACGTCTTGGTGAAAAAGGTGGGTGTTCACAAGTGCAGCAGTGTGTGTGTGTGTGTGTGTGTGTGTGTGTGTGTGTGTGTGTGTGTGAGAGGGAGAGAGAGAGAGGGGGGGAGTGAGAGAGAGAGAGAGAGAGAGAGAGTAATCACATTTGACTTGAATTATTCTGACAGAGTGAGGTGGGGGTGAGGGGGGGGGGGGCTTGGGGTAAATTCAGCTTTAAGGCTTCTATTTATTTTTTGACAAAAACAACACTGAAAACAATACTTGGTGCTATTTTCAACAGAATTGTATTATTTGTATTGACTTATTTTATAGTATATAGCATATTTTATCAAATATATTTTTATATAAAATAAAATTAAACATATTTAATTAATATGACAGTACATTAGGTTACACTAAAGTCGTTTTTAAAGATCAAATCAGACTAATTAGAGAAAGTCTCACAAATATCACAGAAATTATATAAAATTCTATCTAAGATGTTTTATATTGGATTGGAATTCAGCTTTAAGGCTTCTACTTGTTTATTTTTTACAGAACACTGAAGACAAATGGTGCTGTTTACAATGGATTTCCTTTATAATTATAAATGTATAGCGTTTTATTCCAGTTATACAGCCATAGTATGATCAAACAATCTCATGAAATGATGTAAATGATGCTTTACAGTTTTGTGATATATGTGAAGTGTCATGATAAACAAAGACCAGGAATGACCGAACCGCTGGAACATTCCCTGTCATGTGTCCATGACCGTATGAAATAAGTGATGTCAATGATTGATGAATGAGTTTCTGTGTTATAAAATACCAGAGACATAATAACTTCTAGTGGCATGTTAATAGCTGTTTACCAACCACAGCCCAGCATACATTTCTCATTTCTCATCAGGCCAGTAACGCAGTTGAGTATTAAGTTATAGTTAAAACAATCTAACCAGTTTGTGTGCTTTTAGAAATATGTAAATGTAAGCAGATTTAATTATTCTAAATATATACTGCCTTTCAAAAGATGGGTGTCTGTAAGATGTTTTAATATTTTTGAAAGAAGTCTATTTTGCTCACCAACACTAAAATTATTTGATTAAAAACAGTAAACACTGTAATATCGTGAAGTATTATTACAATTTAAAACATTTGCTTTCTGTTTGAATATATTTTAAAATCCAGTTTATTCCTGTGAAGCCAGGCTGAATGTTCAGCAATCCTTCAGAAATCATTTTAATATGCTGATCTGCTGATCAAGAAACATGTATCTAGTTTGAGCGATGAATGGAGCTCAAGCGTAGTTCAGACAGACCACGGCGTACATGCTGCATCAGCTGACGCTCAGCTGATCATAACTCCTCCCAGTACAGTGAATTAGATATATAAGATCATCCATAGACCTGCGCTTACCTCCTCCTTACACAGATACATGATCACTTAACCGCTTGCCCACAGAGATATATCATCTGTCCAGCTCATTGCTAAATTGCCCACATTTATTCAAAGTACTGTATTACTCTACTTGGAATATACAACTGTTGCATGTAAAATATGAGGAGGTTTCAAACCTCAGCGAGAATATAGCTCAGAACTGAACCCTTCAGAGTGAAGCCTGCCACCAAATATAAAGTTCAGACCTCTATCGAACAGAGTGGTCCTGACTGAACTGATTATTAAAAAATAATACAACTGTATATTAATAAGCTGCTTCATATTCTTGTGGAAACATGATACATTTTTCAGGATTCCTTAATGACCAGAAAGCTCAAAATAACAGCATTTATTTGAAATATTTATAAATATATTTGATAAAAGTCTTTCCGGTCACTTTTGATCAATTGAATGCATCCTTGTGCCACGAGACGGAGCAAATTAAAAGAACAGTTCACCCAAAAACAACAATTCTCACATCATTTACTCTCGTGTCATTCAAACACAATAGTTTTAGATGAACTATTCCTGCAACTCTTTTGACAAACCAGTAATCAGTTATCATTTATGTATATAATGTATGCATTCAAACACACTATATGACACCTTTCAGCATTAAAGTATGTTCTGAATAAGAGTGTCATCATCAGGACACAACCGTGATGAGTGGAGTCTGACAACATCACAGATGCTCAAAGGAATGCTGCTAAGGCTGTGTTCAGATAACTTATCTGAAGCTGCCCGACTGCTGTTCAAAGTCTGAAGGTGTAGTGTGTGTGCATGTCGACAAATTCAATCGCAGCTAAAGAGAAAACGGAAATGATATCAAAAGTTAGAGATAACTAGTTAAAGATATGTGCTTCTACCAGGGGGATCTTTAGGCAAAGATCGAAGCAGGACCCCTTAAATCATTTTAGCATGTGGATTATTGCTTTTATAAAATATTAAACACCAATGCTACATATACTGTAAGTAAAATCTGCAGTATATTTCTCTGGTATGCCTCAAACCACCAACCTCACATGAGGTAGAAGCAAAAAGGATGGAGTGAAGAAGGACGTAATGAGAGATGGATGAGGAGGAGAACTGACTCGTATTGATCAGTCAGCAGGAGAAACAGCTTGAGCAGCAGAAGAAGTCAAGCCCACACATACACACTCAAACCTTAAAGACTGTTACCCATCTTTATGGCAACGCAGTGGCTATTTGGGTGCTAAATAGCCTCTTAAAATGTATAAATATAATAGATAATATAACAAATTGATTTGAATAGTACAAAATAATATAAAATAACTTTATACACATTTTTATATTTTACACTTAAATATTTTATACTTAGCTAATTCTTATATTTTTATTTTTTATATGTTATATATTTGCTGTTTTAAATTCATTTCTATCACTGTTCAAATGTGCAGAAGTAACCTTATAGAAGCGATTTCTGTCTGATCAGGTGTAACCTAATAGTCAGGTTAATTCAGTTATAATAAATAGTAAAATAATACAATATAAAAATGAATTGAAATGTACAAAATATTTGGAAATACTACTAAAAAAAAAATGTACTTACAAAATTTTCATTTATATATTACAAAATTTTTGGTTACCTGACAAACGTTTTTTAATGCTAACAAAAACTAAAATAATTGTACAGTCTACAAAACTGGCTCTTACATCTGTTCTAACGAATAGTTGATTGAAGGTCTTCAGTGAATACGGACTCATACCGTACACAGTCTGACCTGTAATAACCTGTAAACCCCTGAAGTGTCCTGCTGCTGTACATCTGCAGTCCTTCACAGAGACCCGCAGATCAATAAAGACAAGCCGCTCCGCTCCGATCCCAGAGCCGGTGTACCGACAAAACATGCTACCTATCAGATTGTGCTACCAATAATATATGTGTATTGTTTTAAGGGTAAGTTTAGGGTAGGGGTAGGTATGGAAATAAAAAAAGCCTCAAACCACATGAAAAAGAGGCTGGTAGCACAATCTGATAGGTAGCATTTTTCGCTATCGATTTGTGCTACCTATCTTTTTTAATGGGAGGTAGCACAATCTGAGCGGGTAGCACAAATCGTCAGAGCACCGGACGACTACAGCTGAACAGAGTTCTGTGGAATACCAAATAATGCCCATGCTTGTTAGTCATTCATTTAAACGTATTCTCTTGCCTTTGTATGTTCGTTTGCTGAAATATCTGTCTAATTTGATCATGCTTTCAGCTGCCAATAAAAGTCTGGCTTCTGTTTTATCACATATCCTAACAGGGAATGTTCTCAGAAAAAGTTATTTTCTCTTCAAAAGTTATGACCCACACTGTAAAAAAAAATATTTTTTAAATGTAATATTGTCATGCATTCAGTTTCAGTCTTTCTTACTTCAAAAAGTCACATTTAATTCGATGTGTTGCTATTTCTTTGTAATAAATTGTGAAATGTACTACCAATATCTGTGTGAAAACTGCCAGCAAATTCTACACCATTTTTATTTTCAGTGCACGTTTGCCTTTTCTGAAAATGCAAGAGTGGCAGGATTATGATCAGCTGTTCTTCTGAGCCCAGGACTGATGAATAATTCATTGCCTTCAGTTAATGGATCACAGCAACAAACGATTCTAGAGTCCCTGCATCCCCACATACGTCAAAGCACTAGAACTTGAGCCATGTGCTGTATTTTCTCTCGGTCGGTTGAAATGCTTCATCATGCATGGGTGATGTGAATCCAGATCTGATTTCCTCATACACAACCACTTCAAGTTCTTGCAAAGGTCTCATAAGATGCTGTATGGACATCTATTCTGATAAATAGCTTTACATTTGGGCAACTGACACAATGTTTTAGATGTCCAACAGTGTCAATGCTATATAGTCCATGGAAAACTACTTTAAACATATTTTTAGATCATTCTTGAATAGTTATAATGCATTGTTTGATATCACATAAATTGAGAAAATCTGGAATATTTGTACATTTTTGTCAGGACTTGGAAGAAAACCGCAAAAAAGAAAAGTGGTAATTTGTTTTTATTATTATTATTATTATTACCAGGGTCCAAAATATGAGACCCCTACTGAGCATCCCTCTATTTTGCATTTTACTGTCCTAATCTAATACAATATTTTAATATAAATGCATATAGACACTGTAAAAATGCTCACCATTTCTTTGCAATTATTTCTAAATAATGAAATAATATTGCACTTCACAACATCAGAAAGATCAGGCCCTTTCTGACAGAGCATGCTGCACAACTTCTTGTCCAGGACCTGGTCATTTCTAGGCTGGACTACTGCAATGCTCTTCTTGCTGGACTTCCATCAAACCTCTACAAATGATTCAGGATGCAGCGGCACGACTGGTCTTCAACGAGCCTAAAAGAGCCCATGTTACACCTCTCTTTATCTCCTTGCACTGGCTCCCGGTTGCAGCTCGCATCCAGTTCAAGACACTGATGCTTGCATATAGAACAACCACAGGCTCAGCACCCGCCTACTTCCACTCACTATTACGAATCTACATCCCCTCCAGAAGCCCCGCCTACTTCCACTCACTATTACGAATCTACTTCCCCTCCAGAAGCCCCGCCTACTTCCACTCACTATTACGAATCTACATCCCCTCCAGAAGCCCCGCCTACTTCCACTCACTATTACGAATCTACATCCCCTCCAGAAGCCCCGCCTACTTCCACTCACTATTACGAATCTACATCCCCTCCAGAAGCCCCGCCTACTTCCACTCACTATTACGAATCTACATCCCCTCCAGAAGCCCCGCCTACTTCCACTCACTATTACGAATCTACATCCCCTCCAGAAGCCCCGCCTACTTCCACTCACTATAACGAATCTACATCCCCTCCAGAAGCCCCGCCTACTTCCACTCACTATTATGAATCTACATCCCCTCCAGAAGCCCCGCCTAATTCCACTCACTATTATGAATCTACATCCCCTCCAGAAGCCCCACCTACTTCCACTCACTATTACGAATCTACATCCCCTCCAGAAGCCCCGCCTACTTCCACTCACTATAACGAATCTACATCCCCTCCAGAAGCCCCGCCTACTTCCACTCACTATTATGAATCTACATCCCCTCCAGAAGCCCCGCCTACTTCCACTCACTATTACGAATCTACATCCCCTCCAGAAGCCCCGCCTACTTCCACTCACTATTACGAATCTACATCCCCTCCAGAAGCCCCGCCTACTTCCACTCACTATTACGAATCTACATCCCCTCCAGAAGCCCCGCCTACTTCCACTCACTATTACGAATCTACATCCCCTCCAGAAGCCCCGCCTACTTCCACTCACTATTACGAATCTACATCCCCTCCAGAAGCCCCGCCTACTTCCACTCACTATTACGAATCTACATCCCCTCCAGAAGCCCCGCCTACTTCCACTCACTATTACGAATCTACATCCCCTCCAGAAGCCCCGCCTACTTCCACTCACTATAACGAATCTACATCCCCTCCAGAAGCCCCGCCTACTTCCACTCACTATTATGAATCTACATCCCCTCCAGAAGCTCCGCCTACTTCCACTCACTATTACGAATCTACATCCCCTCCAGAAGCCCCGCCTACTTCCACTCACTATAACGAATCTACATCCCCTCCAGAAGCCCCGCCTACTTCCACTCACTATTATGAATCTACATCCCCTCCAGAAGCCCCGCCTACTTCCACTCACTATTAAGAATCTACATCCCCTCCAGAAGCCCCGCCTACTTCCACTCACTATTACGAATCTACATCCCCTCCAGAAGCCCCGCCTACTTCCACTCACTATTACGAATCTACATCCCCTCCAGAAGCCCCGCCTACTTCCACTCACTATTACGAATCTATATCCCCTCCAGAAGCCCCGCCTACTTCCACTCACTATTACGAATCTACATCCCCTCCAGAAGCCCCGCCTACTTCCACTCACTATTACGAATCTACATCCCCTCCAGAAGCCCCGCCTACTTCCACTCACTATAACGAATCTACATCCCCTCCAGAAGCCCCGCCTACTTCCACTCACTATTATGAATCTACATCCCCTCCAGAAGCTCCGCCTACTTCCACTCACTATTATGAATCTACATCCCCTCCAGAAGCCCCACCTACTTCCACTCACTATTACGAATCTACATCCCCTCCAGAAGCCCCGCCTACTTCCACTCACTATTACGAATCTATATCCCCTCCAGGAGTCTGAGATCTGCCAGTGAGCGACGCCTCGTGGTACCATCACAGAGAGGCTCAAAATCACTCTCCAGAACATTCTCGTTCAACGTTCCTGGAATGATCTTCCCCCCCCCATCCGGACCGTCAATCCCTGTCAACCTTCAAGCAACAACTGAAAACTCATCTCTTTAGATGCTACTTGACTTCATCATAAAAAATAATAATAATAAAAACAACTTCTTTCTCTTTCTCTCCTTCACCTTGTACTTATTTGAACAATGCCTAAAGACTTGGTATTACGATCACTTCCTCTGTCTGTTTGCCTCTCTAAGATTAATCGCTTTATGTATTCCCCAATTGTAGGTCGCTTTGGATAAAAGCGTCTGCTAAATAACTAAATGTAAATGTAACCTTAAAGAACAATCCTGTAACTTAATGCAGTTAAGTTGATTCAGTAAAAACCTACAACATTTAAAAAAAAAGTTTATACAAATTATACTAATTTTGTTAATATATTTTATACTTTTTTACAATGTTACTTTTATAAATACTTCTATATTATACATTTAATTTGGTTTGATATCCATTTCAATCGCTGTTAAAAATGAAAATGTGCAGATGTAAGAATGTGCAGAAGCTGTTTCTGTCTGATCAGCATAAGCCAATGCAGTTTGAACATTTGTATCAAACGTTTCAAAGTAAACCCTACACCAATTTTCTTTCAGTGTCCTTTTTCTGCATTGAAATGGGTGATTTTCTGTCCCTTATTCTCCTCAGCAATGACCGGCTTCTCTTTGCTGTCTGCAGCTATAAATAAAGTATATCAAGCGGCACCCTGCACTGAAACTAAACACCTCTCTCCCAAAAGCTCTCCACACAGCCAACAAAAACAGACCGGATGTCCAAACACACCGAGGCCGTCGCCGACACGCTGCCCTGCACAAGTCAACACAATTTCAGCCTATCGACTCTACATCGATGATTAGAACAGTGCTGAAATAAGAGAATCATTTCCTGAGCCGAGAGGGAAACTTCAGCACGTCCTCAAGCACTTCTGTGTACTGACAGAAAACCTCCACGTTACAGCTGTACAAGCCCTGGAGACGACACGCTCAATCATGATACATGATGTCCCTTTATTAATATGATACTGACAGAAAACCTCCACGTTACAGCTGTACAAGCCCTGGAGACGACACGCTCAATCATGATACATGATGTCCCTTTATTAATATGATACTGACAGAAAACCTCCACGTTACAGCTGTACAAGCCCTGAAGATGACACGCTCAATCATGATACATGATGTCCCTTTATTAATATGATACTGACAGAAAACCTCCACGTTACAGCTGTACAAGCCCTGGAGATGACACGCTCAATCATGATACATGATGTCACTTTATTCATGCGATACTTACAGGCATATTTGCATAACTGACGTCTGATGTCACTGGAATTTCATTCATTCATCATCATTCATGTCGTTCATCATCAAATTGAACACATTGAATTAAACATTACATTTTGAAGTAGAATAAAAAACAGAAATAGTATTTTCTTATATACTCTAATAATCTCTGTTCTATTTACAACCTTGAAAAATGCTTTTTACAGTGATAAAATATAACATTTCTTTTGATTTTACTGTGAAACAACCTGGATATATTCTTGACAGGCTTCGTGACATTCACCCTTACACATGCTATAATTTACTCAAGACAGACTTTCAGTATTTGATTTAGACTTCAAACATTTATTCAGTAAAGACAATGGCTCACCTGGTAAATCCAGTCTAAAAGAGGAAGAAGATGTTCCAGGACCTGCGAGTGACACTGGATACTCTGTCATCAGACCAGTGTTGGACTATGGGTGTCTAAAGCTGCCAGACGTAACTTTACCCACTCTCTATTACAGATACACAAACACACAGTATATGTTCATTTAGAAACATTTGCTCTGACGCATTAAAGTGAACTTTGACAACCCCACCCAGCAAGATGGCAGACGATCAATGATTAACCAATGACGGGTCAACATTACCACACACTGAGTCTTAAAAAGACAGACACAACCTAAAATAAAGCAGCAAAAATAACATTTTTAAATGAGAGTATAAATATTTCTTTAAAGTATCGGGACTAGTACTGATGAATACGGTGTTGTTCAGTATTGCGGCCAAAAAAGGGAGCAAAACGGTGCTAATTGGACTGAACACAGTGGACTGGATCTCGCCCACCACAGAAACCAGTCAATAGTATTGATCAGGCCAGACTCAGGCCAGCGGATAGCAATAGCTGATGCTCAGTGCTGAGACTATAGGATAACTAAACGGCAGTTTGCAATCAGCCAGGCTATACTCATACAGCAGATTAATGATTCCAACAAACCAATAACTTCAAGTATTCAAATTTGGCGTGTAAATTGTCCTGTGCTGATTGTGCTGCAGACATGTGGCACAAGCACAAGAAATATTTGTATTTAATTTTTTTAAATCAGACTTTTGGTTTTTGAAAGGTGGGGGAAAAGGAGACAGTTTAAAGGAATAGTTCACCCCAAAAACCTATCATTTAATCAAACCTGAATGACTTAGGCCTACTTTATTTTGTGGAACATAAAAGACAGTATTTTAAAAACTAACAAAGCTGTTTTAATTACCAAAATTTGAACAAAAAAAAATCTCAAATTATGTTCCCTAGTTTATGTTATGCCGTAGTAGCCAAAACATTTATATGTAATACATTTTATGTTAAATGAAATAAATATTTATTTCTAAAGCTTCAATTTGTAATTCCTACTTAATACTTTCTCATTTAACACAAACGTAGCTTTATATAATCTTTTTTTTCAGCCAAATGTAATTTAAAATAATTAGATTAATTAATTGACGCATCCTGTAATAAATTTGATAAAAAATGTAATCAGCACGCAGTGTGCCCTAATATAAATATATATGTATATATATATATATATATAAACAGTGTCAGCAATGCTATTGTGTTTTGTTCTATCTGCAGTGACTGTACTGATCCTCACAGTGCATATAATGACACGGATGATGCAGGGTTTGTGTGGGAATCAGAGTTTGGCATCTCGCTCGTCTTTTCATCTTTAGCCAGCTCAGCGCTTCGAGTCAGGTTAATTGCACTGGCTAATTTCCAAAAGATGAGCCTCGCAGATTCACTCTGCTAATGCCTTGCCAATTTCACATGATGAGTTCAAACCCAGTTCAAGCTGATAACGGCCTTTTCTTCACCTTCAGAAGTCACATTTTCTCCACGACCCAAAGGGAAATTCAAAGGGTGCTCTTCTATTCTGTGCCTAAATAACCATATTAATGTTCAGGCCGTGTATTTTCTCTCTCGGTTCATTCCTCAGCATGAAATCCAATCTAAGAGCAGCTTGCTGCAAACCGGATACTAATGAAAGCCACATAAATGAAGCATAACAACTAAAACGAGCAGTCAGCAGCTTCCAACAAATGAGTTTTTAGGCCTTTACAATATTTCAAAGTTCCTTTGCATAAGAGACCCGTACGGTACATGCCTCTCTCGTCCTCACGCTTGAGCCTCTGAACACAATTCTTGGCTCCTGTTCTGTGCATTCGAGTGTGAAATACAGAGGCTGAGGCAGCACAGAACATCCATTACCAACACTGCGTTCACACACACACACACACACACACACACACACAACACACACACACACACACACACACAACACACGCACACACACTCACACACACTCACACACACACCACACTCACACACAAACACACGCACGCACACACACACACACAAACACACACACACTCACAAACACACACACACTCACACACACATGCGCTCGCACACTCGCACGGACGCACGCACGCACGCGCACACACACACACGCACACCGCACACGCACACACACAGACGCACTCACACACGCACTCACACACACACATGCACACGCACGTACACACACGCGCACACACACACACCCATGCACACGCACGTACACACACACACAAACACACACGCACACACTCACGCACACTCACACGCACAAAGCCCTGAGCTCAATAACACTAAAGTGACAGGATCTGTTTGACATGAGAGCCAGTAAATGTTGACTGTAGTGACACTGACTGGTATACTTTTAACTAGATTAGCATTAAAGGAGTAGTTAACCCAAACATTTCACTCACCCACAGGCCAACTAAGATGTAGATGAGTTCATTTAATCTTGGGAACAGATTTGGAGAAATGTAGCATTGTTTAACTTGCTCACCAATGGATCAATGGACCAATGATGAAAAATATAATTATATTTTGAATATAATCGGACAACAATGACATAAATTTGCCTCTTTAGCTCTAATTTATTTTCAGGTCCAGTTAATGCATATGCATGATCAATTATCTGGTTGGCTTATTTAACTTAAAGGCAGGATTTACGTTCCCACAGCAGCCATAAAATGACACAATTTATGCAAAACAATTGCATTAGATAATGACTTAGTTCGTTCCTGTATTTGGCAGAGGCAAGGTTTAAAACTGATTTTGGAGTTTGTTCAAATCACTAACTATGCAGTGTAATTTCAGTATCATTTAA
Organism: Oxygymnocypris stewartii; assembly: GCA_003573665.1. Taxonomy (NCBI): domain Eukaryota; kingdom Metazoa; phylum Chordata; class Actinopteri; order Cypriniformes; family Cyprinidae; genus Oxygymnocypris; species Oxygymnocypris stewartii. The sequence goes on along the minus strand of QVTF01022527.1, from coordinate 195,671 downwards.
ATACTATTGGAGTATTTATTCAGATTTTTATTAGTATATTTTCAGTCTCCGTTTTCATGTAAGTTTTAGTGTTTTAGTAATTTATAATATCTGTTTAGCTTTAATTTGTTTTGGTAATTTTACTACTTCAACTCATTTCAGTTACTTGCTAAGACAACATTTCACATTTTCATGTTAAGATTAATATTTATCTAGCTTCACGTCAATCAGTGATTAATAGTTAACATGAACAATACCACAAAGCATGAGCAATAACATGGATTCCTGCCAATAATAATCACCTCTGATTAATGGAACTCAAGTGCTATGTGAGTGTTTGTGAAATACAAAAGCTCCACAGCTGAACATCACAGGTGATGCTTTGTGTAGGAAAAGAGTCATAAACAGAGTGATTCATTCAGTGAATCCTCAAGAGAGCGATGCACACTCCCTTTATCTCTCTCCTGCATGCGTGTCTTAATAATGTGTTGGAGGGGTTGTGTAACTGCTAACAGCACTGATGACAGTCACACCCCGGAAAAGCAGCTCCGCTGAGGCTCTGAAGTCCATTTGACCAAAAAAACACTTAATAATAGACGATTCAAAATGAGGGGTTACACAGCGATGCCATAGAGGAACATATTTCTGGTTCCCCAAAGAACCTTTGTGAACAGCTCTTAAAAGATAAAAAAATCTTCTTAGTGTGAAGAACATTTGAATCATTTAAAGACTGTTTTTACTCTATACAAAACCTTGTTCCATGAATGTTAAAGATTCTTAATGAAACCATTGTTGTCAATAAAGAGTATATTTTAAGAGTAAAGAGCATTCACACAATGAGTGTCCAATAATATACAAATCCAAAAACATTTAAAACAAATGTGTGTTTGATGTTAGAGGACAACAGGAGAGGGATTTTTCCACTGGAGGAAGTGTTATTATGAATTACGGACTCTATTTTGGCCAGACGCAATGGTTAACAAAACTGAATAATGGATTTGTTGTTTTACAAACATGCAGCTTTTCACTTCAAAAGGCATTTATTGTTGTACTGGAGCGGTGTGGATTACTTGATGATTAATGTGGTTTTTATCAGCTGTTTGGACTCTCATTCTGACGGCACCCATTCACTGCAGAGGATCCACTGGTGAGCAAATGATGCAATGCTACATTAATCCAAATCTGTTCCTAATGGACTATTCCTTTAAGAGACTGAAAGTATACAAGAATTACTTTCAATATTGGCAAATTTTAGTCAGTAAAAAGAAGCCTATAGAGAATAAGAGATTTTATAGAGATCTCGTTCATGATTTTTCTTTCTTATGGGTGGGGCTGTGGAAATATCTAACAAACTGCACTTAGTTCTCGCTCCCACATCTTTTTAGCATTCGTGAGGCACAAGTAAACATCTTCAGAGTTTAGAAAGCAAGAAACTGATTATTTATATCGGATCTCTGCAGACTTGCTGCTTGGCAATGTTCAAAGCATAAATCTCCCATCTCTCCTCAGCATCTCATTGGTGTCTTCTTCTCTCAAGCGTTTATTCTCAATCGATACGTCCTACCATCCACCTCTTCAATTAGTTTCTCTCTATCTCTGTCCATCTCACAGACAGACAGAAACTTGGGCAAGACTGCAGGGAGAGATCAATGCAGGATCTGGCAGCAGCGGTCTCTGTGAGGATTTGCACGTGTCCGTGTGGTAAGGCAAGGTCACGGTGCAGCTGATATCCACACCGGCTCAGACACACATGAGAATCAGTCAAAAACAAGCCAGCCTCCTGGTAATACGACGCTGGAGAGCTGCAGCAGCTGAGATCTTGTTACATGGATTCCCAAAGGCTTCAAAGAACAGCGTAACCCATCCTATAAAAGACGTCATACGGGCCTGGACTCTTAAAACGCTCTATACTGGGTCTTCACAGCAGCTCAGGTTCAATTTTGACCAGAAACAATGTTCTGATCATATCTCTCTCTTTACCACACAATTCTGTTCTTCCAATACTGTCTCAATAAAGATGACAAATAGATCAACATATACTTTTTATAAAGTCCTATACTAAAACACATATTGAATTGAATCATGTAAATAACAACAAAGGAATAGCAAATAATTTTTTATATAAATATAATGTACAAAATGCATTTATTTATAAATAAAATAATTAATTTTATTAATAAAATGTTAAACTAATTTTAATAAAAAATACAAAATTACATGTATAAACTATACTGAACTAACTATAAAGAAAATACTAAATAACTGAATTAATAATACAAAATTATTGTATAAATACATTTAAAAATAATTGTATTAATAAAATACTAAATTACATTTTAGAATAAAATACTTAATCAATTTTCTAAATTAATTTAGCTTATAAAATACATATTAAATGCACAGATAATTTTTAATAATGAACTCTACTGAATTAATTTGTAAATAAAGTGCAACATTCATTTTTTTTATAAAATACCAAATTGTTTAAATAAATCACTGAATTAATTGTATAAATATAAATATAAATTAGCTTATATCAGCTTACACTTTCAAATAAATAATTAATTTTATAAATAGAATTATACATTCTTATTCATAAAATACCAAATTGACTTTATAAGTATACTAGAAAAATATTTTGTAAATAAAATTATTAATTAATTTTACAAATTAAATGCTAAATGTTATAAATAAAACACTAAAATTAATGGTATAAATAAAACGTGAAATCAATTGAATTAATAAAATACTAAATTAATACTCTAAATAAAACCATTTTATAATATTTTCATTATTATATTCTTTCTAGAACTATTTTTTATAAATAAAATATTAAATGGATTTTATAAAGTACTGAATTAACTTTATAAATACAATGCCAAACTGATTATACAAATCCTAGATAGCAAATTAAATTAGGCAAAAATGCCAAATCAGAGTAACAGGAATTAGCACTGAAACCATGTTAACCGGGTGATCAAATCTGTGCCTTTGAGCCTGACCCTTGACCCCAATCATCCTAAAGTGAGCAATGACACGGCCCTGCTGAACTCTGGGTCATCCTTCACAGTGACAGGCGCTTGACCACGAACTTGCCTAGACTGATACAATACAAATGATTTCAGTGTGGGCTACGCAACCAAACAGAGACATCATTCAGAATAGAATAGTGTGCTACTCACTGCATACTGAACAGTATACAAGTATGTGATACATTAGGAAATATGCAATGATAATCTACTTTCAAAAGGAATTTCAGCAGAGATAAACTGAAGCATATCTTTAGATGCACTGAGAGTGTTTCCCACTGATACGCGTTCAGAAGGACCTTGTATTGTACCTTGAGTGTAGTTAAAAGCCTCTAAGGACACGCTCTCCTTGGTTTTAGTTACCATCTGAAGCTATATAGAGGCTGAAGGACCGATTCAGAACGAGATTCCAACAATATAACATCAAGATGAATGAGTCCTAACACAAACCAGTTAAAGAGCTTTGACTTCATCAGGTACAAGGATTGGGGGGGGGTTATTTTCTGCCGGAAATGTTTTCTTACATATTTTACAGTGCAAATGTATGGAAGTCCACGTCTGGCGTGGGATAAAAATAAATAAGGTCTCTGAACTTTTTCTCCCAATTCAAAAAAAAAAAAAAAAAAGAAATGCAAGATATAACCTCAGAATTGTGACATATAAACGTGCAAATCTGAGAAGAAATGTCCGAATTGTGGAATTGTGGAAGTCACAATTAATTTAATTTTAATTCTGTGGTGGAAAAAAACCTCAGAACTGCAATTTCATTTCTAACAATTCATATCTTGCAAAAGAATTGATGGAAAAATGTCAGAATTGCAATAAATAAATTCAGAGGCAATTGTCAGATTTAAAATAACATCTAATTTGTGAGAACAAAAGTTGCAATTACCTTTTTTGGTTTTTAAGCATCCATTCAAATGAGATGAAAATGTAGAAGAAGATAAATATACATAAGATTAATACTAAGCACTACATTGAATCTAAAGTATAAGAAATGACAAAGTCCCCTAAAACCGCATAGAAACCAGAAGCTTTCCCCGGCAGAAGAAATACGAAGTGACCCAGAGCTAAAGAGTCCAGGTGCCACGGGACGATTCAGGACCGTGGACAGATTTGACCTTTGACTTGAACAGAAGAAGCCAAAAGCACATCTGGTGTCTGTGAAGCAGCAGTTCACTTCAGACACAGATGGGATCAGCAATGGAAGACCAAACTAGACATTTACTAATCAAATAACACACTGTTGTAATGATTCAGCTTCTTCACAGCTGTGAGACCCTCTTGATTTATTAAAGCTGACCTATCACTTTATCATGCAAAAAGACAGTAAAGTCTCCTTTGGGAGCAACAGAGATTGCATTTACTAAAACGGTCTTTTGTGGATCTCAGAATAGAGGACCGGGATAACAAGGGCCCTAAATTAGATTCAATTCACATGCACTCCAAGATATTTCAATGGCACCGTGTCTAAAAACATACAGCTTGGTATTTTCTTTATTAATTAACTATAATAATTATCACAAATAATTATTTATTTTGTTACTACAAACCTTTTTAAAGACACAAACTGTCAATTTTAAACTTTAAAGTTGCTAATTCATTTTAGCAAAAATGTATGAGCTATTCATAACTTTAAAGCATCATATTGTAGATATTGTAGACAGAAGTATTTTAAACAGATATTCTAAACAATTATATTGAAATATGGTACAAACAACATAAGGAACACTTATTAAAAAAGTACAAAAGAGTATAAAAAAGTAATATGTTAGTACATGTAATGGCATCACCATATGATCACTGCACCATGGTATTTTAGCAAGCTTATGTCCAAAAAGATATAGTATATACATGTGCATACTTTAGAATAGCTTATCTAAACAATAACTAGTAAGTACATTATATAAATAGGCTATTAAAACAATCATTCTTAAGTCTCTCTGTAAAATGGCTTTGAAATATGCAATGTTTTCTGATATTAATAGTCAACCTAATACGTTTTAAGTAGTTTATTTTTGTTCCAACACATCATATTTTGCTAAATGCATGCACAACGGTATGATTGTCTATAATTGATGCACAAAAGTCTAATTTATTCATGTAATTCAACTTCATTCGACACATGCATATTAATTCAGGTGCACACAGGTTTCACTGTTCAGCATTGCGAAGAACCGCAGCGTTCTTTAATAACTGCGCGAGCGTTCAGAAATAAATGACATAACGCAAGACGAGACGTCTGTCCGCATATATCGACACGCGACATCATTTCTGCTGCTAAATGAGAACAAAAGCATGCGTTAAGACATACCAAACACAGATGAACGAGAATCCAGCCTCTCTGTGACACACTCGCAATCCTCCACTCAAGTAAAACACAATAACAGCGAGCCGTATGATTCGGTTCAGTGAATCGGTTTGCTTCAGCGAGTTGGCTCAAATTCACCGAGCATGTTCACAGAAGTGAACAGTTTCATGTAAACAAATGAGAATTTCGATTTTTGAACACAGAATACTCATGTATTTGATGTAACCATACAGTCTTAGTTACAGTGAAGTGGTTAACAAACGCATTGCGAAAGTGTTCAAATGAATCGGTTCGAATGAACAATTCGTTCGCGAGTCGAACAGCAGTGATGAACACAGCCAGTGTTGTGCTGCGGGTGTATCAAATGGAGGATGGTCAGCCAAAAGACCCACGTTACATATTAATGACTTTTACTGAAATAAGCACAGCACTAAGATCAACATGTGAAATATATTAGAATTATCCACTTTCCACATTTTCGTCCAAGACTTACAATTGACTATATTCAATTCAACTAATTCTAATTCAATCTGTAAACAAAATAAACAAAAAATGCACTGTTGGGATGTTTTACCAAAAAAAATAAAAGAAATAGTATCATGATACAGTGATAATACATGGTATATATACTATGGTACTGAAACGGTATTTACAAGGGTTCACAGAAGGGTTCGTTTTGCCATCTATTGGTGACACGTTGCTAATTCTTACTTTAATGTGTGCATATTGCAGAAAAAAATCATAATCATAATATTTGATACAATATTCATTAGGCCTAGCTACTTTGCATTTTTGCATTAAACCTGACACTTACAATATCCAGGGTTATTATCTTTTAACTAAAACTACAATGATAACAAAAGTCATCACTTGAAAATAAATTATGAAAAATATAAAAATATGTAAACATATTTTAATTCTGCCAGGTGTCAAGGCAACATTTTCTCTTTTTTTCAGTTCATGTTAAATAGACTAAAGAAAACTAAAAATAGACTAAATATTTTAAGTTAATATACTAACTATAAATGCTTATTTATTTTAAACTTCAACCAAAATCAAAACAGAAAATATTAAAATAAATCTTATTATAATAAATACATTTAACTTCACATAAGGGTTAGTTTTGCCACCTATTAGTGACGCTTTGCTAATTCTTACTTTAATGAGTGCATATTACAGTAAAAAATAAACGAATAAATCTTTGGTGATATCATAATATTTGATATAATATTCATTAGGCCTAGCTACTTTGCATTTTTTTCGTTAAACCTGCCACTTACAATATCCAGGGTTATTAGATATAATTAATCTCAAAGATACTAAAGTAAAAGGGGTAGTAACCGCTTCTTGTAAATCTTCTCCTAAATGTAATATTACCTGAAATGAATTGGACTGCAAAGCCGTGCGGCACAGGTGCTCTGTGTATGAAAGCAGATGGAGCTGTTGCAATGTTAACATCTCAGTTTGTTGGCTCAGGAACAACAATCAAAGCTCCTGTAAAGTTCATTCCCAAAAGTCCACAAACATCAGGCACTAAACACATCACCGCCTCGTAACACAAATGGAGAACACTGTTCACTGCCAGAGAAATGAGCAGAGCGCTGAAATATTAACAACACGTTTCTTGTTAACGCATCCGGTGAAGAGGTTTATTCTGCAGCTGAACTGAGCAACATCTTTTCAAGTGTTCCCAGATCTCATGCCAAAACTTCAAGTGACTTTTAAAGAGACTTTAAATATAACTGTTTATCTCAAAACAGCACATAAACCATACATTTACTCTCACTGGTTGACATAAAAACTCTGTGTTTGTCTACAACCAAAGAGCCAGGAACATAGAGTCAGGTTAGAAACATCTATAATAGTACCATAAAGTAGTCCATACTTACTTTCAGTTCATTGCAGATCAAATATGAAGAGTTTATTTGCAAAAACAGATAAGTCTGTTTTTTTTCTCAAAAAACACATTTTTTATTGTGTTGTCATGTTTTTATTGTGTTTTATCGTGTTAGTTAGCTGTCTGTTTCAGTTATTTTTGAAGATAGTCTGTAGTTTGATTTGAGATTAATTGGAATGCAGAATGAAAAACATGATTTCTGAGAAGTTATCTGTTTTTGCTAATTAACTCTTCATATAAAGTAACCCATGATTAAGAATAAGAGGTCACATACCATTCATTTCCTTCAATTGTTAAATGGCATGCTTACTTCTATGAAGGACGTGGGTGTTTTCTCGGTCACTAACGGTGATTGTGAGGTATAAATATATTCTTCAAGCAGTCATGCAGGGAAAAAGTGATCTCCTTTAACATTCAACTCGATCCAGCCAGAGAGAAAGGCAGGGCGGAGAACTGACGACTGAATTGAGACTGTATTTGATGTCACAACAGGACAGTATTTACAGTCAAGCAGCCAGTGTCAGTGTTTTCCATGAGATTACAGTGAATGAGCACTGACAACATCCATTGATTTTTTTTATTATTATTAGAAAAATACCTAAAGAAAATGATATATATATAGCCTATCTTTTAATTTTAATGATGTCTCCATAGATCTAGATTTGCCGAGTCACAGAGATCAAGTCTCGAGTCTACGTCGAGTCTCAAGTCTTCTTTGATTATATCATGTTACATGTCCTTAAATTTGGGACTCGAGACCGAGTCAAGTCTGATAGTTAGTGTAAGATCTACTTACACCGTAAGGCCCACGGTTGCAACATCATTTCTAGCTTGACTAAAAGAAACCCTGTACGCTCATGTTTGTTTCTCTATAAGACCACATTTATGCAATTACAAGGTCATCTTGTTTTTCTGGACTCAATAAATCAACATTAAAGTAAAATACCTCAAACTTATTTTCGGGGGTTAGTGATATGTCTAGATCATGTAGATATTAAGGTAATGTCAAATACTTTGATTATTTTAGATTTTTATATTGTTATGTCAGAGTTGTCATTTTGTTGAAACATTTCCCTAAAAACTTACTAAAATGTCAGAAATGTACAAACCCATTTATTTCTGCATTAGAGCCCCCCCCCCCCCCCCCCCCCACACACACACACACACACACACTTTTTTCTAGATTTGTGAATTTGAGGGTTAGGTCTATGTAATATATAGGCTATAACTACATGATATATTACTAGTATAATGTACTAGTATATATTGAAATTAATTAATTAACACTATCTAAGGTTAACAAATGCATTAGAAGTATTTCCATAGTAGTTCATGTAGCGAACTAACTTTAACGTATTGTATTACATGTAATATATTCGTGTATTTATTTTATTCAGTATCATCTGTAACGAATTTAAACACACCTCCGCTACACTAGCTGGCGCTTCGCGTGTGACTGAATAAAGCGCAACGAACTGTTCCTTACAGGAAGTAGAACTGAGGACGTTCTTTCCGGCTCCGGTCTCTCAGCAAGAGTAAAGGTAGGCCGAAACAAGAGCCGAAAATCCGTTCAAAATCTTCATCATCTTACTACTTGATGTGTTGTTTCAGCCGGATTTAGTTCAAATAAATCCTTATAATTAATATATCTAAGTCTTGATGTAATATGCAGGCGGAAAATATTATATATATGGCAGGATATGCGCCTGTGTTGGCAACGGCGCGAGAGTGCTTCTCGACATGTAATAAGTCGATATAGTAACACTAATGAGAAAATAAACTTAAAGGCATTATAGATGTTGTTACAGAAAATAAGCCATTTAAATGCCAGAAAGCCATTACTGTGTAATATACATCAACACGTTTAGTGACGCTAGCTCCTTCAGAGCCGCGCAGAACGTCATCTGATAAATGATCATACTATTACATGCTGTACTATCATAACTACTATATTTGTATATTTAATACCATGTTATTATCACTGTGCTGTGGTACTACAGCAGGACTTCCTTGTATGTGGCTGTACTGTGATTCAGTGATATTTTATAGTAATAGTGTGCTTTTAAGGAAATATGGTACTGTTTATCATATTCATACTACGCAAATGGCACTATAAGATATGCTAAAGAATACCATGATATGTATGGTTAAATTATAGTACTGTAAGTCTGACATGTTGCCTTTAATAATGGTTTAAAACTTCTCTTAGGAAAATGAGTCTGTGTATTATAAAATGTATTTAGACATGCTTTATCCTGATCCTTAATCTAATCTAATAAACCTGGTGTCTTTGAAGATGCTGTGTTTGCTAAAAGCATAAATATGAACTGAAATGATTGTTTGTTTTGATAGATGTTGATGCCCAAGAAGAACCGCATTGCTATCTATGAGCTCCTCTTCAAAGAGGGCGTCATGGTGGCCAAAAAAGACGTGCATCTCCCAAAACATCCAGAGCTCGCGGACAAAAACGTACCCAACCTTCACGTGATGAAGGCCATGCAGGTGAGTCCTTCTGACCATCATTAACGGCACGAACGTGGACCAGTTAATGACAGTGTGCATGTATATTAAAATACTTTTACCTTCAGTCTCTGAAGTCATGCGGCTACGTCAAAGAGCAGTTTGCTTGGCGCCATTTCTACTGGTACCTGACCAATGAGGGCATCCAGTACCTGCGGGACTTCCTCCACCTGCCCCCAGAGATTGTACCTGCCACCCTCCGCCGCCAGACCCGCCCCGAGACCGCCAGACCCCGTCCCAAGGGTGAGGTTCATCTTCCGCTCATAAAAATCATTTCAAAATAAATCGCTTTTCCATGCAATGTTCACAGTGAACAAAAACCATTGAAAGTAGTTAATACCTCTCATGCACTAATTTGTAAAATCATTACTAGAAAGCTATATTATGGCTTCTGAAGAGAATTAATATAATGTTTCAATCTCAATTCTATTTGGCACTTGACTGATGAATGGTTGTATGTCAGTGCTAAATGTCATTCATAATGTGCTGTAGACTTTGACTAAAGTGTAACATGGTGTTTTTTCAGGTCTTGAGGGAGAGAGACCGGCTCGTCTGGCTCGTGGCGAGGGAGACAGAGATGCTTACAGACGGTCTGCTGCTCCGCGTACGTACACAATACATACTGTCAGCGTCAGCATATTCTTCTGTCTCTGTATATCATTGTTAAACTAAACGCTCTTCATTCTACAGCTGGAGCAGACAAGAAGGCTGAAGCTGGTGCTGGTGCTGCCACTGAATTCCAGTTTGTAAGTATTGCTGTTTAAATGCACGACTCTAAACAATTACATAAACGCAAGCTTGAATTATCCTGCTGGGAAACTGAAATTGTGATGCTCAATTCTGCATGCGCTGTCGTTTGTTTTCAGAGAGGTGGTTTTGGCCGTGGCCGAGGACAACAGCCACAGTAATTTTTCACATTATCTGTACAATAAAGGTTCAAAAATGCTTCTTTGTCTGAGTCGTTCATATATTGGTTTGCAGGTAATGCTTTCCGTGTAATATTTGATGCCTTAAAGGAATTGTTTTTCCAAAGATGTAAATTTGCTACTGATGTTCAAACAGCTGATAAAAACAAGTAATCCGGTCAATTTACATCTTTTGAAGTGAAAAGCTCTGTGTTTGTAAGAAACAAAACAATAATTGAGTTTTTTTTACTTTAGTTGAGCTTAAATAGAAGTCCATAATATTGGTTTCTCCAGAGAAATGTTATCTGTTCTGAATCAGATGAGAAATATGCAGTTTACAAAGCAAAATGATCCTAAACATGTGGAAGGACAACAGGAGATGGACTTTTTCACTGAAGGAAACGTTTTTGTGGACTCCTTTTTGGGCCTGAAACAATTGTTTCGAATATCTTGATGGATTCGTTTCTTACAAACATGCAGCTTTTCACTTCACACGACATTAACTGATGGAGTGGATTATTGGGATGTTTTTCAGCTGTTGGGACTCATTCTGACGGCACCCATTCACTGCAGAGGATTCATTGATGATCAAGCGATGGAATTATGCTAAATTTCTCAATCTGTTCTCATGAAGGAACAAACGTATCCACATCTTAGATGGCCAGAAGTTGAGTAATCTTTCACTAAGTTTTAATTTTTGGATGAACTTTTCCTTTAAAACAATTATTTTTTTATTTTCTTGCATACTATTGTCTTTATTCCATTTCCTGGAAGGAACCTGTAAATGTCAAATATACATAGTTTAATAACATTTTAATGTTTAACGAGCACATAGTTTTCCTCAAAAGCCATGAAGTACAAACACAATGTTAAGTAAATCAGAATATTTGGCATGTTAAAGCACTACAAATTTATCTTGCGGGACAAAGTCACTGAAACCTTGAGGTGAAATACTGGTGTTTATTAGTTGGCACATTTAATACATTCTTATACTGGTTTCCAAAAATGAAAAGTGAAGGGTACAGCTGTGGAACTATTGTTTGAGTGTTGGGAGATTTCAGTCATAGTTCCAGCATCCCATTTAAACCAATTACATCATGTTTACCAGGCTGGACTTATTTGACCCACGTTTACATTCAGAGTCACACGCAGGGCAGATTTAAGGTGCTTTCCGTGAGATGATCGTCAAGGATATGGGTATTTCACATCCTTGTTTTGTAGGACAGCTCAAGAGAAGATCATTCACACTTACTACAGAAGTCAAAAAGTGATTTTATATGCTGCTGTGCTAAACGAGGAGTACATTAGTATGGTCATAATCACGTATCTTAATCAAGAAAACACCAGATTTGCTATTACATGCTACACTAAGAGAAAGACTTGCAATCAGCTGCTAAATCGATGACATTAGTAGTGTTGATAGATATTAATCAAAGGCATGTAAACATAAATCACGGTTTAGATCTTGTTCATTACTCATTTTGCAGTTATTTTTTTATTTAAAAATGTACTTCGTAAGGATCTTGCATCATAAATGCACTTAAAACTCCCAGAGGAGCAAACGACGCGGTTCAGTCTCCAGGAAATAAATCGCCCCCCCCCCATATCTATACATCATAATGACAAACACCGGAATTTGACATTTTGATCTGTACAAGAGCGATTAAAAGACACCAAAACATCTCGCTACAGTGGCTCAAGAATCACAGTAAAGCCAAGCGCTTTACAGAGCGTGCAGTTCGGCTTCCAAGACTATCTAACATTTGAAAAGAGAAGAGGTTTAAATGATGATATGGTCATTTCTAAAAAGAGTGAGGGGTTAAAACAACCAAATACCTCATGAGCAGGACTCGAAGGATAGAAAACACCTTCAGCAACTTTCAGAAGAATATTAATCTACTAAGAGAAGATAAAACCATTTCAGGGGTCAGCTCTCAAAAACACACGTGAATTCTGTCCTAGTGCAGACTAGAGCTAGTTTTGTGCAGAAAAATGATTAGCTAAATAAACATCTCCACTGAAATATCACTTCAGGTGTCATGGTATTAATGAAATGTAAACATATGCTAACAGCTAAAATCAACATGAAATTCATTTTATTTCCTTAAAGAGAGTTTAATTTAAAAAATAATTCTGTCATTGTTTACATACACTTATGTTGTTCCAAACCTGTTTTAGCGTCTATCTGCTGTTGAACACAAAAAAGAATCAATAGTTGATGGTAGCCATTGACTTTGATCATATTTTTGTCCATGCTATGGAAGGCAATGGCTACCGTCAATTGTTAAGTTAACAATATTCTTTACAATTCCGTCTTCTGTGCTCAACAGAAGAAATAATCTCATACAGGTTTAAAACAACTTGAGGATAAATAAATTACAACAGATTATTTGGGTGAACTATTCTGATATATTTCAGTAAGTTCCAGAAGAAAATAAAAGTGGTTTAATTTGATCCAAGTTCAATTGCTCATTATTGATGGCATTATTTCCCTCTGAAACAACATGAACTGAAACGAATCATGCTCAATAATATATGAAACACATTGAGAAAGTTAATAGCATCTATTTTAATTTCATGTTGTTGTCATTTTTGAAACTGCCAGGTAACATAGTTCATAGTTTTTTAACAGGCTGCTTTGAAAATTAAAGTTAATTGTCTAGTTTAGGAGAGGATTTCCAAGCTACTTCTTGATTTAATGGTTCAATCTATCTACCGTGGCTCTTCTTAAAGTCAACATGGTGCGTGCATCCCATTTTACTTCTGTAAAATAAATAACGTATTGTGAGGAAGAAATGAAATGACTTCAATCCATCTGAAGGGATTGCATCATGAAAGAATGTGGATTACAGTTGTATGGTGCACGGATGAAACCAGGAAGATGTGTTAAAAAGTAAATAGAGTCCATTTTGTTTTCATGTTGATTTTAAAACCATTACAGCACAACATCGACCTGTCAAATCATACCACCGCTCTATCACAGTCTGCTTTCTACATCACTAGCAGCACCAAACAGAATTGCAGAAATAATGTCTGAACAATTTAGTTGAAATGAATTGGTGCTGCTAGTGGCACAAATGTACACACAAGATTCATTGTAAAGCTTGCGATACTAAATTCAAAGTCCTTCAAACCTCAGCGGGTTGGGAAAACATATACTGGATTTAAAAAAGTGCACGTTAGTAGAACTGCGCTCCAGTCTTATCAGGTACTAGTATAAATTAAATGTGTTTGCAGGCCCATAAGTTATTTACAAGATGGCAAGACAAAAGAAGGGTAAGTTAAGAGTATCGATTTAACACGAAGTACAGGTTAAACATTCATCGCATCACGCAAACTCATAAGACAAATAAATACCAGTGTTCATGCAAAACTATTAACTTCTCACAGTTCCACCATTCAGCAGACTAAACGTTTCCTCTCGCGACCACCGAAAGAGAACTAATGAAAAACTCGTTCACGCAGAGGAAACTGAACGTGTAAAAATACTGAAAGCCACATGCTGACATGTGTAGATTTTTACATCACAACAGTAAAAAGCAGTTCTTGCATTCGTTTAATCTCACACTCGGGTCGCGGGTTTCATGCAACGGTCCACATGAAAGGAGGATCAAACAGGAAAAAGCAAACGGGTTACATTTACAAAACATCGTTTCAAATATTCAACCAACACTTGATGTCTGCATTACCTTCTCGGTGCTCAAAAAGCCTTGGCAACTGTTGTTTTTGTGTCTTTTTTTAAGTAAAAGATAAGAAGGACAGAATAATGAAAGTAAGAGCAAGAGTGGTGGAAGTATCAGTGTCTATGTTTTGCATTAGTTATCTGATATCAGAGACGGAGCTCTGATTAATGCTGTAGGTGGGCGACAGGTCTCCTTCTATCGTGGCCACCAGGGGCGTCCCGTTACTGTTCAGACAGCCCTCCTGCAGGGCCGCGAAGTAAGTGGCCTGTACTGGTTTGTGACACTGCAACACTTCTATGGCATCTTCGATTTTGAACCATTCCCTTTTTCTCCCTGTCAAAAAAAAAAAAAAGATAAGCAGATGTTTTGAGCCAAATAATTTGATAATGGCTAACAGAGGACAACTGTATGCTCGCCAATCACAAACATTTGATTTTTGACACTAATCCCACAATGGCTCTGACAAGAATATTCTGATATTAATTAGAATTTGGTCATATTTTGATGAGATAAGTCATGTGAATGTTGCCGTGACATTGCCACATGCCTGTGTTCATCTGAATTATGGGTCATGTGTATGTACTTTATTCAATATATACACCAGTTTTCCTCAAATCTTTCCCTGGAGGTTCGATCTACCGCAGAGTTTAGCTCCAGCCCTGATTAAACTCATCTACCTGTGATTGTCTAATGATCTTGAAGACTGATTAGCATGCTCAGGTGTGTTTGATTAGGAGTGGTCCAGATTTGAGGATGCATGACATACACTGCAAGAACCATTCTTTCATAACGTTTAGAACATTTGGGTTTAGTACGATTTTTTGTTCTTGCTTTTAAAAGAAATGAATACTTTTATTTAGAAAGGACACATTAAATTATTCAAGTTACAGTAGAGACATTTATACTGTTACAAAAGTTTTATATTTCAAATAAAAGCTGTTCTTTTGAACTTTCTATTGAGCAAAGAATTTTGTTTCCACAAAAATATGAAGCAGCACAGCTGTTTTCAACATTGATAATAATCAGAAATATTTCTTGAGCAGTAAATCAGTATATTAGAATGATTTCTGAAGATCATGTGACTCTGAAGACTGAAGTTATGATGCTGAAAATTCAGCTGAGCATCACAGAAATAAATGCAATTGCACAATATTTTCAAACGAAAAACAAATGCATTTGAAATTGTAATGATATTTCACAATATTGCTGTTTTTAATGTTTTTTTTGTAAATTAATAAACAATAAAAAAAAACTAACTTTTGAACTGTAGTGTATTACTCTAAAGTACTAACCAATGTTTAATGAATCCTCCCAATCTTCTAGAACTTCAGTTACGATGAGAACGTAGACGTACGTTCTGTGTTTCCTATCTCGATTCTAAATATAAAACAAAACATTATAAAGAGTTAACAAGCAGCACAACACTTCTACAGAATAGTACTCACCTCAAATATTCCTACTAGTCTTCCTAAAGTGCCCTTGACCCCAGCCTGTAACACAACGAATGAACAAAACTAAAGCATTACATTTACATTACTCATTATTACATGATCGGGTCCTTCAGTTTATTGTCATCAATGCAGAGCCAATGACCGATGCATTAATTCATGTGAGAATTTGTCTTTGGAGGTCAAGAAAAGAGTAGGACAGCATATCAACAGGAACATGTTGATACAACAGTCTACACCTGTCCTGAGTGATAGTGATCCATCATGACACGGTTTAGGCCAAATGTCATGTACACAACATGGTGCTGATCTCAACTTGAGTAGATGATTGTCGTCAAACATGGTCTAAATTTAGTCCTGATTATATAGTTATGGTCCAAAGGTCTGAGGCCACTAGTGAACATTCAATTTAATATGCACCGCCGTTAAAAAGCGTGGGGTCTGTGAGAGTTCAATGTTTCTTCTGCTCATCAAGATATTGTAAAATATAATTACAAAAAAATAAATACCTGTTTTCTATTGTAATATATTTCAAAATGTAATTTATTCTTGTGATAAAGCTTAATTGTGGGCTGCTAATTACACCATTCATAAGTGTCACATGATCCTCAAGAATATCATTTTCTTACAAAGAAAAATATTTTTTTTACCTTATAATTGTCACATTATAATTGATCAGTTTAATGATCTCTGCTAATTTAAATGCATTTATTTAATTTCTCTTTCTAAAAAAAAAATACAATACATTTTTTTTATACACACATATATATATATATATATATATGGATTTAGAAAAAACTTACTGACCCTATATATAATAAATTACATTATCCGGATAACAAGTTGAGAAAGTTTAGGTTTGCATTCATGGCCTGATAATCAAGTTCTTCAGCATGATTCAAGATCCAAAGAGCATGTTAAACTAAAGAATATCTGACCAAGAGTCACGTGATCAAAAACACTTATTCACATAGAAGTGCAGAATATTCCTTACTATTTTAACATCACATTTAGATTTGGAAATCTAAAAGCACTTCGATATGCTCTCGGCCTCCAGGACAATCCCACATAGGCAGTTCCTTCGAACACATATGACATTGTGTCATGGGCCGGTTATAGTGTTCGGCCGCTCTTGGCTACTGTCTGGCAGAGGAGGTGTGAAGAGCAGTGTAATGCCCTTTAAAACTGTAAGGCGATCGTCCCGGCTGAATGAACGACATGTTTGCTGTCTGTCAGATGGCCAGCGAGAGTAAGAGTATGGCGGATCTCAGCGGATGGAACATTATCACTTCTCTTTATGAGAAAAAGCCCACAGGTTAAGTATCAGCAGAGAGAAAACCTAGCGTTTGCATGTTTAGAGTCAGAAATATATGGCAAAACATCAATTATTGTGAGTAGAGGTAGTAGTGAGTAGTTACCAGCTGATTAATCAGGTGGTATTTAGCCATATTAAAATGATCGGCCAAAATGTACTGATACTGAATCTATTTTAAGTTAAAAAAAAATACTTTTATATTTAAATTGGAAATTGTGTGTATATTTCATCCACATTATTAGCCATGAAATTCTAGTGTAAATCATGTGAACTCGTGTTAAATGAATGATATCTACTGGACAGGTGTCTATGATAAATAATAAAGTGCATAATCCTAGAGATGAAAGTCGTACTTCTTCACAGACTTCTCGGGCAGCAGCGACGTCGGGCTCTTCCTCGGGCTCCATTCCTCCTCCAGGTACGATCCATTTGTCTGGATATCTGCTGCTGCTCACCAATAACACCTGTGAGGAAACGGTTTACAAGTGTTCGGTCAATATATCAGCCACTGAGAAATAATCTCTGCTCCTGAACAAGAGCAATATTTCCTCTTGTGTCCTGGCACAGCTGTTTTTAACACGTTACGAGTCACTGTTTGTACAATAGATGTCATTTCAGCATTTCTTGAGAAACTCTGGGGTCTCGCTTGTAAAGAATTTATGTAAAACACATTTACATTTACATTTATGCATTTAGCAGACGCTTTTATCCAAAGCGACTTACATTGCATTCAAGTTACAGTTTTTACATTTTTGTCAGCTCTTGCTTTCCCTGGGAATCGAACCCATGATCTTGGCGTTGCTAGCGCCATGCTCTACCAGTTGAGCTACAGGAAAGCCTGTACAAAATAAATATAAATGAACAGTTTCTGAAGTGTTTTTATGAATATATGCATCTTCAAAAATCTTTAATATTTATTTGTCAATAAAATCTATAAATAAATACATTTATATTTTTTTAGGAAATCAGTCATATAATTTTAATTATACAATATAATTTAAAAAAGTTATTAAATATTATTGATTGCACTGTAATTTGAGTTTGTGAATAATATATTAGTAGTGCTCAAAATAAAACAAGGCCATGGTATTACCATGCTATTTCAGACATGTACAATATGGTTTTACATATTCATGAAACATGAATTTCAGTAGTAACGTTACCATGGTATATTTCAAAGTACTATATTATTACCTTGCAGCATCATTGTACCATGGTACCTCCACAGTACTTTTTTTAGGGATGGTCATCCAAATATCTTCAAAGAAAACCGTGGTACTTCTTATTAATGATGCTCAAATAAAGTAACGGGGTATTTTGAACACAATGGAGGTTCCATGGAAACAACAAGTAACGTTAAATGCCATATTTCAAATCACCATGATACACCACAGTGCGTTATATCAAGAAAGTGATTCAAATCTCTCATTTGAGATTTAGCATCGGCTAACCGATTGCTGTTGTGTTAGATTTGATTGCCATCATTTGTGAGTCGCTTTGGATAAACGCGTCTGCTAAACGACTGAATATAAATGTAGCACATGATATCACATCAGATGGATTTCAATAAATCAATCAAGCTGTAAACGAGTCCCGCGTTCTCGGCAAAGCTTCATTGATTATCGCGTCGTTTAACGCTAGGCTAACTCCGCTAACCAATCCCAGAATAACCGCTGATAGCACGCCGCTACCGCGCAGCCAAAGGGCTTGAGATCCGCTACCTGACGCGCGGAGAGACGCATCAAGCGTTCTCCGGCGGCGCGGCGCGACTCACCTCCTGCTCGGTGTCGTTCCTGAAGCACAGGCAGGCGGCCCGCTTCTTGAACCCGTCTCCATCATAGGTGCGCGTTTGGTTTGACTTGAGCTTCATCATCTCGCTCTGCGCGTCGCGACTGAGATCGGAACCTGCACCTGCTGCGCGGAAAGAGAGGCAAAGTCCGTCCGCGAATGGAAACCCCGCGTCAATCACTGGAAATAAACTCTTCTGCGCTTCATTCTTCCAAAGCCGAGCGCATCTCGGAGACAGACGCCATTATCGAAACCGCTACGGGATGTGCGTAGCCTGCGCAGCGCAGACTCTTAAAAGCACGCTGTTGTTTTAGAGAATAGGGCCTGCGTAAATGAAATTCCGCACAACAATCCGTTCATTGTGTACGCGTTCATATTATTGTAATTAATACAAATAGTTGTATTAACTTTTGTTAATTAAGTGTTGGTACATTAACATGTTAAAAACCTATAAAAATATATTTATTTCAAAATATATCTATTACCTCACTTTATTTAGTATTTAAATTGAAGTGGAAAACTTAATAAAACATTTTTTTAAGTAAACATAAATCTCTCTCTCTCTGAATTAAATTAATCTATCTCAAAATACATATATTTTTACGTTGCTCCATATTTAGTAAAGTAGTATCCTAACATATTTCTTTAAATTAAAATGATATAATAATAAAATATGAAATATAACAGTTAATATTAGTCTTGTATAATATGAAAACGCACAAACAATTTTAAAAAGTATTTTTTTATTAACATCAACACACACTATACACCCAAATAAAGTCTATAAATCTAATACATATTTTATACATCTTGTATAAACTGTCACACATCATATGCCTCTGTGGGCTATTTACTGCTACACGGACAATCACTGCAGAATAAAGGGTATTTCTACTACTGAAGGGATTGGCATTGTCTTGGGCTTTTGCTGTCTGTTAATGACACCTTAATACCTGAGGTATTTCAGAACTTATGACTACTCAAATGCAGTCCAAAAGTGGATTAATATAGGCTATAATCTACATTGCACTGTTGCTCAATATAGCCTATGTATTTCAAGGGAGTGTATAATTAACATTTTGTAGGGACCCTGAAAAGAATCAATCTGAATCCTTGAGAAACATAGCTTATTGTCACTGTTGTGATCTGTCATGTACACAGCTATATGATTAAAATAAATCATTTTGAAATAAATATTCCAAAAGCACTTGGGTGTGGAGAACCTTGAGCTGATACCTGTAATGCAAATGGTCCTTTGAGGAAACACTGTAAGGTAGTTTGTGAATGTTATGTATTATTGGTAATCTGAATACATTTCAATGTTTGGTTTTTAAGGATTTTTATATTTACAAGTATACCACTTGATGGACCACTGAGGACCACTTCTGTAAACCAAGCATGTTAGGGAATTATTGAAGTTAATGTGTAATTTCTTTCTTCATCATTACATTTTCATGGTTAAATCTATTTTTAACTGTGTAAGAAACACAAAGTGCTGTGCCAAATTCATTCCCCATTAGGGATTAGTACAATTAATGTCATCATGTAGTTGCAAAACACCAATCGTTTTAGCTGAAATGTCTTCTAACACACTACACCAGCAAAGACGTCTGTTTTCTGCGAATCAGTTTCAAAGTGCAATTCGTACCCGCAGGGTCAGTGACAGTGATGGCTTCAAAATTTAACAATGCTTCCATAAACTGCAATTGTGACAAACAAACACAGAATTATACATCCAAATACAAACCTTTGCAATTATCCTCAATGCCGATTCCTGGGGATTCTAGTGGAAAACATCACATAAGCTGCTGTTAAAGGAATAGTTCATCCAAAAATGAATATTTGCTGAAATGTACTCATGCTCAGGCCCTCCAAGATGTAGATTAGTTTGATTCTTGTTTCTCAGAATAGACTTGGAGAAATGTAGTTTTACATCATCTGTAGTGAATGGGTGCCGTCAGAATGAGAGTGTCCATATTGTCCTCTCACACCAAAATCCACCCACATGTTTGTTTAGAATTGTTCTGGAATGTTTTTATCAGCTGTTTGGACTCTCATTCTGACGGCACCCATTCACTGCAGATGATGTAATACTACTGTAGCAAGTGGGGCGGGGCCGAGAGCCGTGGGAACGGAACGAGGCCGGTGGAGTAAATGGTAATGAACGACACCTGCGCCACTGACCGGTCTCGAGTCCCACGGAGGAGCTCCGGAAGGGTTAAATGAGGACCCAGGCCTGGTCCTCTCTCCTCTTTCACTGTTGTCACTCCTCATTTAACCCTTCCGGAGCTCCTCCGTGGGACTCGAGACCGGTGAGTGGCGCAGGTGTCGTTCATTACCATTTACTCCACTGGCCTCATTCCGTTCCCACGGCTCTCGGCCCCGCCCCACTTGCTACAACTACATTTCTCCAAATCTGTTCTAATGAACAGAAAAAATCATCTATATCTTGGATGGACTGAGGGTGAGTTCATTTTTGGGCGAACTATTCCTTCAAGCTAAATCTACGTGCTCCCTCAAACCTGGCCTGGGTAAATTATATTTGATTACATAATATAAGAACCTGTCTTGAAACAAATTTTCACCGAAGGTTGCACAGTAATATACACTAACAAAAAGCTAGGTAAACTGTTAATTGGTAAACTGTAAACAGCTACATTCAAAATGAATGCATTCTATGAGAACTATTAAGCCCATGATGTTACACATTCAATTACAGCTTGATCTAAATCTAGTCTACAACTAACAAAGTATAAGTAGAAAAGCACCTCAGTCCAATATATATATATATAGTAAAAGTAACAAGAAACACGTGACATTTGTATGCGGTGTGATTAAGTTTTCTACAGTATATTTGATCTAATGATAAAACTCATGTATTATGCAGAATATTACATCTATTACTGTCCTTTTGTGGCTGTAGAAAGATGACATTCCATGTTATTCACAGGTTGGTTTGTTTGGTTAAGTATGAGGTAGTGCTCCAGTTAGATTGTTACTGTTCCTCCTCGTCATCTTCCTCAGATGAGTCCTGAGGTTTGTCCTTTTTCTGGGTGAAACAGAATCAAACGTTTGGGGATGAAATGCATGGAAGCAAATCTTCTCTCTTGCATGCTATATCTGACATTTACAATGCCATTTCAAACAGGTTTAGCAAGATAGTTTGACCTTTCAATTTCCACATCAATTCTGTGCTACTTGAAATTAAATATACAATTTAAAGGGACAGTACACTAAAAATACACTATACCAGCCATCAACAAATTAGAATGATTTTTGAAGGACTGTGATGCTTAAATTCAGCTTTGCATCGCAGGAATAAATTACATTTTAATTCATATGTTCTTACAGGTGACGTTACGAGTCTAAAAGCTCTTCATCAGACAACATAAATAACATAAATAAATATTTTCTACTTTTGGAGCTGTGGTGTGCAAACTTTGCTTTTCCTGCTTGAAATAGTTTTTGTGGTTGAGCTCCCACATTGAACTTTTGGGCTGTTGGATGTGCGCACTTTGATTGCAATTTGAATACATATTAAAATAGAAATCTGTTATTTTTAATAATAATATTTCACGTTACTGTTTTTATTGTATATGTGATCAAATAAATATACTGCACAAACAATAATATAGTATAATATGTCCAGATTTGCGTTCCACAGAAGAAAGTAAATAATGACAGCATGTTTTTTTTTTATTCACAAACTATTATTTTAATATGTACCTCTTTCTTCGGTTTTCCCTTAGGGTTTCTGCCAGAAGCCGATGATTTCTGTTGAACAGAAAATTAAATTACCAAACAATAATTCAAGTGCCAAAAAAATCTGTGACTTAGTTGTGTGCGATAAGCCCTCCCAGGCTAAACCATTGGATAAAACCATGGGCGCATATCATTTCCACAGGCCAATGTGGCATTGCATGGCAAGTGCACAGTAGAGGGAGCCTGTTTCTGCACATGAGCACAGATGGAGGGGCATTGAGTTCATCCAGGACTCTTGAGGCGGGAGCTGACAGTGCATTGCTCAGGGCTAAGTGGCTAACAGCGGGTCACCTGCATTTGGTCGGCGGATGAGCTGTCAACAAAAAACCTGCATAACACTATTCATAATTAATTATGCATATGTCTCGTTGTGTTTGCAAACCAGAGACAGCTGTGTTGTACTACTTGGCAATAGTGAGAAAAATAGTATCTATATTTACATGGCTATGCCATAATCACACAAAGAGTATAATTACTCATAGTGTGAGTTAATTAAGAAGGCTTACTCTCTTGGATGGGCCTTTGTTTTTACTGCCTTTTGGCCGTCCTCTTGGTCTTTTCTCAGTTGGCGACACACTCGATTCCTGCAAGAAAACATGTTTATTAAGAAGTTGCCTTAATACAACACTGTAATATTACTAAAACTGGGGATTCATCAGCTATATTGTTATTGCATCATTGAAAAAAATAAAATCCCCATGCCTTATTATATTATTTTCGCTCAGAAAGTAAACTGGTTTAATGTTGATAACTGATAATTGATCACTAATAACGCATTATTATATTATACCTTTAGATATTTCCTTGGTCTTCCTCGCCCTCTTTTCTTAACTCCATCCTTGTCTTTAATGGAAACTGTTTGTTTCTCTGAATCACTCATGTTTCTTGGCTGTTTAAATGGAAATTAAATTCATTAAATAGCCCTTTTATATCCAGAGATGCAATTCAGAATTGACAGCATAACTGATTATATTAATGTGACTTAAATAGATGTTTATATTGAATCATTAGCTGATTGTGAACTGATTATTCAAAAACCCATGGTAACTTAAAATATCTAGATGCAATGACTGATTGTTTAAAGGAAGGATATATAACGCATACAGCATTGATAGTCTCTGGGACATTAAAACAATGCAGTTAGTCTCATAAAGTTTAATAATTGCATTCATGCTTGTAACCCTTCTGTGTACTTATTTGTTCTGAAAATAACTGGTTGATGCACAGGTGCCTGAGGCGCTCAGTAGGTTATGCAACGATAAATCTGTATGGAAGCAATATAGCGCGCGCTGCACGTACAGTCCTCGTGCAACCATTTAAACCAGAACCAAACATTCACTTACAGGAAAATAATGTTGTGATGCGCGCTGTTCTGTTCGGTGTCCCCACCTCAGCACGATGTCTGCTGATTTAATACCAATAAACCACGGTCTAACTCCGAAGTAAACAGACTCTGCGTGTGGAAAAGAGTGAAATGAACTCTGTCGCTTCCGATCGTGTCGAGAGAGACGCGGAATAGACGCGATTAAAGCCGGTTCAGGAATAGCCGCCTGTCACTGGAGTAAAAGGCCAATGGAAAAGCGGGATGAGCCGCAGGTTGATATGAGAGAGAGAGAGAGAGAGAGAGAGAGAGAGAGAGAGAGAGAGGCAGATCTCACGGGCCATATGCTGTATATAATGCTGTGACAGATGACTGGAAAGTACAAAATCATCTTCAGGACAAAAGAGAATATAAACTGAATCTGCATGCTTCTTTAAACAATATAATACTATATACAAACAGCTGTACAATAAATAAATATATAAATAAATAATACAAAAACTAGATAGATAGATAGATAGATAGATAGATTATAATGGCAATATTATTAAATTTTACAAAAAGCACACATAATTCGTGACTGGAGCAAGGGGCAGTTTGTCGGTTCGTTTCCGTGACACATGGCGCGTAAGTGTGACGTTATCAGACTACGTCATTGTGCTTGAAGACAGCAGACCAGAAGAATCAAAACAATCAGATTTACATGATCTGTATGTATGCGTTTCACATGATCTTTTATTTGAATGTATTCTGGAATGAACTGAAACGCGTGGTAGTCGTGTTTTGTTGTGTATGGCTTGTGTTGTTTACATGGCAAACAATTCTAGAACATACTGCCAAGTTATTAGTGCAAGCCAATAACATTTCGAGAAAAAAAATGTGCATTCGTGTTGCAAATATATATGATTTCAAAGACTTGTAAAATAGCGGGTAGTTGTGAGAATTTGTCTGGTTAAAGAGACGCTCTTTGGGCATAATCAGCTAGCATGCTAAGTGCTAACTAACTGGGATTACAGCTTTAACCCGCGGATCTGTGCTTAGAGACTAGAGAATGCTGGTGTATCAACAGAGGATGGAAAACGATTTGATATTTTAACATGCTTTACTAAAATAGTCAAATACGTGTATGATTGTGATTTATTAATTTTTACCCTAAACACGATAACTACACCGGTTATGTAGTATGTTGCATTTCCTATAACAGTTACATCCACAAAGGCAGTTTTGACTCACATCTGGTGCTTGGTGAGTGTTCATTTTGGACCTTGCCTCCAGGTATTACCGACTATAAAAAGACCTGACCACAGGTTCTTGCTCAGAGTTCAGAGAGCTCGTTCAGCCGCAGCAGTGCATTGAAGCCACACCACAAGCCACACATGCCCAGATGCATTGCCATATGTTGCCTTTATGGGAGAAGTCTGTAACACTCTCTGTTTTCCAGGACTGAACTGACGTGATCTGCTGGCCGCTCCACCTCCTCTACAGTAATGCATTGCTAGTAAAAATGGGAGGCAGCGGATCCAAAACCAAAGGAGTCTGGCCTTTTAGCAGCTCAGGAGCTGGAGGAGAAGCTCCCGGTGAGATCAACGAACAGTGTTTAACACGTCTACGAGGCTCCAAGAGCGCAACACCATTTGTCTTTACAAGGAGAAGGTAAATGTTCTAGTCTAAACACCTTTAAGATCTGAGAGCTATTAAGTTTAGACTGGTAAGTTCTTGGTGGTTTGGGCCATGTGAAGTCATTCTTATGTCAAGAACACATCCTTTTTCAACTCAAAACCAAGAAAAAGAAATAAGAAGATATATTTTGTTTATAGAATATAGCTTACTTATAATAATGTAACTTAATAAATCTTAACTCTCATCATTCAACAGCATTGAGAAAAAAATTGTATTTACAAAAACAACGGTGCATTTCAGTCCTTCTCAGTTTGTTAGAAATTGATATAAATAATGCATAGCAATAGTGCATAAATATGTATTTAAATGATACATAAATAATACATATTGAATTTACATAAACATTTAAAGGGGTCATATGATGTGATTTCAAGTTTTGCTTTCTCTTTGGAGTGTTACAAGAGGTTCGTGCATAGATAAGATACCAGAAGTTGCAAAGACTAAAGTCTTAAAACCAAAGAGATGTTCTTTATCAAAGTCCTCGCCCTCCTAAACGGCTCGTTCAAACACGCCTCCACATGTCTACATCACGATGTGGAAATATTAGCGTACGGTGTGGTTTCAGTAACGCAGTAGTGTTGAAGCAGTCGTGTCAGGGAGAAGCTGTGTGTTTCTAGGAGAAAGCAAAAGCACTTTATTTGGCCTTCAGAAAGTAGATAATTTAGGAATCATTAAGATTACTTACAACAGAACAGAAACGCATTTTATGGACGACAGTTTCGTGAACCTAGGAGAGGAGGTCATTCTGACTTCTGAATCAGCGACTGTATGTTTTGTTATTTGTTCTATTGACTGTTTAAATGCAGAGTTTTGCATGTCGTGTGTGTGCGTGTGTTTGCGCGCGCACGCGTGTGAGAGGGAGAGACCGAGAGAGAGAGAGACACACACACACACACACACACAAACACAAACACACACACAGAGTCACATCACAGCGGAGTGTACAGCCCGTCAGAAATCGTCTTAACCGCGGCTTGTGTGCAAACACATACGAGCTTCATCACTGTGTCTGTAACACGACTCTGTTCCCCTCTCGGCTTGAACTGATGATAAAACTAAGCACATTATTAACTGTCTTTATATTTACTTTGAAAGCTGAAGCTCGCGATTATGGAAAGGTGTGTTACATTTCTGACGCGGTTTGTGGTGTTCGGCCAATCACAATTCTCTGGGTCAGCTGGCCAATCAGAGCAGACTGTGCTTGTCGGAAGGAGGAGCTTTGTAGAAAACGATGAGTTTGAGAGGCGGGGCATAAAGGACCAACAATAATACAGTATTTGAAAATAAATGTTTTTTATTTATATTAAAGTATGTCAACATATTCTGTTACACCAAATACACAACATAAAGATCTTTAAAAAAAGCATCATATGACCCTTTTAAGAAAAAAATATTTAATAATAAATTAATACAGACTTCACATTTTGTGTACGTTTTAAATTCTTAATCATTTATTGTTTTTTAGAGGGGTTTGTGATATTCATCCAGCTGCTGTTTGTTGTTGTAGTTCCTTGTATTTTGATGAAGATGGAGATCTGGCTCATGAATTTTATGAGGAGACTGTGGTGACCAAGAACGGCAGAAAGAGAGCTAAACTGAAGAGAATTCAGAAAAACCTTATACCTCAGGTGAGAGATACATGGAAATATTCAGTGCTAATTGACAGGATCAACCATTTGAAATGTAAACAGAATTATTATAATTTATGATGATTCATTTGATAGATTCGTGTTAGAATAGAAAAGGGTCCTGTCCAAACTAGAAGCACACAATTCCCTAGAATATCATTATATGATTAAACTTTAAGATTTGTACTCATGGAAATTACTAAAGTAGTCAAACCTTTAATTATAAGGGGGTGTCCCAATACTTCTGGCAATATAGTGTATCTCAGCACATCTTTTTTGTTTGCTTGTTCTTTGTGTCTTATGTTAACATTTCACTTACCTTAAATCACACACAATTTTTTTTCACAGTATTTCTTATATTTCATATCAACAGGGAATCATTAAGTTGGATCACCCACGAATCCACGTTGACTTTCCTGTCATCCTGTATGAAATATAAGCACACAGACTCTGTGGGAGGTGTCATGACTCTAGGAGCGTCACAATCACCCCTCGGTGTTCTTCTGAGAGCGTTCTGTTACGACAGCGAGGGTGTTCTGCCCTTCACGTGGCTTTGACCAAAAACATCAATCATTTGGTGTATAGACCGCAGACATACGGTGTCGTGTCTTCTGTGATGTACAGTAAGAATGCGATGAGATGAGAGCGTGTAAGTATGCAGGGATTGTACAGGAATCACTCGTGTTTGTTGATGTCGACTAACTACAGTGTGTTTATCGTCGTATTGTATATTATAATATTATGTTGTATCAAAGTCTGACTCTGTTTGTTGGGTTTTAACCCACATCTGCACTTTTTCTCATTTATTGTACAGTAAATTATGAATTGATATACTTGAATAAAACGGTTTAGCAGATTACACAGTAGTAATTATGTAACTCAACATAAATGTTTAGAATAAAATAAAAAGACCATTTAATGTTAAGGTGAAACAAAATATTCAGTGAGAAAAATGTATCGGCACCATATCGGTTATTAGTCTATATTAGAATATTTGAATGCATCTGTATCACCTGATATTGGATATTTAATTGTAAATCTTTAGCAAATTTCAAAATAAATATCTATTTTTTCAAACAGTACACAGTGTTGTGACCAGTGGTGTTTCAGTATCACTGATGTACTATTGCAGTGTTTGATCATATATTTAATTCGTTTGTATTTTATTTGTATATTTTCGTTTTAAGTTAAATTTTTAGTGCTTTTGTTGTGTTTTTGTCATTTTTATTACTTTGTTTAATGTGTGTATAGTAAACTAACTTACACTAAACAAAATGAGAAATGCTAAGCTGAAATAAAATGAGTTCTTAACATCTCTTAATTTATTTTCTAGTAATAAAAATATGGTTGTAGTTACAACCTCGAAAATTCAAAAGTTTTTAGCATGTATTTTAAATAAATAATGATTATTTATTATAAAAATGATGGACGTAATAATAATAATCATTTATAGTCGTTATTAATTCATTAGTACATTTACATTTATGCATTTAGCAGACACTTGTATCCAAAGCGACTTACAGATTCAGGTTATACATTTTTTTTGTCAGTATGTGTTTCCTGGGAATTGAACCCACAACCTTTTACGCTGCTAATGCAATGCTCTACCACTGAGCCACAGGAACACAGTATGGATAGTATTGCATTTTCATCTATAATAATTTGTTACATTCATATAGCACTTTTCAGGGTACTCATAGGGCTTTACATGGAGGGGGGGGGGGGGGAATCTCCAGTATTTGTCCCTGAGATTAAAGTAGGTATCTTGTCAGAATCTCACTATTGGTGCAACACAGTGTAGTAGTAAAACAATAGACACAAATATTACTAATAATTTTCTAATAAGTTATAGTCAATTTTTTTAAGTAATTTATTTTGGACTCTTTCTCTCTCTCTGGGTTGTGAATTGAAAACGCTGTCCCTCTCTCATATTGAGTTTATTTCAGCTGGCTCCGGAGATCTGGGTGTGGTAGATGTGAAATGTCCGAGGTTAAGCTGTTTTCAATGTTTCTGTGAAGTTCAGCACAGGGAGGCTTTCACTCCCGTACAGTGGCTTGATCTCCATCGACATGAGATAGACGCTTTATCAGAGCCGGCCAGGCCCTCAAAGGTAGATTTCATTAGAAACAGATGCCTGTCTCAATGAAAATGACTTCACTGGGAATGTTTGTCCCACCCATGTGAATGAAATACAGGAAGCTCTGACAGGATGCTATGTCTGCGCACAATCACTGACACTGATAAGAGAATAAACGCTTGAAGGGTTTATGAGAGAATGCGTGGGTCCTCAGGGGCTTCTGCGTGTGCGAAAGTACTGTTAAAGGAACAGATCACCTAAAATTATTATTCTGTATTCGTCAACTCACCCTATAATGTTTCACATGTATATGACAGGGCTGTAAGTAACCACCGTAGACAATTAAGGGTACAAGTCCCACCCCCCAATAATTACAAATAGCTAAATTGTCAAATCAAATTAAAGTAGGCAGACTGAACACATTGATTGCAGAAAGAGAGAGGCAAAGATTCAAACTACTCAACTTCTTTCCACAAACAGCCGTTTTAGAGTTGAACATTTCATTTACATGATTCATATTATTCCTAACTGAATGTGATGGAACAAGAAACGTATGTGCTTCCTACATATTATAGGCATAGCTAACTAAAAAGTGCATGTGTGGATATTTTAAATATTAGAAAATAATTCAACAATGATTAGCCTACTTCTGACCTATTTATGTACAATGGTGAAGGAAATTATATGTCTAATTCTAGGGTAGTAGGTTAGTCATTAAAAAACAAATGTGTATCTATCTATATATATATATATATATATATAAAGCTATTCCTCTTCACTTGCTGAATGATCTTGGACATGCTTCTATCTGATAAAGCTGCTGGTTGACCTTTGACCTGAGGGTGTACTCTAGGCGTATCTTATAGGAGTAGATGGAGTGATAATTCAGGGGAACCGCTGTGACTGTCTCTGATCTCTCCTAGCGCTCGAGGAGGATGTGAGTTTGCCATTTTTGGGAGGCGGGTGTAATGGGTGTGTGTGCGTCCAGTTCCTCTCATATTGTTAACGCTTCCTGGTGCTGCCTAGTTGGAAGAAACGGTGATGTAAAACCCCAAGAACGGGGAGAAAAGGAAAAGGGCCGAGGAAGGAAGTGGCCCTCTCTCTTTCATGAACACACACATGACAGTGGCGACACATGAGTCAGCAGAATACGCAGGAACGGCGGAACAGGATCTCTGTAGGTCATTGTCAGACAGGAACCACTTGAAAGCCGCCCGATGCTACTCTGATTTCATATTCATCACGTGCATCCTCAGTCTGAAACAGTTTCAATGAATCCATGCTATTATTGCTCACACAGATTTATAGACCAAACAAATACCTAATATGGCTAAATATTAAAATGAATTTAACCTTACATTCATATTACAGTTATGTGATGGAAGAGAAATTGAAATAAAATGAATTCATTGAAACAAAACTAGCTTAATTGGTCAATCGTTTAAATGATTTTGTTTTAAAGTATACGAATCTGTATTACCTTATTTATTTATATATTTATTTATTTGGTGATAACAGTGAGCATGTTCTTTTGAACTTTTGGAACTTTTTTTGTTTTTACTACCCCTCACTTTCATAATAAATAAAAAACATTTTTTATTTTACAGTTTTATAATATTTTTACATACTTGTATAGTGTTTATAAGTTTAGATTTGAAGGAAAAAAGTGCATGTATAATGTAAAAAAAAAGTAAGTTCTGGATAATGATTTTTGCGTAATATTTAGATTTCAACGAATGTTTATGTTGATTCAACGAAAACGTTCCTTATAAAATATTTATTTTGCCATTGTTTTTCTTTTTAGTAGTTTTGCTATTGTGTACATGATTAAAGTTTTAAAGTTTAATATTTAGATCTGAATGAAAAAGTGCTTGTATAATGTTTTTTGGGGCCATGTTATAGGCCTTTCATTTATTCATTTGCATAAAAGAAAACACGCCCCCAGTGAGCTGGTAATAAAACCACGCCCCCTGCACCGAATCAATGAAACTTCTGAAAGCCGCGCTTTGAAGTTGTTGATCTGCCGCAAAGATAAAAGCGTCTCAGATGAAGAATGTGAGCAGATTGACAGATCAGACCTCACGCGACATCAGTCCGCATGACCTCAAGTCTTTATGAACGGAGGAACGCTCGCGAAAGTCTCTCTTCTGTAGGAGGCGACGTGGTAACAGCAGTTATTTACATCGCAACCACAGCACGGAGTTATTTATCTGGGAATGAATGCTATTTTTAATGTCAAAGGTGAGTTGTTTCCACGAAGAAGTTGTTTTGTTGCTCTGTGAATGATTTGAACAGGCTGATGCTGGTTTTTAACAGTATTAGACACTCATATAATGTTTAATGGCACTACGCTGGTAGTCTGTGTGTAACTAACATGGTACTACCACGATAGAGGACACACGTGGTTGAAATATTTCCACACATGCTAGCATAGCCAAATTTACAGTATTTACTAGTTACCGTATCAATATTATATACAGAAAAAAGTGCGCCAAAATTCAAAAGTCTTTTGAAGATATCGCTAAATATTTATGTTAATATAGTACAATAGTACAACCATAGTACAACCGAAGTACAATTTTAATCTCAGTTTGTATTACTCATTTAAACTGAGACAAATCTGCTATGATTTTAATCTCCAATCTGTTATTGATCAGTTTAGATGATTTTTGTAATGCTTCAGAAGACACTAGTCGCGTTATAATCAGTTGCGCAGATGGGGAACGTTAATCTACCCCGCTATTATTAAACTATGACATTAGCGATGGACTTCACACTATTTACAGATGAATAAAGACTGACGGTCAATGTTTCATGTTCAGAAATGATTATTTTAAGTAAGCATTTTGGCTCGTTTATGTGGGCCGTCCCATGTCATGTTCACTGTCAAACACCAAAATAATATTTATTTTTAATTATTAAATTTAATTATTAAATTTTTAATTATTTTATTTTATTGACAAAATATTTGAGTTGGTCTTGTATGTTTCTTTCAGGAGATCAGATATAATTTTAATCTGTCATATGGTCATGTCAGCTGTTACAGTGTTCCTCACATGCTTGTCACATTTCACTTCCAATTTTTGAGGGTAAATAAAGAAAAACATATTCACTGTAATTATGAAACAAAGCACATATTTATACTAGACAAGTGTGAAATTACTGTGGATAAAAATATATATACTCTGAAGCCCATGTGGATTTACACAGTTTGAGTAAGTCCAAAAGTGTTACACATGCCCCGCTCTCCCTGTTCTTTGAAGTTGCATGTAAATACTGTTCATTTCAGGATCATGGTATTTAAAGTATTGTAGTTTTGTTCAGATGTATTGTTCAGATGTGGATCTTTATTAATGCTGGAAATTGAACGGGATTGTCAGACTCAGTAATGTTTTATTTAAACATCATCAAACACAGTTCAATAGGAGAATAAATGTGTCATCAAAGAGTAAGAATATTAAGCTGTGAGGTAATGTGGAGAGCGGAAGAATTGAACAAATGATATCTTATATAATATCTTATATCTGAGTAAGATCTGATGAGCAGAAGATTTAAGATAATCTATTAATGTATGAGATGCAATTGATATCAAATAATTTTGGTCATTTTTGCTCTTAATGAGTCAGTATTAGATCAGTGATCAATGACCTGGAATATCATCATACAATTCATAGAAACACATGATTGTGGAAAAGTTTTGCTTTTATGTAAACAATGTTACATAAGATTAGCATTTTATATTTCTTTAAAACAGATTATTAGAGCTTCCTGCAAATATTTATGAGCATGATAAAATAATATTATTTATTATTACAATTAAATATTTATTTAACTTTTATAATATTTAATATAATATTAAATTCAATAAGTGGGGAATAACTGTAACACTGGGATATTTATTATATAATTTTATAATATTAACCAACTTTATTTCAAATAAAAACTCAACTCCAAGTCATAATATCTTTGATTCATTTATCTGGGATTGATTGTTATTTTTAGTGTCAAAGGTGACATATTTCCTGAAAAAGTATGATTTTTTGTCATGATTGTTGCTCTGTGGATAATGTGAACAGATGATGTTGGTTTTTTAGTGTTTTAAACACCGTTACACCCCCAAAACGTTCCACGGCACACCGGTGCCACGATAACACTTGAATTTTAGTTTTAGAATATTAACCAAGTTTTGTTTCAAATAAGAACTTATCTCCAAGTAATAATATCATTGATTGATTTTTCAGGGAATTATTATTTCAATGTCAAAGGTGAGTTATTTCCTCCAAGTCATGATATTGTTGATTTAATTAAAACGGACTGTCGTATTATATTTGCTTCAGTAATTATGTTTCCTCTGTGAAAGATTTGTGTCTTCTTGTTTCCTTTTTAAATGAACACTGAAACCAGAAAGATATCAAAATGATGCTCCTAATGGATTGTAATACACAGTGTTTGTTTTTTCCCAGCAGAAGTGAAGGCCTGTATTGTGACTGACTGAAGTCATGGCTTCCTGGATCCAGCTTCATTGGAGAATCTGGCTGTTGGTTCCACTGGTTCTGGATCATCTTGCTCTTGCTGAAGATCTGAAGCCCACCAGATGGCCTCTTTACCCTCAGAAGCCTCTGGTTCTGGTCTGGAACGCCCCGACAGAGGACTGCAGGCCTCGGCACAACGTCCACCTCCAGCTCGATCAGTTTCAGATCGTGGCCTCTCCGAATGAAGGCTTCACCAAGCAGAACCTCACCATGTTCTACAAAGACCGCTTGGGCCTGTATCCGCACTTTCAGGACGGAGTGGCCGTCAACGGTGGACTACCACAGATCGCCAGCCTCACGCACCACCGAGAGAAGATACCGGAGGGGATCGAGAAGTACATTCGTGATGCGTCTGCACAAGGCCTGGCCGTGATCGACTGGGAGGAATGGCGTCCGATTTGGATACGGAATTGGGACACCAAAGGCATTTACAAGAGACAGTCGCAGCTCTTAGTGGCCCAGAAAAACCCAGGCTGGACCAAAACCCAGATAACCAAAGTAGCCCAGCAGGAGTTCGAGATGTCCAGCCGTACATTCATGCTGGAGACGCTACGTCTGGCCAAAAGCTTGCGTCCAAACCAGCTTTGGGGCTTCTACCTCTTTCCTGACTGCTATAACCATGACTATCGTCGCAGTCTGGAGAACTACACGGGACGCTGCCCGGATGTGGAGGTGGCCAGGAACGACCAGCTGAAGTGGCTGTGGACTGAAAGCACGGCTCTGTTTCCATCCATATACATGAAGTCCGTGTTGCGTTCGACATCCTCCGCTCGCCAGTTCGTCCGAAACCGGGTGAAAGAGGGAATGAGATTGGCATCGGTGGGAGAGGGATTGGCACGTCCTGTTTTTGTCTACAGCCGCCCTACGTATGACAATGAGCTGGAACTGCTGACAGAGGTGGGTTTGTAGAAATGCACTTGATTTGCAGTGACAAGAAACACAATTTTAACTTACTGGTATTTACCTAAACTTCACCCCCCCTTACTTACTGTTGGTAACTCAGACAAGCTTTACAGGACGTCCCATAGGAATGAACTGAAGAGTTCATCTAAACTCTGCAGGACCACCGAAAGTAGTAAACATTCATTGAATGCTATTCTTATGTAGGCTAGAATTAAGTGCAGCATTGCAAAATATATTTATCAGGCGATTTTCTTTAATTTAGTCTTTAATGATGTTCTGTGAAGGAAACACGTCAAATTATCTGAGAATTTAAGATACATTTTTACATTTGCTCTTCATTTAATCCCATTACTGACTTTTGCGAAGAGCGTGATCGTATAACCACTAAAAATAAATCCCATTTATTGGATATTATTCTTAATATTATTCTAATAATCCAAGCCAATGTGAAAATGAAAGAACATTAAGTTAATGTAAATGTTTTATTTCTGATTTTGCAGATTAAAAACTGAGTGTTGTTTGGGACACTTTTGTGATGGAGAAACATTTAAGACCGTAGCAAATTCCATTTGATCTTCATTTCATCCCAATGCTTAATTAACTCAAGATTTGTATTTATTTATATATTTATTTTTACTATATGTGTAGGATGGAACTGATTTTTTTAGTATTTGTAGCTTTTAAAATAAACGACTCTTTAAGTAGCTTTATGCTATGGCCTTTAATAATCTGAATCAATATGCAAATTAACTAACACTGAATTAGTAATTTTACATGAATAAATACATTCATTTAGCTAAATGTATTACTTTTATACGATGATTAATTATTTAAAATATTATAGATAGTATTACATTTTAAATATTTATTTACATTTTTCTTTTGATGTTCAGAGATTTGTAAAAGTGCATGGAAACAAAATTTTACCATAGTTTTGGATAATTTATGTCAAAATCCATTTAAAGACATTTTCTCCATAGAATTATTGCAAAAGCTTGTCTGAGAGTATTGTGGATGGCGATGGTTGCTAAGGTAGCAGAGACTTGTAACATTTGTAAGGCAGGGCTTGTATAATATATATGTAAATCAGTCCTTATGACCCGCAGCTAAACTTTGACATGTAACAAGATGTGCAGAAATGAAGGTTGACCTTAAAGGACGGAATATTCCATTCAGTGACTCTCCGGTCTGTTTGTTCAACGGCCAGAGATGTCTGCAAATAAGTCTTCTATGTGTACATTAGAGAGGTTCACATGCATGACTGTTTTTGTCCCCGTAAAGATCTACAGGTTTTATGCAGCAAAAAACATTAAACATCTTTAGAACAAGATATATTCATAAAGATTTTGTTTATAGAAGTTAAAGGTGAACTTTACTACGATAGGACAGTGAAGTGGGAGAGAGAGAGGACGGGAAAGCTCTCTTTTTATTATTATCTGCCACTAGATTATCTGCACCATTTAAAAACAATACTTTCTTCTGTCCAAGATCTAACTACATGATTCATCTAGAAATGAGACTCTGTGGTGCTTTCATAACATTGCTGTGTTTATTCAACACAGTGAAGATTTTAGTGATTGCTATTTTGCAATTTCAGTGAAGATTAAAGCGAGTGTATTATTGTGTGTATGGTCTTTCACAAAACTATTCCTTACATAATCATCGGTGGCCTGTTGCTTTTACGGATCGTGGTTGCAGTAAAGAAAATATCTAAAGCGAAGAACAGGAGAATAACCAGGAGAACGAAGTAGCATCAACCAACACGTATGCCATTTAATGAACATTAATACGAGACAAAGACTGAACAGAAACAGAAGTGTAATAAAGTCAGTCAAACTAATGCGCAAACGAGATGAATAATTCAAGACAGGGGCTGTTTCATAAAACACGTTTACCAAACAAGCCAGGCGTATTTCAGTCATTCTGACTGATTTTCACTTGATTTGGTTTCTGAAAGCAAAATTAGCAGTAACTCAAGCTCAGTCGCTGTGGCAACTTGTGCTGAGAAACTAACCTGGTCCGGAGCAGGCTAAGCTGAGCTCTTCTAACTCTGACCAATAGGAACGCACCGATATTACCACGGACTCTCATACAATTAGTGGACTTTATTATAGTACAAAAGATTAAAGTATACAGAAAATACACCTTACATAATCAAATACATAAAAAATAGACTACAACCAACTGTATTTAATGTAGTCTATTGCCTATTATTTTTTTAAAGATATGTGAAATATTTGTATCATAGTTATTTCTTGCACATTCAGTTGATCAGCAGTTTCTAGCCGTGCAGCCTTTCTCTCGGGTTTTATGACAGCTGGACCTTTTATGGTTATTAGAACAAAACTTTACAATCTAAAATTGCTCTTTAGAGCATTAAAACACTCAATTAAAAGTATAAATCACTGAATAAAAAATGAAAATAAAAAAATAGAAATCAGATTACATTTTAATTGATAGGAGGGACTCATTTGAGCTAGTATTAGCCAGCTAACATTTAATTTACAGTTACTGCTATCATACAAATACACTTATAATTAGGATTAAAATTGTCACATTTAATGTCCAACAAGAAATGTTTTAGCAGAATGTAATTATTCAGAATTACTGCTCTAGTAGGCCTACTCCGTCTGTGTAACGCAGCAGCGCTCGTTCACTCCTGACAGCAAAATGCACGACTTTCTAACATCTACAGATTAAAAATATACATGTGACGTATCAGTTATGCACCGAGGAAAACACAACGTCCCAAATGCACTAAACAGCACAAATATTCACTGTTTGCCGTGGTGGATCGATCTGATCCATCATCGACATTAAGGGCTGTTTAAGATTAAGCGTGCACGTCACATTATCCTGACTCACTGAACCTGAACAGGAAGGGTGCTGGTTACATAAACAGTGCCACCACCCACCGAACCGCACCACACCTGCGGATTTCTTACTTTGTTTCCGCTGTTTAAGTTCCTGTTACAAAAATGTCCCCATTCAATATGTGTGACCTTAATACACAGCTTTCAAAATGAGCTAAATTAACTTTTTGTTTTTGTAAAAAATAATTTCAGAAATCAAGAACCTGTCACTGATCCCTTTATTTGTGTCTGTGCAGATGGATTTGGTGTCCACGATTGGAGAAAGTGTGGCTCTGGGTGCAGCTGGTATTGTTTTCTGGGGTGAAGCTGCTTATGCCAGCACCAATGTAAGCACTCACACACCACATTATATCAGAAAGTGCTTGTGAAGGGGTTTCTATTGATGCTTGTACTAATAATTATTATTATTTTGTTAACGGTGCTTCTATTGATCATATTAGCCATATACAGCCTACTGTATATATACGATACTGCATCATAGTTGAAATGATCAGCCTGATCAAAACTTTGCTGAATAAACTCTTATACACAGTCTACATGCACCTGATTGATAGTTTATACGTTTTGTATCAATTTTCTTGTTTAATTGTACAAACATCCACCTTCAGCTCATGGTTCATGGGTCAGTTTGCTGTGAAATCTTTACTGATTTATTTAAAGTAAATGCAAGTATGACTTTTATGTTGTTATTACTAATATTTCAAGAAGAACATTTACTTAGATTTATTTGATTATCCGTACATCATTTTCTATAACAATAATGTTAAAATATAAGTATCAAAGATGATCATCAGGCACGTTTATTTGTTCATCTATCAATTATTGTATTGCACTGCAATATGTTTTAAAACCACAGAGCTTTGATCATAAAACTATGCATTTAAATATCATCTTACAAAGACATATTTGGGAGATATTAAGTGACAACTTACATTTATAGCCTATGCATTTTATGTAAGTAACTTATATACTGTAATAACAATCTCACTGATTTACTTAACAAGCTATCAAAATTTAATCTTACTTTATGACCTTATAAATAACAATGTCTGAAAAAAAGTTGTACCATTAAACAAAAAAAACTTATTTAATATCAGGCATTTAAAAAACACTTTAGCAACATCATAGTAACATACTAAAGTGCCTACAAACACTCTAATAACTGCTTGCATTCCACTTACAATGTCTTAAATAAATGTAAAACTCTAGTTTTTACTTGACATAATTTCCTTCTCTTTATGTGTTTCATCATTCAGGCCATTTGTTCCAGTTTGAACCAGTACTTGCAGGGTCCACTGGGCCGTTACCTCTTCAACGTCTCCACAGCAGCCGAGCAGTGCAGTCGCTTCCTGTGCAGTGCCCACGGCCGCTGTCTGCGCAGACATCCGGACACGGACACGTATCTGCATCTTGACCCACAGACGCACACGATCGTAGGTCAGGGGAGCAAACTGCTCGTGAAGGGAGACGCGAGCGTGGAAGAGCAGCGGCGGATGAGTGAAGACTTCCAGTGCCAGTGTTTTAGCGGGTATCAGGGCGAGAGGTGTGATCTCGAGGACCCTCTTCAGCAGCGAGGAGACGGACATGCACTGAACGCATGGATTTACCTTCTCACTCCATTGCTGCTGCATTTACTGACCTGAGCACACGCTATAGACACTTGAACACGTTTTTCTTGCTTATGAAATGTTTGGCTGGTTAGTGCGCTCCAAATGCTGTTGTGAAAAGGTCCTTCGCTTTCATGAAGTCATGTGGGTGAGCTTGAAATTGAAATGAATATCTATAAACACAGGAAACTCAGAGTTCCTTGGAGTTTAAATAAGCACTTTTGTTTGTTTGTCACACGTTACTCGCACAACATTTGAGCCAGATGTAGGATATTGTGCAACCGGAAAATCTAATGAAGATTTATAACTAACTGATGAGTGGATTCATTCAGAAGAAGTCTTCGCTTGTTAAAACTATTTGAACCGGTGCACATTTGGTTTTAAGTGAAAGTCTTGGTTTGAGTGTAAATTTGAGATAAGAGCAAGCCTTAAAGGAACAGTTCAGTTTAAAATTAAAATTCTGGAATAAAGGAATTAAAGGAATAGTTCTCATAAAAATGAGCTGAAAATTTCAGGCCATCCAAGATGTAGATGAATTTGAATTTGTTTCCTTATCAGAGCAGATTTGTAGAAATGTAGCATTGCATCACTTGCTCACCAGTGGATCCTCTGCAGTGAATGGGTGCCGTCAGAATGAGAGTCCAAACAGCTGATAAAAACATCACAATACCACTCCAGTCCATTAATTAACATCTTGAGTAGGTAAAATCTGCGTGTTTGTAAGAAACACATCCACCACTAAGTTGTTTTAACTTTGAACCGTGCTTCTTTTCATCTATGCATGTTTCTCTCCTGATTCAGGACTTGTATTTTCGCATGAAGCAGCCCTTTGAAGTTCCAACAAACCCATCAAGATGTTTTTTTTATCACTAACTAACTTGTTTAAAGGTTCTGGATTATTTACACTACTTGTAAATGATTTTTTTATCAGCTGTTTGGACTCTCAGCACCCATCCATTGATGAGTAAGTGATATAATGATACGTCAAACTCATCTACATCTTGGATGGCCTGAGGGCGAGTACATTTTAAAGCAAATTTTCAGTTTTGGGTGAACTATTCCTTTAAGATGAGACTACTAGTGCTGGAAATGTGGATGCATGTCATGCTATGTGGCTTATCTGGCTTGTGTGCTATTTCCTGATCACAAGCCCCATTTCCCATCCTGTCCTGTTCTATAAAGAAGATACCACCAAAGAACTGACGGTTATTTATATCATGTTATTTAAAAGTCTTTGGCAACTTTGGACCATATCCTCTTTATTTCTATTTCATGGACTGTTGCCAAATCGTCATGTATTTTTATGCACATCTTTTGCTTCATTCAGCATCTCTTTTAGTGTTGTTGTAACAGTGATTATGTTATGAGGGTTATTAGACAGCGCTTGTATTCATGTGTGAAAAAGGCACTGTGAGAGAAGCAGAAGAGATTTTCATTATATCTTTAAATTGCCCGAACAATTGTGACGTTATTATGAATGAGATTTTCTGAAATTGTGATGCATAGAGAAATCATTTTATATTTGATTTAAATGATTTCTGCGTTTGATAAAAATAAATACTGGTAATATTGTGCATTAATTATATTCATTGATTTTTGTTCATTTCTTTTCACATTTTGTCCAGTAACCATTCAGTGTTTCTGAGTTACTGTAACTAACTATATGGAGGAAACATGAGACTACAAACCTTGGATCTGCTCGGCACAAGGACCAGCCCAAATTACAGGGTTCACAAACCAAGAAGTTATATTCGTTGCGTTTAACTCTGAGCTTTTACTCAAAATAGAATCGGAAGCAATTTGAAATACGGTGATTGTTAATCTTTAATCACTCTAGAAATGACTTCAGATGCGTTGCATGCAGCTGCAGAGTTTTATGTTGTTACCCACAAATCTAACTTTCCGTTCCTCATTTGTTAATTTTAGCTCGTTGCACGTATAAAGGATGTTTTCTAACTATCAAGATAAGAGATCTGAAAATGACTTCCTTGTTTTTGAGAATTAAAGTCATCATTTTTAAATGTTGTTACCCACTTGACCATAAATGACAAGCTATCTACATGGAAAGCACATTTCCTTTAATACAATGACATTTAGAGCAGCTTTTCAATATAAAGGTACGATAGGTTGTACTATTGTACAGTAATAATTTGATATAGGCCTATACCATGTTACTAAAATTACCATATTGATGTGGAATTGCTTGTACAATGATTTTCCAAATATATAACTAAACATTTGTGCAAAAATATATTATATTGCTGTGGTCTAGTAGACATTTTAAATAAGTGCTTTAAAGGGAGCATTTTGTTGAGTCTTATCCTATAAACAACATAAAAATTGTATTAGGCCTAAGTCTTTCCTACCTGAAATTTTATTTTTTTCATACTTTGTTAGTGTATAAAGTGGGCCAATCTGATACACTACTGTACACAAATGTTTTTAAAAACATTTATTTAGTAATTTATTTGTATGGACCGACGTCTACGTGTCCTGTGTGAACGTCTCGACGCTCCTCTTTAGACCCCGCCCCCTCTTTCCCATTGGCCAGACAGGAGACGTTCTGCTTTCAACAGGAGAGAGTCACGAGCAAAGATGAAACCAGCTGTTGTTTGGTGAATGATTCTTACAGATTCACTGGATCAGTAAGTACGATATATGTTTAGATAATATGAACGCTTGTATTTCATCACATAACCAGCGTGAGTTGGGTCTATTCTCGGTGTCTGTCGGTGTTCTTGCGTAAAGTCACAGTTCCTCTTTTTAACACACCCGAAATATATAAACAACAACATTTATTTCACTATAATTCTTCTAATAATCATACAAATCTAAACTTATTTTGTCATATCTTGACAATGTAATGCGTGTATTTAAATTCACGTTTGGTGTTAAAATGACCTCGGTAGCAAACATCAACACAAAAGTACCATGGTAATACCATGTTTTTGGCTGTGGTACACTTCCCTAACACAAAAGTACTGCTAGTAATACTATGGTGCTTTGAAATCATGATACTACAAACAAGGTAAAAGTATACTGTTCGATACTATGTTTTTATTTGAATACTTTGTACTAACTTTACCAGATATTACAGTATCAACACAGATGTAATATTCATATATCATGACATTATATGATACTCTCAGATACTTCAAGGGATATTATAAAAATACCATCATGATTGTGTCCAAATCTCCACGGTATTACCATGGTAACATGTCCAAAATGTTAAATAATAATGTTAGTAATTTTCACTTTGTAAGTATCTCTACCTGCCTCTGTTTCACAGTGAAATGAAAAATCATGTACATTATAAAGTCACGTTTGAGGGAAAAAGGTCTGCACACCACACGCACACTTAATGTAGTGCTTTCTGAAGTGGATGATTATTATGGATAATGAGTTGTTCAGAATAAAGTATACCATTGTTCAAAAAATTACCTCTCATCATTGAAATTACCTTTTGAAATTAGACTGTAGCTCAGCTTCATTTCCATTTAAATTGCCTCTGCTCATGTGACATCAGATGTGGAGCTGGATGCTAAATGCTCTGCGTTCCCGTCGCTGCAGGTCCAACGTGTCACCGTTTCCAGGGATGGACTGGCTTGGACGTGGGACGTGTCCTCTGGCGGTGTTCGCCATCTGTTTTGCATCTGTTCTGGGCCGTCCATCCTCCTTTCTCACCCATCTCCCGTTTTTTTCCGTATGGAACGCGCCAACAGAGCGATGCACATCTCGATTTGGGATCGAGCTGGATTTGAGTGTCTTTGACATCGTGCACAACCGTGACCAGGCCTTCATGGGAGACAACATCACTATATTCTACTCTGACAAGTTGGGAGAGTATCCTTACTATGGTATTGGCGGGGAACCAAAATATGGAGGCGTTCCTCAAAACGCCAGCCTGGACCAGCACCTCTGGAAGGCCGACAACGACCTGAGGATTGACATCCCAGATTTGGGATTTCACGGGCTTGCTGTCATCGACTGGGAAAAGTGGAGGCCGCTGTGGGAACGTAACTGGGACACTAAGGAAATCTACTGGAATGGCTCCAGGGCTTTAGTGAAAGCCAAACATCCT
This sequence comes from Oxygymnocypris stewartii, assembly GCA_003573665.1. Lineage (NCBI taxonomy): Eukaryota > Metazoa > Chordata > Actinopteri > Cypriniformes > Cyprinidae > Oxygymnocypris > Oxygymnocypris stewartii. The sequence continues at coordinate 152,329 of QVTF01022527.1, read as the reverse complement.
TCTTGGAAGCCAGATCAGATAGAAAAGGAAGCGGTGAGGGAATTCGAGGATGCTTCACGGGCCTTCATGGAGGAGACGTTAAAACTGGGCCGTAGAGAGCGTCCTGGAGGTTTGTGGGGGTTTTATGGCTTCCCCTGCTGCTATAATTATCAGTACAAGAAGAACGAGACGTACACAGGTGAGTGTCCTGCTCTGGAGATGAAGAGGAATGATAAACTGGTCTGGCTGTGGAACGTCAGCTCGGCTCTGTACCCTGATATCTATCTGGATCTCGGGCTCCGGGGCCGCGGTCGGGATATCTTGCTGTACAGCCGCCATCGAATCCTGGAGGCCCTGAGGGTGAGGGAACAGACCACCCATCGACCTCCATCTGTCTTCCCCTACGCCAGGATCGCCTACACCTACTCCATGGAGTTTCTCTCACAGGTCAGCACAAAGTAAAGTAAAGGCCGTTCAATTTCTTACCCTTTATTACTTGTTTTATATCCGTTTAACAAAGTGTTATAGACCGTAGTCAGGGTAGCGCCAGGGTTATTATAGTTAACTATATTATTAACATTTAAATCATAAAAAAAACATTTTTGTTACTTCAAATAAAATTAACATTTGAAATAAAATAAATAAATAATTTTTTCTTTAAAAAACAAATTGTTTCCAAGGCAACATTTCTCAATTGCATTTAGTTTAACTTGATGTATTAAACAACTTAAACTGAAAAAAAGTTTATAATAAATAAATAATTTGATATATTAAAAAAAGAAATTGCTTAAAATGACAAAATACATTTACGAAAAATATGAAAAATGTAATACATAAAGTATTTAAAAAAAAAACTTCAAATATTTATAATAGCATCTCAATGATACTGCAATAACATTGGGTAGTAAAAATATATGAAATATGTCAAAATGTAATTTTTGACTGGAATGAAAATTAGGCTAATTTCAATTTGTCATCTAACTTGACTATCTAAGGTATATACATATTTTGATATTCAAGTGATTCACATGTTTATTGATTGCAATAAAAAAGGCCTGTTCACACCAAGAAGGATAACTTTTCTATAACAATAACTAAATGATATTGTTCTGTTTATTATAAGCACATGTGCAGTTTGGTCACATGCTGCTTTAAATGCTTATTCTTTTTAAACTCTGATTCTGAATTCTGATGGGCTTTATCTATCATCATAGTTATCGACTGGCCTAAATGCTTAAAATAGTTGATCTATGTCTCAAGGTTTAAATATGTAATTGAACAAAAAAGGTTTGTGTCACTCATATGTTTTCAGGAGGACTTGGTGCACACTATCGGTGAGAGTGTCGCTCTAGGAGCCGCTGGTGTCGTGCTGTGGGGAGATGGAAACTACTCCCAAACCAAGGTTGGAGACGGAGGGATGTTGATTATTACACAAATGCACTCATACACTTCTGATAATTGTATATTAGTGTGCATTATGCATTGACAAGCTGTTTTCAGATCTGAAATATGACTCCTAGGGAAACACTAGAATCGTTCTGTCTACTCATTATTACGTGAACACATAAAAGCTGGTTCACAAGCACGTATACAAAAGAATTCTAGTTCAGTTAACTCGGACCTCTAAGTTCATTTAGTCTGACCAATGAAGGATGTAATTGCCACAAATTCATGTCCTTTAAAAAAAAAACATTGAAAACCTGAAATAAAATTAAATGTAAAAATATGCTGATTAACTTCAACTTGAAATAAATATATTTTAACCCAAATAAATGTTTATGTTGGACTGCTAAAATGATTAAATCTGAAACAAACTGAAAGAAAGTAAAGCAAAAATAGAAATATTAGGGGGAATAAAACTAATAAAAATAACAAAAGCATGTAACAAAGCTACTAGGACTTAAATTTTTAATCTTAAGAAAATAAAACTTGATATAAAAAAATTAGAAATTATTCATGATATTAATAAATACTATGATAATATGTAAATATTACAAAAATCAAACTTCAGTTAATCAGAAAATCTACATGTTTCAGTGTTATAAGAACATTTATTATTATCAATAGAATTTATTTATACAAACAGAAACAATGGAGTACACAGATTTTTTATAATTAATTTATATCTGATAAATATTTAAATTGTTTCAGAAACATATGAAAGCTACTAGACATTGGAATGAATAATTATACAAATTATAATTATTTAGTCATTTTTAAATTCACATCAAGCGCAAATTTTCAACATTCATATGTACTAATATATTTTTCAACTTATTAAATTCTTTTGGGAAATTGGCTTCCTATGGTGTAATATGCTTTACTCCATCTAAAGCTATTTTAAAAATAATTTTGATTTGAATATGCTTGACCAAGTATTTACAAGAGATTTATATGAATGACATATTATTAGAATTTAAATAATTAAATATAACAAAAGGTTATTTGTAATGAACTAGTGAAAGAATTAAAAATAAAATGAAAAACAGACCAATTGCCATACCTAAGATACATGCTTGCTTCACTAATAATTTTTGACTTCCACATATAAATTGTATACATAAACCACATATACTTGCACACATAAACACAGGTAATGGCCATGGCTTGTCTCCTCTGTGCAGAAGGCCTGTGTAGCGGTTCGGGACTACCTGGATGACACGCTTGGACGCTACATTGTGAACGTGACGGAGGCGGCGTTTCTCTGCAGCCAGACCGTGTGCTCGTCTAATGGCCGGTGTATCAGGAGAGACCCGAGCGGCACGGCCTACCTGCATCTGGACCCGGCCCAATGGTCCATCGTTCCCAGAACTAAGCTGCCCGGGCCCGTTAGCAGGGGTCCATCTTATGTAACCCACAGGAGGTTCAGGACGGTTAAAGGAGAAAGTAGTGGATTCGCCGCCAGCTTTAGGTGCCAGTGTTTCCCAGGCTGGGAAGGAGAACAGTGCCAGAAACCATTGCCTGTAGAGCCGTTTACATGACAGGAATGACTAGAAGACTGTGGGGGTTAAAGCTCAGGGCGGGTCACCTGAAGCTGGACAACACAATACCATTGTGGACTTGATTTTACAGGGTGATTATGGCTTTAACAAATGTACTTGAAGTCATGTTAGATAGAGTGTGTACTAAATTACTATGTGATTCCATGCTTGCTAGCTAAACTTTATAAAATATGATAAAAAAAAATCAAGATGCAGTTTAAATTTGAGTGTTTGTTTACATCAAACATTGCCAAAACCCTGAGAATGCAAATTGATGTTGATTTTATTAATATTATTAATCAAATGTATTAATAAATGGCATCAAAAATCTAATCATAGAAATCTCATGGAATATATGGAATAAACTATTCTGACAAATTGTGTAATATTAATAGGTCTACTTTCTTGTTTTCCATTATGATTGCATTTTTATACAGTTTTCTGCCTAAAAATGTATGTCATACAAACAGTTACGCATGCATGGTTAAGAATGATTTAATTTACTGTAAAATAGCCGAACAGAAAATATGAGGCTGAAACAATAGTGTTAAAATCAGGTTTTATTTTTTGGGTTTTGGTCGATGGTTATATGTAAAAGAAATGCCACACCAGAGCCGCTTTGTTGTCTTTCACACTCTGCAGGCATCTTTCAGGTCAGCTATATCTGACTGACACCATCTTTGAAGCGTACAATTCAAAATCAAGTCAAGTCAAGCTGATAAAATGAAGTAGTGTGGCTCTTATTCCATGTCTGTTGGATTTGAGCTCATTTAAAAACTAGAATACTCCAGATTTAGCAGATATATGCGTTTAAATAATATTTTTAGCATTTAAAATACGCCGTCTTTCTTTCCTGGGAAAACAAACATAGATTCAGGTATATGCAGATTTTGTCCAATAAAACGCTCTATAGGTTTAGCATGCCCCGCCCACTAATACCACCTGATCTGGCTAGCAAATCATAGTTCAGGGATTCAAAAATTAGACGAGGCCTTCGATTAATCCTGCTGTTCCAATAAGAAAACATCAGCTAAGTGATGGAAGCTAAATTAACTGAAGAAAACTGTGAGGAAGAATAGAACATTTGAGGAAAATCAATACAGTACATCCTTGCATGAAGGTGAGCTGACGGTTTTGATGGACAGTTGCTGTTTTACCGTGTCACTGTAAGTGAAGTGTCTGAAATCACTCTGTAGGGCCACTAGATGACAGTAGAAGCACACTGTCAAGTGCACTAAGAAGACTGAACATCCAGTTCAAAACCCTATGTAGAGATAGCAGACATGAAAGACTTGTTTACTAATTGTCTGGGCTAGGAACACTCCGGTAGCTCAATGAAGCTTAGCATGAATCACGATAGCTTTGGTCAGATGTGGATGTGTTTGTTTGCTACAGAAGGTGTAACGTTAGGTTTGGTTTGGAAGGTGTTTGGCTTGATCGTTGGCATGTTGCTTTGCTGGCAAAGATGGTCTTTAGAATGGCTTTGTTTTGTGTATGACTTCGATTTGTTCTATATAAATTGTCGTTACGCATTTAACCTTGAGCTATGAATATTTCTATTGCTCATACTGTTGATAATTCGACTGAAATCAAGATTCCATTCCAATTATTTAGACATGCCAATTATGTAGATGTAATTCTCTTGCCAAATGTATTGCTGGGGAGACCACGATACAGTGATGGTATTGGATATAAAACTATGATACTACATGGTACTGAACAACATGGTAAACTTCAATGCTACCCCAAGGTACTGCAGTAGTACATAACCAAAATACCATGGTAACGTTACTACCATAGCATTTCTCTTTCTTGTAGGCTAAGTGTTGTGAACAGGCTTGGATTAAGAGTGAAAAGAAAAGGAAATCATTGCAATCATAGATGTAATCTCCTCATCGTTCTTGCATTATCTTGGAGAAAATGGAAATAATTGTAAGATGTTTGGGTTTGACCTTTATGGGGTCAGAGAGACCTAGCACACTATTAAGGGAGTATTTTCCAGTTTCAATAGCTTACAGAAGATGACTCCAATCAGCAATTTGAACAAAATAATATAATTTTTAGATTTTTGTCCACATCTTAGTAAACTGGATGTAACTAAATGTAAAAGTTCATTCTGTAATTGGAAGGAAGCTCCAAATTGAGCAACCTCTAATCTGAATCTTTTCAGATCTGAAGATTTGTATGGTATTTTTTATAATTAGTACATACAAGTAAAATTAGTTTTTGTCAAAATTGTGAAGAAAAAAAGATGATTAATTTTACAAAAAAAAAAAATTCAGTCTTTCTATTTGCCATTTCTTTGTAATTATTTGTGAAATTTGCCAGCAGTTTCTGAGTGAAAATGTATCAATGCAAATCCTACACCAATTTATTAGTATGTATTTAAATAATTGATTAAATATATTCAAATAAATATTTAATTTGCAATGTAGGCTATACAAATCTGTATAGATATTTGAATTTTTTTTTGGATGTCTTAAATAAATAGGCTGCTTTTAGGTTTATCTGAACCTAAACTAATGAACTTTTGTTGGTTGCATGACTAGGTGCAATCATCCATTGCAAGCCATCCACATCTATACTTAGTGTTTTTATGAATGTCAGACTCAAGTGAGACTTTTATTTAGTGAAACTACTGAATCCAAATGTCCTTTTCATGGTTTATTGGCAGAAAAAAATCACATTAGACAAAACCCTACAAAAATGGCCGGATCACTGATTAAGAGAAGAAAAACTTTACATTTCGGTCATTATGGTCTGTGGCAGCGGCGCGCTCATGAGATAAGGTAAACAAAGGCCGTTAAATTTAGGCTCACTTCCATTCCCCCAGAAATGATTGCATTGACCCAAAGTCACACATTTAGACAGATAAGCAGCGTAGAGGATGATAATAGACGTCCCTTTGCAACTTTTGTGTTTTATCGGTCTCCAACCTGGAACAGCGGTCCCTTAAGACACAGTCTGAGAGAAAGCAAATGTGTCCAACATCTGAAAAATGATGCTTTTACAAAGTTAGTGACATTATGTCTACTAAGATCTCTTCATCTGGTCACTTTTTAACAGTCAATATTTGCAGTAATGTAGATTTTGTAATGTTTTTGAAACAAGTCTCTTCTGCTCACCAAGGCTGCATTTATTTGAAATATTGGTACAACTTAAAAATACCTCTCTTCCATTTGAATATATATAAAAATATAGGTTATTCCTGTGATCAAAGCTGAATTTTGAGCATCATTACTCCAGTCTTCATAGGATCCTTCAGAAATCATTCTAAAATGTGGATTTGCTGTTAAAAAAAACATCTTATTGTTTTTAATATTAAAACAGTTGAGCTGCTTCATATTATTGTGGGAACCATGATATACTACTATTAAAATATATTTTTTTAAGAAATTATTTATTTTGTTCAACAAGGATGCATTAAATTGACCAAAACAGTAAAGGCTTATACATTTATAATGTTACAAATGATTATATTTAAAGGATGTTGTTCAGTAAACTTTCTATTCATCAAAACATTCTGGAAAACTACTTTCAACATGAATAATAACCATTATTAGGTGAAAATCTAAAAATTTACATCTGATGGGGCTGTTTAGAAACAATAACAACTTTTCCAGTTCAACAGTTTGACAACCTTCACTGGTAATTAAAGCTAGTGTCGGTTTCAGAGACCCACCTAACCGTTGCCAGACACCCAACTCTCTTTTTCTGCTTCTGTTCCTATCATTTATTTTCTTTTGGTGTCGTGACCTGAGTCCCGTCCTCGGTCATGCTTTCCATTCCCTGCTGTTTGGTGGTCCTCTCACTCACTCACTGCTTTTAATAAGCGCTTCGTCACGCACGGCCTCTGTCCTTCAGAAAGAGTGGGCACACGGATCGCGTGTGAGGGGACTCTTATTTGAGCAAGACTCTGTCTTCAGTCATGGCTGTCTATCTTTTCACTTTATTTTGAGGTTTGGAGTTGTAGACCTTTTGGAGATGAGTTTAAAGAGGATGTGTTTGCATGGCCCTTAACGTTTGTACTTCACCTCATTTTGCTCATAATGTTCATTATGGAAATTGTATTTACAATTTAAATACATAAATCTTAAATTTAGGCCTAAATATTTTTTTGAATGATATAGCATACTAGTCATGGGGATAACTTTTTTAGTGTTTATTTCTCATTTTTGGAGCAATTAGTAAAAAAAAAAAACACATGGCAGAAGCAAATTTGCATTGGTGAATTTTTACTGTAAATGTTGACTGCACAGTTTTATTTAGATATATTTTGTGTACTGGTGAAGAAGATTAGCTGGTAATATTGCAAGAAAATACCATTTATTTTCCAAAGAGGCAGCGGATTTTGGAGGGGAAAAGTATAAGAGATTCATAAGCACCATATACAAAACTACAGTGCATCATCTGAGCGCTGTTCATTTGATCAAACTTTCCTGTCTTTGTCAGTAAGTGGAAAGAAGAGCAGAATATATGAACTTACACAACGCATTTATATTTGTTTTCCACCAAACCAAAGTTAAACATAATTATGAATTGCATATTTTGTTCCACAGGATAAAAATGATGGACTTTTTTTTACAAAAATCATGCAACTTAATTTTCAGAGATGCATATATTACTTTCAAAATTGAATTGAGATTGAAATTATATGATAGTTTTGTATGTAGTCACTCGAAACTAGTTTCTTATAACTTAATTTTGCCAGATTTGAAACCATCATAAGCACACACTCAGACTTTGAAGATCTAAAAGAATGCAAAGACTTTGTCAGATTTGATATCATCAAACTTTGGCATATATGACAACCAATCAAAGATTAAAATCAGGTTTTGCAGTCAAATATTTGCGCATTACAGCCATTTATGCTTTAATATGTAAACACATTCCGCCATAATAACCCATTTACTTCCACAGCCACATTTATTAGTATTTCATTTAAAAACCATCTTCTGTTTTTATAATTAATTTAAATACGATGTCTGCTATGCATTCCCATAATCCAGTTTTGTTATGTTTTATCTTTCAACATTTACTTGCTACTCATTCTGAATAAACATTTCTCTTTCTCTACGCTAATCTGGCTAATAAATTGGATAGCGCGGGAGCAATGTGTTTGCTATCGGTGCCGTGCCGCTTCACTGCATCGGTCCGCCTCGCCGCAGGATTGGAGTGACACTGTGGTCACTCATATGAAAGTGTGTGTTGATTGCTCTCGCAAAAATGGCAACCACACTTGTTTGTGTGAAGGATTACAATTTATCAAGAGAGACTCTCTAATCAACCTTCGGAGAGTTTCTGTCGTCACAGGCATTGGTTATTTGGTGTGTGGAGCCTGATATTTGACCCACACTGCCTGTTTTTACAGGTTTTAGGGATGGTAAATCAGTTTTCATCTTAGTCATTCATATTTTTAATTTCTAGGTTTATTTATGTACTGCTTGAGTAATACTAGCATGCAGTTTAGGGACGGTTTTATTGCTTGTTGACAGCAGTTATGTTTGGGATTAGGGCTGCACGATATACTGCATGCGATTGTCATGCACATCTCGACAGTAAAGCCAGTTCTGTGATTATTAATAAATCTCCATCACCTGTTTTCAAATGGAGCGGCATTTAATACACAGAGCCGTAGTTCACAGACAAGCTATGCAATTCGCACTCAGAGTCGCAGATGCGACATTGAACGTAATATTGTGTAGCTTGTCAGTAGAAGTATAATTATAGTGTATGAGTCAAAGATAATCCCATTGCACACACATGTTACACATTAGTTTGTGTGAGAAAAAACCCTGCTAGACAAGAGATCAGCATCTGTGATCATCTCGCGGTGCAGTGGTTGAGGTCTGTGGTTTGATAGAATCTGTTCAAACCTAATGCTGTCTGAACACAAACCACACGCATAAAACCAGCACAACTGGGTCTAATTAGAGCTCTTTCCATCATTATGTTATCCCAGATTCAGTCAAATTAGCCTGCTCGCTCTTATCACTCACCCCAATGCATTGTGGGTTATTGAGCAAGGCTTTCTTTTAATTAACTTACAGGCCTTAGAAATATGTGCTTTTTTATTTTGAAGAGCAGAGAATGAACTTTTCTAATGTATTTTTAGGCATTTGAGGCTGTGCTGTATTGTTAATATAGTCACGCCTGAACACCATAGGGATACACGAGTTGCCTTTGTTTTTATGAGACGATTATTATAAAATAAAAACATTAAAGTCACACATTCTCATTAAAATACTTTTGAATTAGCACATTCATTAGGTGCTGCCCTCCGTCTGAACTTTGGATATTGAGTGTCAATGTGACACTGTATCATATAAAAGAAACTGGAAAATCAGTTGGAAGAAGTTGGCTTTAAAAAAAAAGTGAATTTCTTTTCATTTTTTGGGGCTTCTGCTGAATGACAATTGAATTTAAACCAAAATAAGATAAGAGTTTAATTTGGCACATGACCTTTGACATCAACAATGAAAGATTTTGAAATCTTCCTCACTAATATATTAATTTTAATTTTAACATTTAAAATGTTAGAGTATGATCAAATACTTATTAAATTCTTAAATCACATGACCTTTGACCTCACAAATGAAAGATATTTGAAGTCTTCTCTACAAATCTAATTATATAAATATATTTATTTTAACATAAAAAAACATTGTAAATACATTTTTAATACAGTTATGTGGAAAATGTTACAATCGGATCAATTAATGACAATTAAAAAAATCACATGACCTTTGACAACAACAAAAAATATATTTGAAGTCTTCTTCACTAATCTAATTACATCGTAAATATGAATTTAAACAAAATCATTAATAAATATATTTAGCAAATACATTTTAATCAGTTTTTGTGCAAAATGTTACAGTCTGATAAACATCAGTAATGAAAGATATGGCAAGTCTTCTCTACTAATTATATAAATATGAATTTACATTTGCAAATACATATTTAACACAAGTTTTTGTAAAATATTGCAGACAGATCAAATAATGGGAGTTAAAATCACATGATCTTTGACCTCAACAATCAAAGTGTTTGTCATAAGTATTCTCCACTAAAATATTAATTTTAGCATATAAATATTTACACTATATTCAAGTAAAGAGAATAGAAAAATTACTGTTAATCTATTTATGTAAATATGAATTTAAGCAAACATAATACATTCATTTTTGCTCGTATTTTTATATTCAATTTAGTGAAAAAAATCTGTGCTAATCTATATAAATATACATTTTAATTAAAATAATAAATACATCTTAGCAAGTATATTAATTCAATTTTGTGCAAAGAAATTACAGTCTGATCTGATCAACTAATGAGAATTTAAACATCACATGACCTTTGACAACAATAAAAGATATAAGAAGTCTTCTACTCTTTTACGAGCTTATTTACAGTATTATTTGTGATTACAACAATGCACGGGTATATGTGACCCTGGACAACAAAACCAGTCATAAGGGTATTGCATACAAAATAATCCCAAAAATTAGTTTTCATATTTTAGGGTAGGAAGTGTACAAAATATCTTCATGGAACATGGATAGAAAAATGGATCATTTTGACCCATACTATGTATTTTTGGCTATTTCTACAAGTATACTCCAGCGACTTAAGACTGGTGTTGTTCTCCAGGGTCACATATTGCTGGTTGTATTTGATTTAATTCCCTTTATCATCAGAACAGATCTAATTCCCATTTTTGTGTCACGCTGCTCTAAAGTATTGCACATAAAGTCAAAAACTCCTGGTAAGCGCTGTGATTCAGACTCTTTTACCCTCTTCATTCCTTCCCATATTCTTTCTCCTCACACATACACATACAAAGTGGGCCACTATTATTAAGAATCTAGTAGTTGTGGGTTTCAGCAGAAATGTCAGCATGCATTGTAACCTTTACTCGAGCATGTTATCTGCCTCCATGGCAATGCAATGGGAAAATGAAGGACGGAGACAACGCAATGGGATTTGAAAGGTCCCCATCAGCGTCTGGCCCTGAGCCCTGAGGCGTTCTCCCCTTCACAGTTCAATAACGCGGATACACGGCTTTACGCGTGCGCGCACACACGTGACCCCAGAGCTTCAAATGTTGCTATCTGTCTCTGTGCATCTTTATCTGGCCGTGTAGGGCCCAACATGCACTGGGGCAAGCGGCTAAAGTCACACAAACAGCTTTGCTAAGCGCATTTGCTCCGTCAGAGGTAAGTCTAACTGACGCTGTTTACTGCAGTCGACAAAATCAATAATCAAAAGGTGGACATACTTACGGTTCGGTCAGCCGGGGATGTACGCACTGTGTAATGTGATTTACACTATTGGGACATGTGCATCAACACTTGGCAGTCAACTTTGGGGTCAGTAAGTTTATATATATATATATATATATATCAGACGCGATTTCTTTAAGACTGCAAGGGAAGCTCAGCTTCCCCTATAATTGTCAAAAAATGAATGGTCAAATATATGTACTATTATGTTAACATTTTATTGACTAAAAATGCGTTAAACACTTTCATCTCGAACGAAAACAATTTCGTTCAGAATCAGCTACTTAGGTCGGCTGACTCGATTTCCTTCTCATTCATTCCCGTAGCGTACAGTGCATTACTCTGTTGAAGCCCAGCGTCCATTGACTTCAATGGGGCTGCTTTAAACAGTTTTTTTCAGTGCTTAGAAACAAGACGGTCATTGGATAATGCTGCGATTATGTCCCGCCCACGGACGCTCAGCGTCTCTGGGATGAATGGAGGAGTGGGCTGGCCCGGACTCCGAGCGTCTGCGTGATGATTGGAGGGTCTGTCGAAAGACTGCATCTCCTTTTGATTGACAGCGATTTTGTACTATAAAAGTCACTGACACTGAAGCTATTCGAGCTCAGTCCCATCGCGGAAGTGTAGTCGAAAGACAAACTGCTGCAACCTATTTCTTGGTATTTGCTTGGTGAAATTGCTAGCCAATTTTCATCATACATTTCACCCAGATTCCTTGTTTCAGTTCAACCTAATTCCCATATTTCGAGTTTAATATCTTTTTTTAGATTGTTTGTTCATTCATTCATTCATTCATACATACAGTAGGCTAGAAAATTTTCTTGAAAAGGAATGTTGGGCAGAATTTAGGTATAAATAAATGGTACATTTTTATGATGTTGGCCAAAAATGAGCTTCCCCTCTTTGAAAGACCAGCAGCCGCCACTGATATATATATTTTGTTTTTTTCTAATGAATGCAGCAAGGACACATTAAACTGATCAAACCTGCCAGAAGAGTAATTTATAATTCAATTAAATGTTGTTAATAGAATCTGGGGAAAATATGACAGTGTCATATGAAGCAGTACAACTGTTTTCAACTGATAATAATCAGAAATGTTTCTTGAGCAGCAAATCAGCATATTATAATGATTTCTGAAGATCATGTGACACTGAAGGCTGGAGTAATGATGCTGAAAATTCAGCTTTGATCACAGGAATAAATACAATTTTAAAATATATTTAAAATAAATTAAAAACTATTGCTTCTGTTTTTTTATTGTAATAAAATTGGACAATTTTACTGTATTTTAAAATTAAATAAATGCAGACTTGGTGAGCAGAAAAGACAAAAACAAAACTTAAAAATAAATCAAATATCATTAATTAAAAAATACTAAATATCAAGCTTTTGAACAGTAATGTATAAATATACTTGCATAGCAGTACAGTACACTTTTGTATGACACTCGCAAAAGCAATACATTTAATTAATACTTTTTTTATTAATACTATCTTGATTGATTGATTGATTGTATGATGAAATGCAAGCAAACAGAGACTGCCCTATTTGCATTAGCTTAACTTTAGGTAGGCCTCATCACACACTGGCCATTAGTAATGTGATTGCCCTTCTCTCTCACGCCGGCTTCGGTCAGCGATTGAAGGGACGGGGTGCTGCTGACGTGAGGTGAAGGGTTTGTACCTTCACAGTTTGCTCTTGTGTTGCTCAAGAATGACTGGTTTACTATTTAAATATCTTGAAAAGATTTAATGACATGACAATCCGGTGATTAGGTCTAGTTTTCTTTTGAAAATTGTCCATAGTTAAAATGTACTATTTTAGAGTCCACATACTCTATTTTAGCCATTTATTTTGGTATGTCCAACTCAAACAATCACTTAAAGGGATAGTTCACCCAAAAATGAAATGTGCTCACTCTCCAAATGTTGTAAAGTCATTTCTCTGTCAACAGCAAAATAAGATAATTTAACATTTGACAGTAGACATTGACTTCCATAGTATTTATTTTTCATACTTTGAAAGTCAATGGCTACCGTCAACTGTTTGGTTGCCTACATAGTTCAAAATATCTTCTTTCGTGCTCAACAGAAGAAAAACTCCGGTTTGTAACAGCGTGAGTTTGAGTAAATTATGACAGAATTATAATTTTTAGATGAAATATTCCTTTAAGTGATATTCAGACATATTATTAAGGTAATCTAGTTATTTATTATTGTGATATTTAGGTACAAAGCCATGGATTTATTTTTTAGAGTGTAATATGAGCTATCGGTTTAAAGGAGTGATATACTTGTGCTTTATCTTCTTGTTGGCATCTCAGATGTGGTCAACATGGTTTTTTGCTATACTTTGCTCTACCTGCTCCTGCTGAGCATCTGTACACACAACATTCCCTTCTTCTCTGTCGTTTTTATCGCCATCTTCCCGGTACCAGTCCAGTAACGGTGCGTCCGAGCCTGGCATTATCAGCGAGGGAAGCTTGCTTAAACTGGCAACCCATCTTTTAATTCTGGTTCATAATTGAGATGTTTTTTCTGAACAGGTGATGTCTGTCAAGCGTGCCGAATGGGATCTCTCTTACTCTCACCGTCGCCGACTCTCTCTCTGCTTTCTCTGTGCTCTTTTCCCAGCGTTATTAAGGGACCTCTGCCATTTTCTTTCAGCTGGGAAAAAAAACAAAATGGGAAATTAATGAAGATGGTGCCTGTCGCAGGGAGAGGGCTGGTTAATTGGTTGTTTCCACTTTTACCACAGATAGATTAAGTGTCTTACAGCTGTATCTCAGCATCGCTGTGACCCTGAGTGTGGAGTAAAACACTGATCCAAGACCAGCAGACCACCTTGGGCTGGTTTAAACTGTGGCTTTTGGCAGGGAGTTTATGTTGGTTTCTGCTAGAGTAAGGAAGCTTGACACTGGTTATGTATGTGGTTGACATTAGTTATGGATGCTTGATGAATGAAAGATCTTCAGTGGCAGCATCTGCCTGTTTTTATGCTCCATTTTCTGTCATGGTGGAGGCATTCTTTCATAAACTGGTCATTTTTTGTGATCTTTTTATTCTTTATTTTTTGACTAGTAGAATGAATCCAATTATACATTTAAAGTGTTTAATTGAGTACACTTCATCTATTTGCATCTGTAAATTTCAATTAGCCTATAGTATCTTAAATGAGTTTTCATCTCCGCTTCAGCAGTACTTGCATTATATTTTAGAGCTGTATTCATTCTATATTACTGTATGAAGGATTTTATTGGAGGGCTTGTTCATAAATAATTCACATGGTTTTATACAACATTATTGTCCCTTAATAATGCATGCACTTTAAGTATGTACTACAGGACCACATACTGTCAGTGTTGTCTGCATATGTGTAAAAATATGTTTCAGGCCTATTACTATTGATTGCATTGCATATTTGATCTGATCAACTAACTGACTGTGATATTAAAGTATGTTTTCTGTCAGACTCTGTCCTCTTGTTGGAAAGAACCCTACATAAAGTAGAGAAATCTGTTATTTGTCCATTAAATGGATCTGAAATCAGCATATTATGAAATATAAGAATCACAGTATTAAACTGTACATTTCATCATAATGCCAATGTATTATCTATTATTGCTTTTACTGTACATCAGCTGACATTTATGCTATGAAATTTCTTGCGTATATAAATGTCTAAGTTGTGTGATTGTGTGTATGTGTAACTTATTATAAATTATAATGAGTTATGATTATATGCCAGTTTTTACATTACAGTCTTCTGTTGACACATGAGTTTGTTTCTATGGATTGTGTGGGTTACTACAAACTAGTGTTAAAACTTTGTTTGTTCAGGTTAGATTTGATTTTAAAAGCTGTTGTAAGCCTTTGGATCTCCATCAAGCTGAGAAAAGGAGATTAGAGAAATGTCATCCTGTGCTAACCTTTTCTGTTATGTGCATTTAGATGCTTGGATAGGTTTTGGGCATTGACCAGTCTGAATTGAGACGAGTTCATCTCAAACGCATCATGAATTACCGTCCTGTCATGAGTGATTTCTCGAGAGCAGATTAGGCGTAAAACGCTCTTTTTCGTCTCAAGGTCACTTCATCAGAGCGGCTCGCTAGAAAATCTGCACCCCGCCGGTCTTGGGCTGTCTGCTACGCTCTCCATCCCGTCTTCAGAGTCTGTTTTTCTTCCTCCCTCTTTTCCATCACTGCTCTTTTGTTCATTTTACCCCCCTCCTCGAGTGCAAGTGCTCTAAACCAGAGAAGTCTGTGTGAAGCTCTGTGATTGGCTGTGCTGGGTGGCGGTGTTCACAATCGATTATGCCACGCCGCTCTCCGACTAACAGCTTCTGTGTGCCGCACGCTCTTCTTTTATACCGCCGTGCCGCCTGCACAAATCTGTAACCCCTCCGCCCTCTGCCCCGCTCACCCAATCTGCTCTTTTTCTGGTCTTTTCTTCCTCCTTCCCTCTTCTTCATTCTAGTCTTTCTACGCCACCAGTCAATTCACTTCTGGCCAAATCACCTGTTTCATTCTCCTCTCCCTCTGTGTTTTTCTTTCCGAGACAAATCACAAATGAGATCTCGTGTAATGTCTCGAATGCTTCTCCTAGTAGACAGATATGAGATTTAATGGAGCAAACGGAGCAAGAACATGAACTCCAAATGCACCTCATTTACTTTAATAGTTATAGGTCTTAAAAGTGCACAAATCATGAATGTTAATCTTATGCTAGAACATAGGCCTGTGTGTGTGTGTGTGTGTGTGTGTGTGTGTGTGTGTGTGTGTGTGTGTGTGTGACTCTTGCTGTGTGCTTGGGGTCACTGCACTGTTCTGTTGGAAAGTAAACCTTCTGCCCAGTCTGAGGTTCTGAATGCTCTCTGGACTGGGTTTTCATTAAAGCTATCTCAATATTTTGGTGCATTGAGCTTTTCTTCTATTCTGACGAGTCCCTCAGTCCCTGCCGCTGAAAACAGCCCCACAGCATGAGGCTGCTACCAGCACACTTTACTTTTGGGATGGTACTCTGCATGTGATGAGCAGGGCCTGGTTCACATTTACATTGCATTGCATACTAAACAGACATTGGCTAAATGTTTCTAGTTTATACAGCTTACTAAACAAACATTATTTGAATGTTGTGTAAATGTTACCATAATGCATTGCATACTAAACAGACATTGGCTAAATGTTTCCAGTATATACTGTGTGTGTGTGCACTAAATATTCTTTGAATGTTCATATATAAGTGCCCACTAAAGAGTCCTGATTTGAACAATGTTCCTAATAAATAGTGCACGCTGAAGACACATGGTTTAAAATGTTGCTAGTATGCAGTGCACACTGTTTTGATTCATGGCCTTTCCTAAATGTTTGCATTTCTCATTTTCTGCGTTCATGTACGGGGGGGCCAAACCAGCAATAGATACTCAACAAATACTGACTGAAATGGGAAAAACCGTGTGTGTGTGTGTGAATAAATAAGATCTATCGTTCTGCCGTTCTATC
This sequence comes from Oxygymnocypris stewartii, assembly GCA_003573665.1. Classification (NCBI taxonomy): domain Eukaryota; kingdom Metazoa; phylum Chordata; class Actinopteri; order Cypriniformes; family Cyprinidae; genus Oxygymnocypris; species Oxygymnocypris stewartii. The sequence goes on along the minus strand of QVTF01022527.1, from coordinate 135,578 downwards.
TATCGTTATATCTATCGTTTTATCGTTCTATCTATCTAGATTACAAAGGATTTGTTTTTGTTACAATAAGACCAGAAATGTGTATTATGAAACTAAATAGTGTCTTTTTTGAGTTTGTAATGTTAAACACGTCTCCTTAGCTAAGAAAGCCATTTTCTTCTGGCTTCACATGTGGCAAAATTATTTGTAATAATTTTTTATTCTAGATGCATTATATTTTTTCAATCAATCCTTTTTCTGTCTCTCTCTATTTTCTTTTCTTGGAAAACAACCCTGTGTGTGGCTTTCTTACACTTAATTTACCAGCTATTAAATCATTACCCGGCCATTTCTCCCCAATGATCTCCTATCATTCATCCAGCCTCTCTCCTTCAGCCACAGGGACAAAATGCTTATGAAAACCATTATGAAAATAGCGTGTCTTTGTGTTTGAGAAATGTGGCATACATGTTTGGAGCTTCTTTTTGTGTTCCTTTTGTGTGGGTGTGTTTGTGCTGCGTTTTGTTGAGGTCAGTATGGAGAGAGGAAAATTGCCTGGAGAACGCTGGATGTTCATGTTTCTCTTTCTCTTTTTTCCATGGTTTTTATTATTATTGAAAGGCAGTGAAGCGTTCCCATAGAAGCAGCGAGATGAGAGCTGGACGGGGAACGCCTTCATCTGCCTGGACACAATGTTCTGTCTGTCTCTCTCTGTCTTTGACTCAATTTCTCTAAGAAAAACACAGAAGTCAAATGTACCCTGTGAAAATGAGCTATCCCACCTCGTCCGATTCCTGTGTGTTTGTGTTGCTCGCTGGTCTGTGTGTTTTAAAGCCAGTATTATTCTGTTAGACTCTTCTAGCGCTGGGCCTTTATAGCAAAACCAGATAACACTTTTTCAGTGTTTTGATGATGATACAGTATCAATATTAGATGTGTAATATTCATTCTCACAATTCTCAAAGTAACTTTAATACCACACAAAAAGCTGATAATTAAAATTGAATAGAGAAGTCCGCACCAATATCCTTATGGTTTGTGCGTCGACATAAAGCGCTCTTGGCGACCCGAGTTTGATTCCCGTCTCGAGGTCCTTTGCCAAGAGAGAAAATTATGAAATAATTTTTTATTTAATAATGAAATAATAATAAACATTTAATTAATATAATGGCACATCGCTTTCAAATGTTTATCAATCAAGTCAACATTTCTTAATTCCCCCCCCCCCCAATAAATAATTCCGTCATAACCAAATAGTTAAATTAAGATTTTTTTCTTTGTCTGCTTTTTTGTTTTAATTATATTAAATATTTCCTGTTTTTATTTGATAATTATTATTATTATTTGTAGATTTTTGTAGTACCTTATGGCTGTCAGTATGCTTTAAAATATTTAAAATTAATCACAACATCCGTCCGTCCATCATCCATCCATCCATCCAATCTATATTTCTGCATGTACTGTATATGCTAAACGTCTATCAGACTATCCGCAGCGGCGTCCTTACAGACAGTGAGATGAGATGAGCTTTGGCTGAGACCGGCGAGCGGTGAGATTTCTTCAGGGGTTTGGGCCGGTGGAGACCGGTGTTTGTGTGTGGAGTGTGTTGTCTTTTTTGATTCCTCTTACTAAAGGATCCCTGGAAAACGCCGGCTCGGACAGATAAGGTCATCGGCGTCGGTAACAGCCAGCATGGATTCCTCTATTAAATTAACTCGCTAACTCTGAAACACTGACTCGATAGCTTTCTCAAGGTCAAAGTGCATCAGCATGTATTTCAGCGCTCTCAGGCTGCTATTGATCGATGTAACGGGGTTATCAATGTAAATAATCTTGGGATATGTGGGTGATGTTTTCTGGAGTAATACAGAAAATGTTATTTCTATTTACTTGCGCTGTATTTTACACATATAGTTAGCAATGACAGGAATTATGGAGAAATATGCAAGCTAGACTCTTGAAGTAATGGCAAGTACTGCTGGTAGTTGAGGCAAAAATATAAGAATAAACATAAAATAAGTAACATAAAAATAAGACCTTTTTGTGAATTTTCACATTAAAAATGATAAAATATGGAAATGAGACAATCTGTTTTGCATATTAAATCAGAAGTGATATAGATGCCACTCTGCACAGATAGCCTATTTTATTTTTGCTTTTATTTTTGTGTTGCGGTCAGTAGTTGGTCTACTTCAAAAATATTTACCCTACCATTCATATCAGAAAGTTCAAATAAATGCTGTTCTTTTGATCTTTATTCTTCAAAAAAATATAATGCAGAAAAATTACAGTTTACAATATATTAATATAGAAAGCAGTTATTTTAAATTGTAATAATATTTATCAATGTATTACTGTTTTTACTGTGTTTGTGAACAAATAATTTTGGTAAGCAAAAGAGACTTGCTTTAATCGTTTTTTTTACAGACCCCAAACTACAGGAGTATATGAGATGTATGAACAAAATGTCATTTTTTTAAGTTAATTTTTATTAAATAATAAAAGTCTAAATTGTTAAATGTTTCTAAAATCATTCAGGTTACTCCTGTAATAGTGTTCTGTAGCTAAACAATGGCTGCTTTTGCTCTCAGGATTACATTAATAAGGTTTCTGTATTTTCACTTCAGTGTCAGCTTGAAAAGTTACGTTATATGAACGTCTCAGAATATTGCCATAATTACTGGTTGATTTGATCCACACTCTGACCTGTAGAGGCCGCCTTTGTACTCGTGAGATCAAAACATTACATCCATTTGCACTGTGGCTGAAGAGCTAGATACACCGGGACAGCAGCGGTGAGTAAGGGAGATTACAGCTGACAGCTAATGCTATCATAATGCAAGCGTCTGCTCATCACTTTGAACTTCAATAACTCTCCATATCTCATTTCTCACCCTCTTTAGTCATTTAGTGTGCAGACAGGCAGTCTGCATATTAGCACATGAAAGCAAGACACTGAGACTAACAGACTCATGAACTCCCATCTGCCTGTTCATAAGAACCAAAATTATAGACTCAAAAATATACTTTATATCAAGTATGAAGTAGTTTAATAAAATGTACATCTATGCTGCTTAAATTCAGATTTGAAATGGATATTCATGTTTCCCAATTAACTTTTAGGTAATGTTGCTAACAGTAATCCACTAATGCATATTGCATATATTTCTATTTTTAAAGGAATAGTTTATCCAAAACTGAAAATTAGCTGAAAATGTACTTACCCTCAAGCCATCCAAGATATAGATGAGGTTGTTTCTTCATCAGAACAGATTTGGAGAAATGTGGCATTCCATAACTTGCTCAACAATGGAATAACTTGCTCACTCTGCAGTGAATGGGTGCCGTCAGATTGAGAGTCCAAACAGCTGATAAAAACATCACAATAATCTACAAGTAATCCACACCGCTCCAGTACATCAGTCTTGTGAAGTGCAAAACTGGAGTTTGTAAGAAACAAATCCATCATCGAGATGTTTTTACTTAAAAACTGTGCTTTTGTTTAAAATACAAGTCCATAATATTGCTTTTTAGAATGTCCACCTGTTTTTAGTGATTGAAAAAGTGCGACAGGTGCTGTATATGGATCACAAGTGTCCAAACACTTTTGTTTACGTATCTTATATGTATGTATGTTTGTTTTTAATGTTTTTCCTGTTTTGGGAAGTGATCTAAATATTTGTGGCTTGAAAAGCTTCAGTTAACAGGCCATTGCACCAGTCATGTGACCAAAAAAATACATCTCTGCATGTTGATTATATCCAAAAAGTCAAATATCTTTGACTTTTGATTTCACCATTAATGCAACATTTGGACTGTCAAATTTGCATAAAGTGTACATGCATTTACATGAAATTTTCCAAAGTTTACAATCAGATGATTTTGTTTTTTAATTACTATTTTTGAAAGCCGCATGTCCCCACACGTTTAAAACCCTTTTTGTACCACAACATTTTAATTATAGTTGAGTAGGCCGTGCTTTGCTTTTGTCCGGGACGCATTAGAATAATTATCATTGTTAATTTGCATTAATTATGTAGTCTGGGTGATCGTAAATACACAGCATGCTCGATTATTAAGTGGAAAAAATAATTTGTGATTATAGTGTGAACCAATTTGATCAATTCTTCTAGGTACTGAATGAATTACATTAATACGTAATCTTGAATATTTTTTCAAGCTGGTTTCAATGCAGTCTAGGATACTCTTCTCCTAATAGTGATATTGTTGCAGGCCAACCCAGAAGTTAGAACTGGATTTTGGATCATCCCTGCAGAACTCTATACCAGCCTCCTCCATGTAAATCTGAGTTTTTTAGTTGGTTAATGGATTTCTATTTCTGCAGTGTCATGTTGTGAAGCTCCACCCACTGGTTCAAAAATCCACTCCTATTGCTTAATGTTAAACATGACGTGGGTTCTGATTGGCTGCCGTTGCACTGTGCAGAATGTTTGCTTTCTGTGTGGACAGATACATTACAGCACCTGGTTAGCACACCTATGGTGCCTTATATGCTGTCTAGGTAGGCAGCACACTAGGGTTCGGAGCAGAGCTTATGTGTTCATACACGAACGCTCGATGACATGAGTTGTGTCTGATCTTACATGGCCTCCACCTCTTCCTCTACCTTCTGCCACCCCTGTTTTTCGCAGTCTGTTTCTCCTCGGCTTGTGGAGAGGTAATCACAGTGTGTCAATGTGCCCTGTTCTAATTGTCCTGTCACCCTCCATGTGCAGGCAGGGAGGGGATGGTCTTTGTGTGGCTGCCATAGCGACCGGGTGAGTTAATGAGAGGGAGAGGGCTATGACTAATGACACTGGTCCGTCCATCTGAGAGCGGAGCAACAACAGCACATACACTCTAACGCAGCAGACGGGTGCATCTTCTGTTTGTGCTTTACATCTTTTAACATGCACTATGCTAATAGCATGGTAGTTCATTTGAATATGCACCATGTAAATGCTAATGTCATGAAAGTAACTTGATTTCATTACCCGCTGAAGATATAATGATGGTATCAAATGACCATTAAAATATACCATGGTATTGAAATGTATGTACTATGGTATATTTATATGGTTCTCCAAGAAAGTCATGCTACTACCATAGTACAGACCTTTATTACTGTGGTACCTTCTGGTACTTTTTTTTTGTAAGATCAGTAAATAAAAGTATCGTGGTATTACCATGTTTTAGACACTATCATGATGGGAATACCAATGTTGGCTTTTAGCTTAAAATTAATTATAATAGCATGTTTTTGGATATATATCATTCAGTGTTATTTTAGTATTATTTCGTAATATGTTTATATATTAATATTTTTAGTGTAATTTATTTAATTACATTTTGTTTAATTTTAGTAACTTTGTTGTGCTTTTGCCAGGTTTTAATTTTGTTTTCAACAATGTCTATTTAGCTTCAAATTAAAAGCCTTGGATATGTAGTTTCAGATGTTACTAGGACACTTTACTATGGTACTTTAAAAGATATCATGGTATTGAAATTCTAATTCTATGGTATTTATGTGATACTCTAAGAAAACCATGGTACTGCTATGGTACCTATAGGTAATGTTTTTTTTTTTGTAAGTTCAGCAATTAAAAGTACCACGGTATTACCGAGGCATTCATTGAAATACATTAGACTACCATGTTTTTGGACATGTGCCATGCAGTGTTATTATTTAGACATTACAATTAATTAATTCAAGTTTAAGTGTTTAATATTTATTTAATTATCAATTTATTTTTATTTTATAGTGATTTTGTGCTTTTTCATTTTTACAAGTGTTTTTTTCTTTCTTTCAACGGAGTAATTGAGTAGTGCTTCACCTTAAAGGCAGGGTAAGACATTTCTGGAAGCCAATGCTGATATTTGAAATCACCAAAACAAACACGCCCCTACCCCAAAAGGGTGTCGCCCATATTTTGATAGATCCGCCCCACACACACTACGCAACCCAGGCAACGATTAGTTCTGTGAAACATAAGGAGCTTTTCCACCGAAATTACCTGGAAAAATATGTCCCAGGAACTTTTTTCCCCCGGCCTGTTGCTGTCTCCTTGGTGATCGGAAACCAAAATAACACTTCACCAACAACGAAAAACAATGGTATTTAAAAAAAATAAAAATAGGATTAGATCCTTATTTACTGTCAAGCGAACTGTTGACTCCACTAAAGTCTGGTGAAAATTTACCAATTTAAGGTTTGCTGATATCTACTACCTCATACACAATCGCTTTCCATACACTCGGGACAGTTTCAGTTAAATTCTCACCGGTCAGAGACATGTCCATCGGCGCGGCTCCATCTACCGGTGCGGTCTGGACTCTGGTGTACTCGCTTCTAGATTCTGGGCCGAATCAATCTGAACAGATACCACAGCCGTAACTTACCGACACTCCCGCATCCAAGCCGGACTCAGACTTAACACAGTTTCATTTCTATATCTACTGTACTGTTCATTCATATTTCATTTAAAATTGATATCGTTACCTAGACATACTTTCATTTTAATTATATAGATTATAATTCATATTATAACATGACATAAATCTCTAAACATCTCATTATGCCATTAAAGAACTTGCTTGATCAAGCTGGCATGAGGAAAATTTATATACACTATTTACAAAACCATTCAAATACAGCAAAAAACTGCAGCTATAAAATAAGTGTAGATGCAAAAACATTTTGCAAAATGACCCATGCATTTCCTTGAATGAATGAGGCATTTATACATACAATTGAACAGTAACATTTAATGAATAATGGTTAAAACATTAAACATATAAAAGGTGTTTTGAAACACATTGGTAAATGGCAAAGTTTTGTAATTAAACATTTTGTACTTGGCAAAATAATTTGCATAATTACCTAACTGTTACTATGAATAATCTTTAAAGGTAATCAGTGAATACTGTTCTTGGTTGTTGCTCATTTTCCAAATCTCTTGTCACTGTGTTCAGTCAGTTGTGGTCACTGTGCAGCACGTCTCTCCATATCTTAGTTCAGCGAGTTCTTTACTTGGGAACTTTCATTTCTGCACCTGTAAAGAGCAAATCATGCAAAAGTGTCTATAACTGAAGGTCTAACTCAGGGATCTTCAAATCTGGACCATTCCTGCAGAGTTTATCTCGAACCCTAATCAAACACACCTGAGCATGCTAATCAGTGTCTTCAAGATCATTAGAAAATTAGTTTGATCAGGGCTGGAGCTAAACTCTGCAGTAGATCGGACCTCCAGGGAAAGATTTGAGGAACACTGGCTGACTGAACGCACCAAACTGAATGACTTTTTTTTTAATAATTATAAATATACTGTATATATTGTGTTAAAGCACATGTTTGATAGAATATTTACTTATTATTATTTACCTATTTAATTATAGCACATTAAGTGGCTGTCCATGCATGATTCATATTTAAAGTGTGTATCATCCTAATTAAAGAGATAGTTTACCCACAAATAAAAATAGTTTACTCCCTTTGTCGTCTACACTTGATAAACCTGTTGGTTTTGATTACCAGCATTCTTCAAAATATCTTCTGAGTTCTGCAGAAAAACTAAAGTCAGGGGCTTGAAAAGAAAATGAGGGGGAATTGAAGTAATAATGCACATGATGACAAAGTTCTGAGTTAACGATACTTTTAAGTAAATAATTCGAAAAAAAATTCACTAGTTATTACAGTGCAGAAAAATAACAGTGTACTTGATAACATCAGTCAACTCTCCTCGGCTACTGCAATCTTCCTCACTTCATTTACAGACGAAATATATCAAACACCACTGCCTCTTTTCATTTTAACATATTAATCGCCGCAGTAATGTAGTTCAGGGAATGTACATACATTACAATGAAACGAAATATTATATCAACCATTGCCTGTTTTCATTTTCATTTTAACATATCAATAGAATAAAGACCAAAGATTACCTGTTAGATTTACCCAAAACGAATTATATCTTATGTTTAACCACTACAGAGACATCAGAGCCAGCGGTAAATGTCAGAAGGACTAGCCGAGGTTATGCTCCTCTCTTCGGTGATCGCGTGGAGCTCACGTCTCCGAAATCAGTGAAGTACATTTTCAAATAGGCACTGTTTTTATAAATAAACCGCAGATTTGAGTTTTAAACAACTACAATCTCGCCTGAAATACACGCGTCCAGTGTAGGTAGGCTTTAGCTGTCGCGGCGCAGCACGTCTGGTGTAGACACAGTGTTACTCGCCTATCGAGAAGAAACAAAGCAACCTCGGCGTCCGATCGCAGGCCTTCCGCTCCTTGAGTTCTCTCCAGAGCTGGAAAGCTGATCTGATATTTACACGTGTCCTACTTCTTCCCTTATCGTTCCGCAGATATTTTCCTCTTTTGTTTTTTATCCGCCATCTCTATCTTTCTGTCGCTCGGCTGTTCACTGAATGCTCTCTCCTCATATCATGAGTAGTCACGCCCCTTACTGCTGATTGGGTGCAAGTTTGTTTTGGTACTCTGCCCGACGTTTTTGAAAAATTGCTTACCCTGCCTTTAAAACAAATTTAAATTATTAATGGAACCAAACTGAAATAAAAACAGAGTTTTTCATCTAATATTGATATTTTATTTCAGTTTGATTTAAATTAACAATACATTTTTTTAACAAAAACAACACTGATAATGATACCATGAAAATACTGCCGCTCTGTGTAACCTGCAGGACCAGAATGAATATGGAAATCAGACTTTTGTATGTTTTTTGGGCCTTTCTTCCTCATAACAGTTATCATTGGTTGTTTTGTGTTGATTAAAGCCATCTCACTCTTGCAGCACATCCAGCAGAGCTTCAGATGAATGTGGAATGACTTAATGTAACACAGATTGATAATCTCTGACTGCATGGCTAACTCTCATTATCTACAGTATAGAGTTCACTGTAAGGAGACAGATGGTCATGTCGGGTCTTTACACAAGAGAAACCAACCATACAGCCAACAAGCATCGAGAATAGAGATTATCCTTGTCATTCAATGATCCTCTATTCATTTCGCCTTTTAAAATTCCATTATGAGCAATCCTGCTGGAGAACCTCAATTGAAATTAGACATTTATTTAGTTTTCTATTAAATTGCTCTGATCCAGATTGATGTTTTCAGGTCTTAGTATCTGTTCGGAGCCTTTGTTGTGTTTTTTTATAGAGCATTCATAAGTTTCATGTAAAGAATTATGTGTGCTTTATTAAAAAACAAGTTCCCTTTTCATAATAGAAGTGTTCTTTGAGTGGAGCACAGAATATAGAAGTCAGAATATTTGGACTGTTCTGGCATCATTATATTAGGCTCTTAAAGCATTACAGTTCATAAATTGGTGGTCTGGAAGATTTTTTAGTTTTTGAAAGAAGTTTCTTCTGCTCAGCAAAGCTGCATTTATTTGATCAAAAATACAGTTCAAACTATAATATTGTGAAATATTCTTACAATTTCAAAGAACTGTTTTCTATTGTAATATATTTAAAAATGTAATTTATTCCTGTGATGGAAGGCAGAATTTTCAACATCATTACTGCAGTATTCAGTGTCACATGATCCTTCACTCTAAAAACTGCAGGTTAAATACAACCCAGCGCTGGGTAACACATGGATGAACCCAGCCATTGGGTTACTGCCCAGAAGATTGGGTTAAACATTCAATCTTATTGGTTGAAAACAACCTAGCATGTGTTCTGTCCAATATTTACCCAGCACTGGGTTGTATTTAACCCAGCATTTCTTAGTGTTCAGAAATCATTCAAATTTGCTACTCAAAACAAGAAAAAAAAGTCATTATGATAAAAGTTATGTAGATAACAGTTGTGCTGATATATGTTTTTGTGGAAACTGTGATTTATTTTTTATTTGATGAATAGAAAGTTCAAAAGAGCAGCATTTATTTGAAATATAAATCACGTTACATTATAAATGTCTTTACTGTCACTTTGATCAATTTAACGCATCCTTACTGAATGAAAGTATTACACTGTACATTCTGTATACAGACACAGATGAAGGTCAGGTCTCTCTCTCAGACACACACACACCTGTCGCTCTGAATTACAGATAGACCTGCATCATTCCTGGCAGTGATGTATTTCAGAACTGACTAGGTGGGACTCCATTTCCACACAATTAAACTCATTCCCTTTTAATTACTGTCTCAGTTTGATACCAAACGTCTCACAAATCAGAGAAGAGTTTACCATGCTCGGGAAAACACAGTCAAGAGTTCATGATGATTGAAAGGTTCTTGTGGAAACATTCCTAGTGTCCTTTATCTGCTCACGCTGCCGGTGACCCCTGTGTAGGGAACAGCTGTGTACCGGATGTTTACAGTATTGTTGGAATGTTTGGTTGTTTTCAGAGTATTTATTATCTTTATAGTATAGTTTGTTTGTTTGTTTTAATTTGGTTATTTTCAGAGTATTTATTGGTTATTGGAGTATGTATTATTTATAGGGTTGTTTGTTTGTTTTCAGAGTATTTTTGGGATTCTGGAGTATTTATTATCTTTATAGTATAGTTTGGTTGTTTGTTTTCAGATTGCTTATTGAATATTGGGGTATTACATTTGGTTGTTTTCAGAGTATTTATTATCTTTATAGTATAGTTTGGTTGTTTGTTTTCAGATTGCTTATTTTTTAATTTGGTTATTTTCAGAGTATTTATTGGTTATTGGAGTATGTATTATTTATAGTGTTGTTTGTTTGTTTTCAGAGTATTTATTTGATGATGGAATATTTATTATTTATAGTATTGTTTGAGTGTTAGTTTTTGTAGTATTTATGTTTATAGTATTGCTTGCTTTACTGCTTTCAGAGTATTCAATGAATTTTGGAGTAGGCCTATTTATTGTTTGTAATATTGTTTGATTTAAATGTTTTTAGAGTAATTATTGGACTTTGGAGTGTATATGATGCTTATACTATTATTTGATTGTTTTCAAATAATTTATTTAATTTTACAGTATTATTTTATAGTATTTGTTTTCAGAGTATTAATTAGTTTTCAGAGTATGTATTCATTTGTGGAGTATTTATCATGTTTATAGTACAGTTTGATTCTGTTTTGGAGTAGTTGTAATGTTATTAAATGTGATAATTTTCTATTTCTGACTCTGAGCTACATTTGAAGGTGTTAATGCTTTATTCTTAATTTTAATATGATTAAATGTGATTATTTATGGGAAATTGTTGTCTTTTATTGCATTGCTTTGAATGGCTTCGGCTGGCTTATTTCTGCTCCTGCTAGTGAATATAGATAGCAAAAGTGACTTTTAACCAAGTTTCTGAAGCATTTGAGAAGCCTTTCAGCACACTTTCTGTCGCCAGACCCCCATGATACGCGCTCAGGGGAGGGGTAACCATGGTGAAAAAGAACATTGTCGCCATGACAGCGTTCTACCTGACTGTTTCAGTCAGCGTGTGACAAATTACCTGTCATTAGACCCTCAGCAGCAAACAATACAGTCCCCGCCACGACATTAGTCCGCTAACAAACACGTAAATACATCTGCCGCAGCAGGATCTGGGCATATGCTCCAGAGAGATGTCTGTGTGTAAAAGTGCTTTTGAAACTCAGTGATAGAGCATGTCTCATTTGTCCACTCATACACCTGCGCACACACAAAGCTTTTAAGTGTGTCACCGATGCAGCCTCTGTCTCAAACCGAAGGCAGCTGCATCGCTGACTGATCAGACTGGTTTCAGATGGGCTTTTAAGACACCATCACGTCATGTCTGGTGATCGAATGCAGTGGTTTTCAACTGCTGGGTCACGACCCACGGGTTGTAGGTCAACAGTATTAAATGCAAATGGGTCTAACCATATACTTGTGTACAACTTTGAAAAGGCTTCTCGTGTCTTTTGTTGTTGATGTTAAAGGTAATGTGGTTTTGTGCTGTGAGTTATTTAAAACCATAACAATTCAAGAGACATTTAGAAATGAAAATGGCCAGTTATTCCTTGTTTAGTTAATCGTTTTAATATGATTTCTAATTATGGTAATATTCAATTAAATGTTTTGTTTTTAAGGTCTATTTGCTTTAAGGTTATTTTTGTTTAGTTCTACACATACAAGTAAAATATTAGTTTTGAAATACTGTTACTAACTACTAACAGCATTACATAATTTAACTACACAATAAATGTAACTGTAATCCATTACAGGTACTGAGAAAAAAACGTGTAAGTAAATTAGTTATTTATTTAAATGTTAACGATTACAAAGAGGGTTGAATATTTTCCGCAAAAGCTAGCATATGTTGAAAAATATAAATTTGTTCCTGTTTTTGATATGCACAGTGCCTCGTGCCATTTAAAGGCCGTTTAGTAAATCAGTGCTATTCTGGTGCTTTTGATTGGTTCTCGATTGAATTTGCAGCACAACACATCAATCTACATGGTCCCTGAAAGCCTTAGGCTACGACCTGTCATAACAATGCATGCAGTGCTGCAAATCAAAACCATCTCAAAGTAAAAAGAGGTGTTCAAATCTGATTTTGTGGTGGCTGTGCTTTAAATTAAAATGATTGTAGTCTTAATTCAAGTGATGAATCATTTTGAAAGTCTGGCAGTAATTAGTGTTGAGTACTACTGTAAGGGTGCCTGGTTGAAGTGTTTGAAAAAGATTGACAATGCGTTGAAAACACAAGTTAGAAATGTAGAAAAGCCTTTGCAAAAAGTATTCAAATGTAATCAGTTACATTACTTTAATAAAGTAATTGAAATAGTTACACTACTTAGGCCTATGTTTTGATTAGGGTAACTTGATATCCGTAACATATTGCATTTCAATGTTTTTATTTCTCAATATAAGTAGAATCATTCTAAACTATTTCTAAGTTGATTTATGTAATTCATGTGACTATAATACATAACTATATATACAAATGAACTTTTTTTTAATAAAAATGTAATACTATTAAGTATACAATTTATAAAACCTACTGTGTATACTGCGTACATCTCCATCTGAACGTGTCACAGAATTGTGGATTATTATAGGCAGCTAAGGATAGGATACATCCACTGCATGCTTCCTTCTTCAAAACCATATTAGCAGCAAATTTGAGATTTGTTTGCCTTTGTCTTTGCACCTCTTTATTTTATACTGCTTGTGAAAGCAGCTTTTTCATGTTTGGAACACAAGCAGCAGCAGCAGCGGAATCTGTCTTGTTTTAGCTCTAGCTTGATTGTTTTTCCTGTCGGACAGTTTCGGACACGCATCTCCCAGAACGTGGAGCGCCACAGCTGTAATATTACCGGGAAATGATGCGGTTTTCATAAGCGTCCGGATCACCCCATGATTTAGAGTGATACAGCACATCAGTCTCCTGCTTTGCCCAAGTAGCCTTTGCAGAATCGATATCAGCTCCAGCAAACCGCGGGCAGTTTGATGGCGTGTGAAGTGATCGCAGCGCAGTTTTTTATGTTTGAGAGACTTTCACTCATGTGAGTGGCTGTTAACGGTGACCTTTGACCCCTGTAATCTCACCAATCATCCAGAATCCTTCACATTGTTGAGAGGAAAATACACAGCGGATCATTGATGGCAGATTGTTTATTGAGGTGTAATGACTGCAAATGTAGGCTACTTGATTCAATTGTATTGCTGTTTATATGATTAAATATGAACTAAAGTTTTGCTTTGTTTTCCTCCATAAATATTCTCAAAATATCTAGGCCTATATTGTTTTTTGACCTGTGCTGTGACCTATTCTGGTATATTATGGATGGATGTAAAGGTTTTATTATGTGGTTTGATATATTTTACTTCAGCAGTGAATATGGAAAGGTTAGTCAGTATATATTAGGGCCGTCTTTTATTGCTATTATTAGGGATTATCATTTTGTCTTTATTATTAATGGTATTGGAATTTTAATAGTGAACACTAATTTCTGCCATCTGCAATTTTCTGCCATCTTCTAGCACTGACTTATTCAATATTTTACATTTTAAAACCTTACATTGTGGTTATTTTTATATTTTTATTTCTAGAGTTGTTTTCCCTGTAACACATATTTCATTAGTTCTATTATAATATAATATAATTTAATATAATATAATATAATTTAAATTCAGACTGTCCTTTCTTCAAAATGAATAGTTATTTATTATATTGAGTATTACTACTGCACATTTGTTGTTTAAATGAACTTTTTCTAAAACATTACAACATAGATTAGCAAAAACCTATACATTTCAGTCATTACATTTTTTTTGTGTTTTATTTTATTGTAACATTTTTTAAACCAAATAATATAGATTTGTTAAAAAGATCTATTTATCAGTTTAATATAAAATAATATAAAAATGATTAGCATTTTTCTGTTGGTGCATCCCTGTTAGTCAAATAAAGATATAAAATGGTGAAATTTTAAATTATGCAAATCGTTTTAATGTAGATAAATTATAAATAGAAAAATAATAAATATATTTATTAATAATGCCATACAACCTTCATATATAATATTTTTGTCATACAAATAAATTAAATGTCTAAAGAAATCTAAATTCCTTCCTTTCGAAAATACTGTTTAGTCTGTTTAAAATAAAAGTGATATTTTAGGAGTATATTAACATAAAGATGACTTAAAATCTAAAAATATGGACTAAAAACCACAAACATATTTGATATAGTCTTAAAACTTCTTGAGTTTTCTGTTTTATTTCAAAGTCAGAATAATAATTTTGTGGGTTGTACTGCGGATTCTTATTGAGAAATTACAGTGTGTTATTTCGCTTTTGTATATTATGTAATTTATGGATGCTGTGATGTTAATGTTACTATAAGTGTTGCTAGGCGACGTGGTCTAATGGGATGTGGAATGGATTTTGTGCAGTCACTGTTTCAGTGAATTGTGTGACCAAGCAGGCGGCCCACCGCTCAGCGACTGAATTATACAGTGTCATACACTCAATTTACCCTGAAAATACACTTAACAAGGGACCCAGCCACACAAACACGCTCACCGGGGTACGCCACACGCAATAGGCTTTCCTTTTTAGCATGTTTCTGAGGTTCCTGCCAAGCTAATGTCACATTCAGATGAGCTTCATAGAGCACGTTCTGTCTACGGTATTTCATTTGCTTCATGTTTAAGGGCACGAACCCACACAGTTTCATTATCAATCTACACTGTTGCTCACGCATTAAACAATTTCCTCCTGTTGCAGTTCCACAAGTAATCACTCAGACCTGCGCTATTGAGACAGCGTTAGACTTTTTCAATCTGCATTAAACATGGCAGCACTTAGAAAACAGAGGGAGTTTTTTTTATTAAAGCTGCTGTGTGTAATTTCTCAACTTGCATCGCACAACGGTAAAAAAAAAACATTTCAGCAACATTTTCCCTTGAAAAAACACATTCTCACTTTGCAAGGGTGTTATGAGTGGTTGCTAGGGAGTTGCTGAATTGTTATATATGATTTTATGTGCGTTGAGGTTGCGATTGTATTATAAGTGGTTGCGAGGGTGTCCTGAGTGGTTTTGTGTGCATTTGGGTTGCTAGAGACTTATGGTTGGTTGCTAGGGCATTACTATGCAGTTTCTGAATTGTTATGAATGAATTGGTTCAAGTACATTGTTATATAGTTGCTAGGGTTTTATGGGTGGTTGCCAGGGCATTGCTATGCGGTTGCTGAAGTGTTATGAATAATTCTGTGTGCATTTGGGTTGCTAGAGTGTTATGAGTGGTTGCTAGTATAATGCTATGCAGTTGATGAATTTTTATGAATGGTTTTGAGGTTTTTAGAGAGAGTGTTATGGTTGGTTGCTAGGGTGTTGCTATGCTGCGGTGTTTTGAATGGTTTTAAGTGCATTACTGTATGGTTTCTAGGGCATTGCTATGCAGCTGCTGAAGTGTTCTGAAAAGTGCAATGGGGTTGCTAGAGCGTTATCTTTGGTTGCTAGGGCAATGCTATGCAAAGTGTTCTGAATGTTTTTATGTGCATTGCTTAACAGTTGCTAGGGTGTTCAATTTTTTTATACAGTTACTTGCTAACTTTATTTTTTAAATTGCATTGCCACCCGGTTTCTTGGGTGTTGCTATGCAATTGCTGAAGTGTTGTAAATTCAATTCTATTAATAGTTTCTCCTCAAATAATGGAGTGGATGTGCCGCTCCTCCATACGTCTCTTGTTCTCCAGCTGCTGTTTGTGTGACTGTATGTATCGACACTCATCGTCAGTGTGTTTCTGTGGCTCTGTGTGTATTTGTCCTCATCCATCTGTTTGGGTTCCACTCCTCCTCTTGCTAAGCGCTCTCATGTCCCTCTTTAATGCGATCTGCTCAGTATGAAAAATTCATTGTCATGTCTTTGGCCGCGGATCATCAAGGTGTTCTGCCCCGGTCGCTAGCCGCTCCTCTCCGGTGGCGTGGTGAACAGCTGGTGGAAATTAGACACCAGATTGTGTTACTTACACCAGGCAGTAACAGAGACGCTGATGGCTCCATAATCCAGAGTGCAGTCTGTCAGATCCCAGGCTCGACCGACCGCGGGCGCAGCTCCAGCTTTATTTGTTTGTTTGTGTTTTGTGTGTCTGTGGCGGTTTGACCTTTGGCTGTAAGGAGCCCGGTTTGACCTTAGCCTGTCTCTGTTAGAATGGGTTTGAGGTGTTGAATTATCACAGCAGGTTTAGAAGCTTATTTTGTTGTACCCATCACTTGCAAAACATCTTATTTGAATTAATTGAAATTAATTTTATGATGTTATCAAAATTATGATAAAAGGAATAGCTTAAAATGTTAATACAAATGTTTTGTTTGACATGATTTACTCACTTTGATGCCGCTTTAAACCCATTTGACGTTCCTTACTCTATACAAAATAGATGTTTTGATGAATTGGTTGTGGTCCAGACAATAGAAGTGGGTGACCAATTGATATAAAGCTCCATAAAGTACAAAAATGTTATTGAAATAGTCCATAATACTTTCTGAAGTCCTACAAAGCTTTGTATGTTTACAGTTTAACATTTCAAAATGTCCATACTATGCACTGAAAGTCATTAATGGTAGAACAGCGTTCCAGTTTATGGATCTAAGTATCACGTTTAGTTGGTTAGTCCAGTTAGACATGCTAGTTGTCCTTTAGCGACCATCTTGAGCTGTGATGTCAGAGTCAACAGACAAGGAAATATTACCTAATCAATGTTATACTTTTAAAAGCCTTCCACAAAAATGTGTCAGCTATAAATGTATTTATTTATATTTGCCAATTTACATTTTTATCTATTTTATTTTCAATTTAATTACATTTAATATATATCTTGTCATTTTATTCTCTTTTTTCATATTTTTTTATTTTCTCAGTTTTATTTTCATTTTTATATTGTCTTTTTATTATTGACACATTATTTTCAATTTTTTTTTATTCTGTAATTTAATTTTTATTTGTATAATACAAAACAATACAATGCAGCTCTAGAGCCCGTAATGGACCTTTTTCACATTTCCGGGTTTCTCAGCAGCGGAAGTCGTCATAGTTGTGTTAACTTGAAGATGAGAGAGTACCACAAATATATTTTTTACATTCCCATTTTGTTCAAATAGCAAAATAAAACTCTATGATAGTGTTTTCATGACTTTCAATAAATGAGAGAGACCGATAACGGCAGACGAGCAAACGATGTCAAATTTGATATAATACAAAGATATAGTAATATATAATACAAAGAATAGTGTTATAAATTTACTTTTTTTTTAACAAAAATAACACTTTTGAGGATTTACGATGCTGATGACCGTTAAACGCGTCATTTACATTTATGCATTTAGCAGACGCTTTTATCCAAAGTGACTTACAGTGCATTCATGCTATACATATTTTTGTCAGTACGTGTGTTCCCTGGGAATCGAACCCACAACCTTTGCGCTGCTAACGCAATGCTCTAACCACTGAGCCACAGGAACACTGCATCATCACAGTCTTGTGAAAATGGTCCATTTAAAGATGCTTTTTGTCAGCAGAATGGTGTAATTGTGACATCCAATTTTGATTTTGTACATTTTGATGTCAGAAATCACAGTTTATACAGATGTGAAGGAAATGAAACTGATGTTAATACAGTGCAGTAAATCTAAGCAAATAAATGCCCCGGTGCTTACTTGGCTAAGAGTGATAAATGATATTGAAACGTTGCTGGTAGCAAGTGTAGCCAGATCAAGTTCAGTCTCAATGGCAACACTATAGCGGCGTTCACCGCGCTGAATGCTGTGATTGACGGCTGTTGCCCTGTAAAAGGGAAAGCATTCATTGCATCTAGCTGTGCTTTCAACAGCACACGTTTTCTTTTTGACACTGTGGCCGTAACAGGTTTTGTAAGCATATTTTACAGTCATCAATCAACAGCATAATCTGCATTGACAGTGTTGCTTGTGCTAAGGCATTTTTTGGAGTTTGCTTTGATTTGATGGAGGCTGCAGTGAATTTAAAGTGATCTGGGTAACACAGAGCCGACAGTTCGTGACAGATGAAATTATACTGAGCAAGAAATTGATACCTGAAGAAAAGTTAAAGGGTTAATCCACCCCGAAATTCACTTACCTGCATGTCATTCCAACTCCATAAAAGCTTTGTTCGTCTTCGGAACACAATTTAAGATACCGGGAGGCTTGTGACTGTCCCATCCAAGTAAATAACACTACGTCAGCGTAGCACCATTTTGTATACTACTCCTCAAACGCAAGCAACGTACGCTCTTATGTATCCGCCTCAATGCAAGGATGCGTATTCTACGTGCATTGCTTGCATTCGATGTGTAATATCCAAAATGGCACTACGCTGACGAGGAGAGACAGAGAGGAGATGAATCGTAGAAAAAATTTTGTTTTTATTTTCTTTGCGTACAAAAATTATTCTTGTCGCTTCATAAAATTCAGATTGAACCACTGATGGCAGATGAACAACCCTGGCGATGCTTTTCAGACTTTTCTGAACCCTGACAGTGTTATTTACTTGGCAGTCGATGGGATAGTCTTTCTTTTATTATTGAGTTGGAACGACATACGGGTAAGTGAATAATGACAAAATTATCCTTTTGGGGTGGAGCAATCCTTTAAAACTAGATTTCTATCTCTATATCCAATGACATGTATAAAACCACAAAACTTAAGTCGCTGGGGTATATTTGTAGCAATAGCCAAAAATACATTGTATGGGTCAAAACTATCAATTTGAGTCTTTGAAGTGTATTTTCTTGCAGCTATTTTATAATATATTATTTTGAAGGTTATAGTTTTAACAAAATATATTTTAAATGATTTGAAAATATGTATTTTTAAGTTTTTCTGTTACAAATGTAACATCTATTTGCAATATATTTTGTATGTATGGATAATTGAGAGTTAATAGTCTTTATGATATTCTGTTCTCTAAAAATGTCATATTAATGTGAGTATGTGGAGTTTTTCTGTGCACGTTTTAAAGTCTGATTAGTTAGGACATTGGTTAGAACCCTAATACGAGCAATAATAAACACCCAGACAAGTAAAAACCATCCATCCTCCTGCTATTAACCGGCAGGTTGTAAAAAGTACCGTTCTTTTCCTAAGCGGAACCTAATAAATGAGCACTTCTTCTCTGAGCATGTCAGCCTTTACATTGTTATTCTGTCTGAAAGACGACACCATGTTAAAATATAATGCTCCCTGAGAATATTACAAACGATGACCTTTAATAACCGCCTCTTACAATCAATCCGTTTTTAATTTTTCACTCTCAAAAGAGTTGGAATCGCAGACAGCCATCATAATGCGAGGAAGACTGTGATTGATGAGCGTTTCCTCAGACAGAGACAGTTAGCAGATTGTTTTTCTGACAGCGAGAATATACTAGAATCGTCCCCCCGAAACGTGAGTCTTTTTTTCGGGGCACTTGGGTGTCATTGACCGGATGCGAGCGCTGGAGCTCTCGGCGCTCTCTTTAATGCATCTTTTCATTTGCTTGTGTCACGGCACCCGAGGCCCGTGCCGCTGCTTGTGATGCAAATTACCCAAACCATTCAGTCGTGCGTTCATATCGTTTAAATGATTCTTTATTACGAGCTGGGGTTTTTAAGATGAAAACGAATTACCCTCTGACAATGACTTCCAATTTGTAGAAGCTTTAGTACAGTGAGATGAATTGAATGACCTCGACTCAATCGAAAATGCATAGTTTCTATTGTGCACAAGTTCTATTTTTGACACTGGAATAAAATCTTTATGAGCACGAGCGAAACGTGGAGTGAGAAGTGCCTTCATTGCACATCTTGAAACATTTAGTTTGATTCGGTGCATCTGCTTGGCGTGACTTGAAGGTTTTTCATTTTTTCATGTCTGTCAATGCTGTAACTCAGACAAATAAACAAACAGATTTGTATGAGCTGCCATCACCGAGTAGATGCATTAAAATCAACGGCTGCTCTCTGCCAGGTTAGTAATTGCTCTTTTTATGGTGGTAATTATTTCCTCTAAGGTGCGCACTGTTGCACAATGCAATTATACATGTGCCACTATCGGCGAGTGCTGGAGAGGGCAGGGGACTTTCATTTGTGTTTGTGTGTTTGAGAGAGAGTTTTATATTGACAACAGAATGGAGTGAAAGACAAATGCCATCAACTCTTGGATGCTCTTAAAATGGTCCAGGAAAACTGTTCAATAAAAACCAATAGTATTAATTAGTAGTATTAGCTAAGACATAGGCTACAACATTATTAATATTGCTCACACTAAGGGTTAAAGGGATAGTAGGGCCCTATGAAATTTTCTAAATTCAGCTTTTTTCGTTTTAATTTTCTGGATTCCGTTTTTTTCAGTTTAAATTTTTCTGGACTCCTTTTTAATGGTAAAATTTAATTGTATTAATCAAAAAGCATGTCTAATTAATTAGAAATGTTAATTTATTCGTGGACAAATGTTTGAAATGTTAAAACATTTTCTCACCTTATGTTTTGTTTTTACAAAATTCTGTGTTTTAGCATGTCTAATTATTTGAATTCATACAAACACTTTGTATTTATTCTTACAGTAGCCTTATGAAATGTTTTTCCCCCTCAGAAAATCTGTGTTGTGTATTAATTTTACTGGTTATCAGATGAAGGCATAAAACATTGATTTAATTAATATTTTAATTAATGAAAATTTATCATTTACATGTTTGGTAAATAAAGGAGATTTACTATTAAAATAAAAAATAGTTTGTCTTGAAAATATAAAGTTGTATTATTTTTCAACAGTAGTAGTTAGTAGTACGTACAATCTACTAAATAATAGTAAAATAGCCTATTTCTGGCACAATGTCTTTAAGTTAAACCGAAGTTTTATTTTGACGGGTTGCCATGAATGACTATAAAGTTCTGTGTGTGTATGATATGACGCTAGTTTTACTCTAATGAAATGGTAAAATGCTCGTGAAGTGACTCTCCGATCAGTTCTGGAGATGTTGTTCATGTATTTATATCCTCATTGAGACGGCAGTCTCTGAAATCATCAGGTGCGCCACGCGCACTGTTTATGTTGTAAAGATTAACATGCAAGATTCATATTTAAATCGACTTCGGCGGCTTAATATTTACAGATACTAGTCCATATCGCGATTTGATTCAAGTGCAATGACCTACTTTTGATTAATTTATCCAAACTTTGACAGATTATTTACTCACCCTCAAGTAGTTCCAAACCTGAATGAATTTCTCTGTTCTGTCGAACACAAAGGAAGATATTTTGAAGAAAGTTTTTAACCAGGCTGTTTGGGGCACCTTGACTTCCTCAGTAGGAAAAAAATCCTATGGAAGCCAATGGTGCCCCAGAACTGCTCTGTTTCCCACATTCTTCAGAATATCTTTTGTGTTCAGCAGAACAAAAGACATTCATACGGGTTTGAAACTACTTGAGGGTGAGTCAATGATTAGAGTTTTCATTTTTGGGTGAACTATCCCTTTAAGGCCCAGGTATGCTTATTTTAATTATTCTTTGCGTTCTGCTCCATTTTGCATGCATTAATGTCTGCACATCTTTCACAGTATCCACCTTTTTCTTCCCGTAAAAATGGGCGCTGCCATTTGTAAATTATAAGGGTCATGCTTCCGGTGTCCAGTTTTTTTTATTCTTTTGCTGCTTGATATTGAAAATTTGGTGTGTCTTTCCATATTATTTATACATATTATCTTAATTATGGAAACACTGTTTTGTAATGCAAACATTTTTACTGTTAACATCACGTTTTTGTTCTCATTATTTCCCCTATAGCGGCTAATTGCCCACAGGTTTACCTCCACATCGAAGAAAAAGGTGGATCATCTGCCATGAATGAGCGCGGATGGATGCATTCGACGCATGTGTAGTACGAACCATAGACTGTAAAAAAAATGAGGACGACACGTATCCACTTCCTTCCACTATAGAAAAGTGAAGCCAAAACATTCCAGATATGGCTGCTGTCATCTTCCGTCAATGACTTCATCTAGAGCCTGAGTCTGCACAGTAGTGACTCTTTTGGAGACCGAGTCTGCACATAATGATTCATTTGGAGCCAGAGGCTGCACAATAGTGATTCATTTGGAGCCTAAGTCTACACAGTAGTGATTCATTTGGAGTTCGAGTCTGCACTATCAAAGTCTTGCACGGACTCAATTGTATGCTCACAATCGTGATTCCTCACCTGGTTTTATAGCATCAAATAACTAATTTAAATAAAGTTTATTTGAAATGTAAAAAAAAAGTTTTTTTTACCTCATTTCCTATTTATTTACATGGAAAGGTTCGGGTCTATGATCTATATCCGGCAGCCAGCCACCAGATGTCATTTAAAATATTTTGGCTTCACTTTTCAGAATGTGTGCCTCACACTTGGTATCACCCGGTGGACTCGTTCTGTCTCAGCATTCACTTCGCGGACAAGTCGTGGAACTTTGCGCTTTACTTCAGTTTAGTTTAAATCACTAACCCTAAGTATTAAACTTCAGCGTGTAAGTCGTATTGATACCTCACAGGTGTTCTTTTTTTATTGATTTTGCCTGACTGATGATAAAACAGATTTAATTTAAAGGAGGGATCTGGGACCAGAAGCAACACACTAAATGCAACTGTACTGTATACAGTAGCAATACCAAAGCACCTGTTCAGAGCACCTTAGCAATGCATAGCAGCTCAGTAACAGTTGCTTGGGACACACTAGCAACGACTCTGATTACTTTAGCGACAGTGGCACCCTGGCATTCACTCAGAACACCTTAGTAACCACCTAGCAACGGCCTGGTAACCATGTAACAACATAATGAACATTCTCATCACCTTTGTAAATGCAGAGTGTTCTGCCATCAGATTTTCTTTCTAATCTAGTTAGTACTGTTTACTGTCAGACCTCACAGTCACAGTGCAGCACTCAGCTAGAGTCGTTCTTCACAATCCAGAGGGATACATTTAGTTTGAAAGCATTTGTTGTCTGGAAGCACCGGAGGTGTGTCAGCTGAATTAATCACAAATTACATTTTTTAAACACCAGCCAATAATCTCATGCTTCCTTAAACATCATTTCATGCTAATCAGAGAGTTAATGCTGTAGCACAAAGTTTCAGCGATTTCTCAGAGGTACGACAGCAAAATACAACACAGTTTACAGTACAGTTAATCATTGTTTGCTACTAATACTACTGACTACTTATTTACACATCATGTGAGCAACAATTTGACAGAAAATGACTATTATTAATGACTATTAGCATAAAGAAGATGATGTACACAAGGTGTTCAGCTGATATTAGGATCCACACCTATTTTATTTGCAGTAAAATCACTGTTGCACAACCTCTCGTGGCTTATTAGTTTATGATATAACTTGAGATCATTAACAGTCTGTACTGTAAACTACCAGTGCTAATACTAAAGTGAGCAGGTCTGTCATCTCGAATCTTGTACGCGTTCATTCGTTTTGTTGACAATCAGCAGCAGATTGTTATCGTGGCACCACTTTTCAGTTCCGCCACCTCCTGCCTTCTCATCATTGTGATTGATTAGCTCAATTATCCTGCTTTCATCATGAATTTGGTCTCTTGGCTGGTGTTGCATGCTGGGAAACACTCGTGAGTGAAGCCAACAGGTAACCACCTGTAAGAGAGCAGCATTTAAGAGCACAGGCGTTCAGATTTAATCTGATTACAGTGATATTTAACTGATCCTGCTCTGCATGCTGGGCATTCTGATTAGGTACTGATGTCACTGCACATGCTTGGAAGAAATGATCTTGCTTGGACAATATTTTAATCGAAGAGCATCTTGGATGTTTTATTTGGATAAACCAGGTGTTTTAACCTATATAAAAAAGAAACTGCTACATTTTTATTTTGCATGCAATTTATGTGTGTGTGTGTGTGTGTGTGTGTGTGTATATACATATATATATATAGTATACACAATTCCATTATTACGCTGATGGTACAGATTTACTTGCCCGTGAGAGAGTTAAATTCAAATTAATTTGACGCTTTATTAGCATGCTTGCATGATGTTATGGACTGGATGGCTGCCCATTTTTTGAAGCTTAACGAAAATAAAACCGATGTTATTGTGTTTGGCCCTAGAAAGCATGATGTGCTTCAGTGCTTGAACTTCTTTGACTGTTTTTGTTAAATATAGTGTAAATAAATTGGGATTTGTTCTGCATAGTGATTTAAAGTTGGACAGGCAAGTTAACACTGTGGTGAGATCTTGTTTTTTTTTTATCTACGTCTGTTAGTTAAGACTAAACCATTTCTATCTCGTTCAGATTTTGAGAAAGCAATTACGTCCATTGTCCTTTCTCTGATGGATTATTGTAATTCCCTTTATTATGGAGTTGATGTCCGAGCACTTGTGCGTTTACAGACAATACAAAACGCTGCAGCGAAAAGGATCAAGTCGGCAAAGAAATATGTTGAAAAATTCCAACATCGTTTAAATGTAAATGCAGAGCGTTTTTAAATGGGTTAATGTTTATGTGTGTTTATGTGATGGGGATATGTTTATTTCTGCTATCTTCTTGTGTTTTCTAGCTTGTGATTGTGAAGCACTTGAGGTAACGTGAGTTGTATTAAACTGTGCTAAATAAACAAGCAAACAAACAAAATATATATTTTATTAATATATTAATTATTAGTTTATTTTAATATTTTAAGCATACTTTCATATACATTTTTGCCAATTGTGTCTCTTACAATTAACATTTTTTAAGAATTGTGATTTTATATATTTACTTTTACTTTTAATATTTAGTTTTCTGTTTTTTTCCCTGCTACTTCCACATAAAAAAGGTTACTGCAACTTTTTTCCTGACAATTCTGTTCATATCTTAGTTTATATCTTAACATTTGGCCTTTTCTCCTTTATTTTAGAGAGTTTATTTCTCTGAATTGCAAGATAAAAAGTCACAATTACCTTTTTTATTTTGTATTCCTTGGTTGAAACGTGTTTCCTTTCTTTTATATGATTTGATATGATGTACATATATAGTGTATATGAGAGCACAATACAGCTGGTTACAGCATATGTTGCATTTTGAATTCTTTGGATCATCTCACATTAGCTTTATAAAAGTAACAGGTTTTTTGATACATTTTTACTGAATTAAATGAAATTGCTAAATAATGGTTGTTTCAAACAGGTGTCACTCTATGTGATTGGTCAGCCAATCACATAGATACCACAGATACGGTATCATTCAGAATATATTCATATATCTGTCTGTTATAAGTGGACCTGTGTCACAGATGAAAGAAAGTGCTGGTCTTTCTATTACCATATAAAATCACACGTCTACACTTTACCACTCCAACCATGGAAATGTCACTGCATGCTTATCGTTTATGCATGACTGGGAATGTGACACGAGCAAAATCGGCGCAATAAACATTGAGAGCAAAAGGTTGAAAATATCCTGAATGGAGGAGTCATCTATCCATGTTTTCAGGATGTGTAATATTCATTGTCAAGGCCAAACGCTTCACAAGTTTCTCCTTTCAAGAGTTCTGAGCATCTCATCTTCCTGGCTCACTGAGAGCTTTAATGGCAGGTTTGGTGTTTTGAACCTTAAAATGGGAATGAAGGTAATGCGTTTGTATTGTGCCGGGATGTTTGTGAAAGTGGGTTGCCTGTTATTCCCTTTGTAGTGAGTAATAGCCAGCAGTCTTGGCCATATGGTGAGGTGCTTCCCAGCTGTGACTTTGTCTTTCGTATTCTGTCTGCTTGCGTGATCAAGGTTATATCTGTGTTTTAAGCAGTTTCGTTCAAAGCAACTTAATGCAGCATTTTTCTTGTAGGGATGAAGAAGGACTGTAAGTAGCCCTTGTGCTGGTTCTCATCTCAAATTCTGATTGAGATGGGTTTAACCCTGAGTGACCGCAATCTGCCGCCACATGGACACTGGTGTCTGATGCAGTGCATACTGGAGAAATATGCTAGATTGTTCCTAGCATACAGTGCATACTAAAACCTGAACATTGGCTAAATGTTTCTCGCATAAAGTGCACTTTAAACAAATATTGTTTGAATATTCTGTAAATGTTCCAAGCATGCAGTGCATACTAAAGAGGCATGTGTTGAACATTGGCTAAATGTTTTAGTATATACTGCATACTAACATTCTTTGCATGTTTCGTAAATGGTCCTGTAGTGAAATGCTTATAAAGAATCCTGATTTGAACATTGGCTAAATGTTGCTATGACATACTGTAGTGCAAGCTAAACAAACATTCTTTACATTTTCTGTAAACGTTCATAGCATGCAGTGCTTACTGAAAAGATGTGTTGAACATTGGCTAAATGTTTATGGTATGTACCGCATGGAAATGTTGTTTCAGTGCATAGCATAGTATATATTATACTCTCTATAATTGTGTATGTGACAAATAAAGCTAATCTGATTTAATCTTAAACCCCCCCCCAAAAAAATAATTCCCCAGGTGCCGCAGTGTTGGCTGCCCACTGCTCCAGGTGTGTGTGCACTTGGATGGGTTAAACGCAGAGAACACATTGTATTGATATATACACAGTATGCCTACATGTATTATGTAAGGCAAAGACTCCTCTTGTTTTGTGTGAACCCTTGGTATTTCTAACTGACTCGATCCTACTGATCTGAGTGGTCTGTTAGGTTTATATTCAGTGAGCATATCTGCCATATATTTAGGTCCTATACCATTGAGTGACTTATAAACGAGTAAAAGTACTTTAAACTCAATCGTAGATGTAACTGGAAGTCAGTGTAAGGACTGAGGACTGGTGTGATATGCTCAGATGTTCTGGTTCTGATCAGTATCCTGGCAGCAGTGTTCTGGATGAGCTGCAGCTGTCTAGTGGTCTTCTTTAGAAGGAGACCGTTACAATAATCCACCATGCTGCTGATAAAAGCATGAACAAGTTTCTCCAAACCTTGACTGCAAACACAACATCTAATTCTTAGTTTTTTAGATGATTGAATGCTGATTTAGTTACTGCTTTGACATGACTACTGCAAACAAAATCTTTTATTTGGATTCGATTAATTGTGATTAATCATTTGACAGCACTACTAGATAGATGGATAAATTAAATGCTCCTATAAATTGTACTTTATAAAATAATCTGAAGTATTCATGAAGTTGTGTATCTTTTAGGGCATTTCTGAAAGTTTGAGATCAAAGAATAATCCTATACGTTTTATAAATTAATTATTTTAATTAAAAAACATTTAAATGGGAAATTCATGAATTTTATACAGAAAATAAGCAAATATTATGGTGCCATTAACACAGTTTATGTTTTCTTTGAGATTGTATTGTCAGAATTATTGCTCTTCATCTTCTGTCAGCTTAGAAAACATTGTCTTTAACAGAGGAAAAACATCTTATCTGGTGTAGCGTGTGGAGATGCCGGTGTGTATTTATTTCACTCTCTCGTGTGCTGGCTAGTGTTCTCCGTCCAGATAATCGTCCTGTTCTCGATCTACTATCATGACCTCATTTTGTAAGATCCAGTCTTGCAGGTGAATCTCTTTCATCTGCAGCGGAGTGGTTTGGGAACAGCTCACAGCTATATTTATCATTTCTGTCTCGTTTTGAACACTTGAAGACTTAGTTATCGTAATTCATCCTGAGATTTGCCAAGCACCTCCCAATTAACCCGCCTCCCCTCTCCGGGTGACCTCATCAGTGACAGCCTTACACCCGCACGCTCGCCAGGGCCTCCGAAACACACAGACACAGACACAGACACAGACACACAGACACAGACACAGACACACACACACACACACACACACAGACACACAGACACAGACACAGACACACACACACACACACACACACACACACACACACACGTACACACACACGTACACACACACGTACACACACACGTACATACACAGACAGACAGACACACAGACACACACATACACATACACATACACACACACACACACACGAGAAACCGCACGTGTGAGACTGTAACAGATTCTATCACAATATCACTAAATACTGCAAGTGTGAAATATCACCCTCAGAAAGCTAGTTAGTGTGAATTCTGTTAACGTTCCCATTAACTTAAATTTGAGTTATTCAGCTAGGAAATATTTAACTCTTGGACTGGATATGGTTCTTTTAGCTGGAATCTGTTATTAAAAATTAAAAAACATTAATAACAAGCTCCTACATTATTATGTTGATTTAAGTTAAAGCCTCATATGTTTGTTTATTTATTTTTATGTTAGTTTGGTTATTTTAATTTACTATTTTGTTTAGTTTTTCCCCAAATTGTTCATATTATATATTATATTCTTGTATATTTTCCCCCTCAAATGTAAATTTTTATATATTTGTTATTATGTGTTGTGTGTAGGTGCTCATTTCTAAGTAGATTTTACGGATACAAAATATTGTCCAGATTGTAAATTGAATATGTGTCCATGTGTCTTCAGCATTATCGCATCCCTGTGATGGTAATGTGCACTGCTCATAAGTGCTGAGGTTCTTCTTGATGAGTTATGAAGCACATGTGGCTCATTACACGTGCCTCATAACTCATAGAAATGGCCTTGTGCGGCTTTGATTTCCACCTCTGCTGTCCTATTGTATGCAGGCCTAATTTTTTCTGGTATATTCATATTTGACAGCGAAAGGGAGGCTAATGACAAGAAAACGCTTCCCTGGAGTTGAAATGAGGGACTGCTTTGTGTAGAGAAATTACATAGAGATTGAACATGGTGCAGGTGCTGTTCTACCTCATCTGACCCTTGCTAGCGCTCATAATCTGAATTAGAGATTTGAACAAACCCATTAACTTTGGTGTGCAGAAGAGATGAGCTGTTACTTTATTAAGTGGCCAGATTTGTGCTTTGTTTGCCTTGCAGATGACAAAAGACCAGAATATAATGGAGATATGAGAGTGGACTTTTTAAAAATACTTTTAAGTGTTATTTATTTTACAGTGAAATATTACTATAGTAATATTTATTATTTTATTTGTAGTAATTTTTTAAATATTTTTGTAATAACTAAATCAATAATTTGTAAAGAAATGTTGTAAAACACAATCAATTATTATTATATTATTTGTCTGAAAATTCCAGTTTTCAGTTTTACTTCAACAACAAATAATAATAATTGTACATTTGTAATGCAAAATAAAATTATTAATATAATATTTTCTAAAACACTTAAATGTTTTATATTATTTTACAGTGAAATATTCAAATAGTAATATTGCATATTTTGTATTTTAACACGTTTAATACTAATAATAATAATGATATACATAGTAATTTTACAGTTGTACTGAAAAATTGAATAATATTATATTGTCTTAAATTTAAGTCTTTTACAGTTAAATATAAAAATATATATTATTAGTATATTATATATTTTTTAATAATGATAATAACTGGTAATTTTCCAGTTATAACATAAAATAAGAAAGTTAATATATTATTTATCTTATTTTAAATTGCAATCACTATTTTTTGTCAGACAATTTGCAATTCTATATTCCCTAAATCTTGCATCAATAATTGAAAGTAATTTTATGGTATGTGTTTTGGGATATTTTTCAGCACAAATCACTTTCATC
Source organism: Oxygymnocypris stewartii (assembly GCA_003573665.1). Lineage (NCBI taxonomy): Eukaryota > Metazoa > Chordata > Actinopteri > Cypriniformes > Cyprinidae > Oxygymnocypris > Oxygymnocypris stewartii. The sequence goes on along the minus strand of QVTF01022527.1, from coordinate 105,525 downwards.
AAATGGAAAAGAGCAGCGTGAACATTCATCAGAACGTCTCCTCTTGAGCTCATATGTGTTTGGAACGACACGAAGGTGAGTAAACCAGAACGCGTTTTCAATTCTTGACTGAACTGTCTCTTTAAATGTACGCATGCATGGTATGCTTTGAATAGCCTGTATGTGCTCCACTGTATGTGCATGGTTGAATCCGTCAGCAGTTGTGCCTGCAGCCCGTGTGTGAATACAGTCAGCAGTAGTGTTAGATCAGACGGAGATAATGAGAGATTAATCACAGGGATGTGATAATCACAACTGTCTCTGTCTTTACAGCGCAGCGGGCTGACACTGCTCTTATCAACATGTCCTATTTTCTTAAGTCATCACCCCATCCCTCCATCCATCCCCTCCCCCCTAGAGTAAGATAAGAGAGATCGTGCAACAAGGGTGGAGGAAAAAAATGGACAAGAAAGAGAGTGCATGGTACAAATGGAGAGAGAGAGAGGCTTACAGATGCCTGGCTGGCTTTTATTCAATTACGCTCTCTGACGAGCATCGGTGGCTCGGAGCTGATAAGATAGAGAGGCGGAAAAGGCCTAGTTAACATGAGTCTTATGCTCCGGAGGTTGTCGCCACCGTTACTGCTCAACTGCCCCCTCACATACACCCAGTCCCACCCTCAGCGGCCGCACAGGACCACCTGGTTCTCGATCAACGCTGCGGCCCTCGTTGGCTCATTCCCGGCCGGTCGCTCTGTGCTGTGAGGCGATAAGAACGGCCTCCACATCTGCGGCGGCACCCATAGATAAAGTGCGGTTTGTACCGCCATTTGTTGCTGCCGCCGGTGTCGGAGGAAACAAATATTACACTCTCACCCCAGGAATTAGCCGTGGGGGCCAAAACAGAAATCTTCCAATTTAAAAACATACGAGCGGAGCGATTAAATGTTGCTGCTGTTGTTGTTGTTATTGCGCCGGCACTTGAGCGCGCTCGCGGAGGGTATCATTAACGCTAATATGTAGTTTTAAAACACAAAGCTGATGAAATGTCTGCGCTAAGCAGTTGTTTATTTCTCTTGAGCTGGCAGGCATTGTTATACAATAAATGCTGATGATAACAGATTTGTTTATTTGGCTGAATTATCAATTGCTGGGATGCAGTACGTGTGATCACACATAGGTGGAGCTGTAGAGTCCACGTGATTGGGTTATACAGGAAATTAAAGTGATCAGTCTGTAAAGACTTTTTAAAGAGCTGTATAGTCTGTCTAAATAGATGAATCTTAAAAGTTTGATGTATATTGAAAGTGAAACAAGCCCATATTTGTGCTCTAATATCGTTTAATCACATGGCACAAAAGCTATGGAGTAAAAGTGCCATGTAAAAATTTATGGGATTATCAATGTATTAATTTAAAAAAAAAAATGAACAAATACGCAATTATACTCTTTTAAAATGCGCATTTAGCATATTTTCAACGTTATCTTATTTTATTTTTTACACTACATTTTAAATTTTGATTTATACATTTTTATGAACCATGAAATCAACTGCTTCTTGAATTTTAGGCCATGTCTGTTAATTGTGATGTTATTTATATATTATACCATTTATTTATAATTTGAATTAGCTTTACTTTTCAAATATCAGTTTTTCAAATAGTCAGTTTTCAATTTTTATTTAGTTTTAGTAATTTTGTTATGCATATAATCACACATTTTTGGCCAAATTGTTCAGCATTACAAATAAACCTTGATTTTTATTTTTTAGAATTTACATTTTAGATTGAAATCACAATTTCTATCAGGAAAAATGCAATTAGAAATAAATTAAATAATGTCAATATAAAAAAATGAGCAATTACTCTAAAATATTCTTTTAAAATGCATATTTTATAAAAAATGTAACTACAAATTATTGTTTTATTTTTAAATATGAAAGCAATAGGTTTGGCCACGTGTCTTAGCTGTTATTTTATTATTATTTATATACTATTATAGTATATAGTATTATAGTATATAATCACACAATTATACAAAATAATTTGATGTGAATTTTATTTCTTATTTAAATATTAATATTTAATGTTCATTTAAATGTATTCAGTTTTAGTAATTTAAGTACATAAACTTGCAGTTATTTCAGTTAGTTGCCAAGGCAACATTTCTCGTTTTTTCCATCTAATAATTGTTATTTCATAAAAATGATTGAATTTATTAAAGTGAATACATTGGTAGTAGTGTTAGTCATGTATAAATATCAGGAGTTTTTTAATTCTATGAACATTTTTCTACTTCAGTAGATGAGAAAATGTTGTAGTTATCCGGCGTTGAGGCTGGATTTTACAGCTACATGAAAACACCACAGGAACAAACGGTCTTGTAAACACGTATAAGAGTTGCTTGTGTCTTGTGTTGAGTTAAACTGGTCCTAGATCAGTCCTCCATCACAGACTCCCGCTGGGTCTCGAGCGCAAACGGCCCAATCACCAGCAGGGATGCTGCTGCATTGTGGGCCGTAATTGTAATCTTCAGAGCCAGTGAAAAGGCTTGTTATGTTTGTTAATTAAAACCGCAATCAAATTTCTTCTTTTAACAGTCTGCAAAAGCAAGTCTCTGTGCAATTCAATTCAATCACACCTACAACACACAAACACCAGGGAGAGGAGAATGGAGGGCAAAGTGTGTCACATGCTAGTCTATTGTGCAATTGACTGTTTCCACTTGATAAAATGGGCTGTGTGTGTGAGTAACATCAGAGAGAAATTAGCTCCAAACAATCAAGAAAAAGTGAGTATTTTTAGGCATTCAGGTTGTGTTTTCATTGCACTTTGTTCTGTTGTTAACAGCGATAAACCAAGCTATAAACATGCTGAAAGTTGAGCTAATTTGAACTAATCTGCTTGCCAAGATTCTCTTCTGTCTGTACTTAACCTAAATAAAGAAGTCTGTTTGTGTTTATAACCTGTAACGCTGTTCATTGAAAATTGAATTTGTTGCCTTATGAATTGCATTGGCATATTTCATAAAACATTGCATTAATTTGGGCTTGTGTTGCTAGAAACATCATGCGTTTGTGTAGACTTGATGGAAAAGGTACTCCCAAAATGCATTGCAGCATTTAGAATGAAAAATGATGGAATTAATATATAATATGAATAATTAATAGTTAGATTTTTATCATCATTTTTGTTTCATATACAATTTTATTGTGCGTTTGTGCCATTTGTTTAGTACAAATATTTACTACAAAATATTTAATTTAAAATCTTTTTTTTTTTCTTCATTTTACTTAACATTTATTTTATTTTAAGTAATGAATTTTTTGATGGTTTTAGTGTTTATTAACTTATTTTAGTTTTAGTTAACTATAATAACCCTGATTGGGACTGTTTTACCCAATGTTTTTGTGCTTATGAGCATCACATTTGTTACCTGTTATGAGTCGATTCTTTCATGTAGAGCATTTCAGTTGTATTTAGGATGTTAACTAAATATCTTACATGGTTGCTGTCTATGTAGGCAGTGCGTTCATTTGTACAACAGAGCTTGTAGAGTTTGTGTGCATCTGCATGCATACAAGTGTGTGTGTGTGTGTGTGTGATCCTCAGAGTGTATTGATTCAGCTGGATTCGATTAGTTCCTTTGAACTTCTGTGTGATTTTACACAAGAGCTGCCGCTACATATCAGCCTGCCTCACTGAGGAAGCACACACACACACACACACACACACACACACACACACACACAGAGTCTGTCACCTCTGATAACCCTCGCCCCAGCAGATGGCCTTTGTTTGCTGTCCTGCTAACCTTCACCTCTTTGTATTCACAGGCGTGTTATATAAGAGCATGTACATGAGTGTTGCACTCCGGTTTGAATGAATGACGGATGATCTGTACTAGTGTTTGTCCTGTTGGTTAATGTTATCCATTAGAAGCTAAATCTTTTAGAACAAACAAATCCACTGCCGCAGGCAATGAGACAACACGAGCTGGAAACACAGCTCATATTCACAGGAAGTTCTGGAGAAGACATGCTTATGCACATGACAAATTCTTACATTCACGTTGCATATTCATATTTGCATATTTGTATTGGTGACCGACCGACCAAGACCTATTGTTCCAATCATCCATCCATCCCTATCTGTTATTCCGTCCGTCCGACCGTCCGTCCGTCCGTCCGTCCATCCATCCATCCATCCAAACAAACACAAATGCTCACCTGTTCTGTGATGCACGTCCCAGACTTCACGTAATACGTAATTACATAGAAAAGGTCACGCTTGACGTATAGGCTCATCTCATCTTCTCCTCCAAGTTCAAAATTGTCCGACATCGTTGATTTACCGTAAACTCGTTGAGTTGTAACTCCCTTTTTTATAAACTGTGTTTGACTTAGTATTTGCACGTTCAACTTGTAAACACGGACTCGTACTTCCACTTACGTCAAGCGTGACCTTTTCAACATTATTACGTGATGTCTGGGACGCGCATCGCAGAACAGGTGAGCATTTGTGTATACATTTATTTAATTTGATACAATATACATTTATTTCATTTTTTTAATTACCGATTGTTTCATTAGATAAGACCCTTATTCACCATGTGGTATCGTTTATAGCCCTTTGAAGCTGTAATTTTGACCTTCAACCGCTTGGAGTCAATTGAAACTAATTATATGGATACAAATCCTAGTATTTTTTCATCAAAAACCTTAATTTTTTTTCGACTGAAGAAAGAAATACATAAACATCTTGGATGACATGGGGGTGAGTAAAGTATAAGGAAATATTTCTTTGAAAGTGAACTAATCATTTAATTCTGCTGTCAGCTCATTCAATAATTCATATATTCAAAAATCAATATAGTTTTTCAGATCTATTAGGCTGAATTATACTTTTGACCTCTAAAGACGACACTGAATATATCGAAAGCTACTTTGAATGCAGTTGTTGTGTGATTCATTTCTACATCAGATATTTCACAGACAGTCATATCTAGTATTCTCCACCTTACGATGAAGACTTTCATTACAGCACAAATCTGACTGCGTTTCTTGTTGCGACATCATTTTGTGTAAATAATCAACATTTTCACCTCCACTGCACTCTGTCCAGCATCTCCTGCTCTCTCTTTCAAACAATAGATCAACAGCTTGTGCTCAGTGTGCATGTGTTTGTGTTTGTGTATGTGGTGAATGGCTCCAGTCGTGCAAACAGTAAACAGAACAAGTTCATGCAGTGAAAACTCATGATTGATTTTTGCTTTGTTACTGTATGTTTAAGTGTGGATATACATTTACTAGACACTATTTACATTTATGCATTTAGCAGACGCTTTTATCCAAAGCGACTTACAGTGCATTAAGGCTATACATTTTTTATCAGTATGTGTTCCCTGAGAATTGAACCCACGACCTTTGCGCTGCTAACGCAATGCTCTAACCACTGAGCCACAGGAACACATTATACAGCATTCCTTCATGAGATTTACTTTATTCTATAATCCATCCTGCACAAATCTAATTGGGTAGATTTAAACATCAGTTGCTAAAATTATAATGCATCAAACAGGGTAATAATTGCATATGTTGTAAATGGAAATGTTATGTTCACATATAGCATAACTCATTTGGCTGCTGTTTATTTGCTTTAGGACAGTGAATTCTCTGAGGTGCTGTGTGTGTGTGTGTGTGTGTGTGTGTGTGTGTGTGTGTGTGTGTGTTCTTGATCTCTTAGTTTTATGTGTTTGTGTGTTTGTTTTATGTGAGTGCTTTGAGGTCAGTGCCATGTAACCTTATGGCATATTATGGCTCAGCTATTAACCCCAGATTAACCTCAGACAGCAGAGGTCAGTGAGGAGAGAGATGACCGACAGCGGGACAGCCGTCTCACATCCACAGATTTCAGCTTTAATACCCTCTCGTTCTCCCTTATTATCCCAAATACTAATTCATAAGCCTTTTCCAGCCAACTGCCATAAAACGTTATGATTTCACAGTGGACAGGGACCCACAGCACCGCAGAAATACAAACCAAACCATTGACAAAATGGTATATAAGAAGGACATGAAGTGTTTCCGTTGTGTCTCATGAATCAGTCATAACATCCAGCATGATCTGACTGTGATATTATAGTCTTATGCACATATTTGCATATTGCCATCTTTATTTTTCAAGAACACACACACACACACACATACAAAAATATATAGACACGAAAAGAACATGTTGTAGAACCTATTTTCACACAAACAATTACAAGTAACAGTAACATTGAATTAAACATGACATTTTGAAGTAGAAAGACTGAAATATTCTTGAAAAACATATTTACAAAAACAAAATTAAATCACTGTACCAAAATACTAAAAAATAATTATTCCGCACTGTATAAAAAGTATATGCCAAAAATTGTATAATATATATTTTTTAAATGGGTTGGAAATTGCATTATAAAACAATGAATTAAAGTAATAAAAAATATAAAATATTTGAATAAATAAATGACTAAAAATGCAAACAATTGCTAAAATGTATATATAAATAGAAGTTTTTTCTGGTGAAACATGTTATGTTTTATGAAGTATGAATCATTAAGTCATTAATTTATTTTTATTATTTATTTTATTTAGAATTTTTTATTTTTCTAAGCACAATTCTTATTTTTAAGTACGATTTTATTATTATTATTATTTTTAAAGAAGTCTCTTATGCTCAAGGCTGCATTAAATTTATCAAAAATACAGTAAAACAATAATACAGTATTGTGAAATATTATTACTATTTAAAATGACTTTTCTATTTGAATATATCTTAAAATAAACAAATAACTTGAATGCCGATAAATTATAAGGTGATTCATACTTCATTAACAACAACAACAGCAAAAATTATAAATTGAAAACAATATTTTACTTGGATATTATATTACCTATTTGTACACTTACAGTTGGGCTTATTTAATTACATTTAGTTATTAAAATATTATTTGCAATTCATTTTTTTATGACTTTTTATTTTCTTAGTTTTTCCCTCTAAAAAACATATATTACAGTATAATGCTGGCTTATTCTGTTTATAATTAGCCAAATTTTCCACTGTCAAAACTCAGTTGCTGTCTTAAATCGAAGTCAGTTTAATATGATTTAAGTATCAAATGAAATTATATTCAATTGACTTTAAATTGAGATGAATCTTGTATTACTTAAAAAAAGACTTGTTAAAGAACATTGTGAGATCTGCTTAATCTTTATTGACTAATAACTATCATCTCTACTTGTTTAGTTCATCACTTTTGTTTTTCAGAGGAAATCATTTTTGTTGGTTTCTCTTTTTTGGCAGCCCTTACTGAGATTGTTCTGGAGTCCATCTTTGGCACACAAATGCACACTCAGCAATGCATTACCCTACAGTCCGTAAATATAATCCATAAATTGGTTTAAAAGTTCCTATAACTTGAAATCCTGTTAGCAGAGCCATTTGGGATTATTGTACCTACTGAGCGGTATTAACGCAAACACGTTGACCAATCGGAAGGCTTTGGTTGGCTTTCATACAGCTGTAACTCAAACACTGTGTTTGTATGACCTTCACTAAACGTGTTTGATTCCTTCGAGACTTTGAGAGAGTGCAGCGGGATATATTTATCCAGGAGTTTTAGCGTGCGACTCCAGAGGAGTTGGAGCAGGATTTGTTTTATTGAGGCCTGATGATGGAATTTCAGGAGAGGGAGGAGGCGGTAAAGCAGCCATGAAATTGGTGGTCGGATCAGATGTGAATCAGAGCACAAGAGCGAAAGGAATAGAGAAGTAAGGAGAGGAGAGAGACCCTGCTGGCTGAAGGTTGGTCGGGATTAGAGGACTTCTGGGCTCTGGAGAGCCGCTCGAGAGCCAATTTTATTCTCTGGTAACTCGATCGAAGAGAAAGTCACCGGAACCCTTTGTGTTGAGTGAGTGAGAGAGAGAGAGAGAGAGAGAGAGAGAGAGAGAGAGAGAGAGAGAGAGAGAGAGAGAGAGAGAGAGAGAGAGAGAGAGAGAGAGAGAGAGAGAGAGAGAGAGAGAGAGAGAGAGAGAGGCGCAGCGAGCTCGCGTATAATCTCGGTCGGTGCTCTTGCTCGCGCGCTACGCTCTCTATGGCTATCGTGTCTATTCGACGTTATCTGCGCGCCTGCGGAGAGAGAGAGAGAGAGAGAGAGAGAGACACACACACAGAGAGACACACAGAGAGAGACAGACAGACAGACAGAACAAGTTAGGTGTTCGTTTGAGGGAAAAATAGACAGATCTCGACAGCTATGTTGCATCAACTATTTATCTCTAATGTTTCTCCTGCAAGTCCTTCAGAGAAATTAAAATCCAAATGAACTGAAAAAACATTGCAGTACTGTTCAGAATGCTTGGGGCTGGTAAGATGGTGAAAGAAGTCTCTTCTGCTCACCAAGGCTAAAATGATTTGATTCAAATACTGTCGAATCAGTAATAATGTGAAATATTATTACAGTTTCAAAGAACTGTTTTCTATATGAATATAATTAAAAATAGAGTTTTCTACTCCAGTCTTCAGTGTCACATGATCATACATAAATCATTCTAATATACTGATTTGCTGCTCGAGAAAAATGTATTACTGTTAATAATGTTTAAAACTGTCGTGCTGTTTCATATTTTTGTTAAAACCATGATACATTTGTATTTTTAGGATTCTTTGATGAATAGAAAGTTCAAAAGAACATAATTTATTTACATCGTAAATGTTTATGTCACTCTTGATCAATTTAATGTGTCCTTGCTGAATACAATAAAAAAATTGAGTTGACCCCAAACGTTTGAACAAGATACTTGAAAAACTATAGTTTTGAAAACTAGTTTTTCAAGTTTTTGAAAAAAATTGTTTATTTTTCCATAACTTTTTTTGTTTTGTTTTCAGCATTTACTTATTTTTTGTTTAGTTTGTAGTTTAGTGCTGAAACATGAATAATAATCTTAATTCAATAAATGTTCTCTAAAAACACATCATAAGCTCCACTCTCTTGGTTACTGTTGCTCGGTTGGACATGTTTTTGATTCTCATATGGACTGGAGGTTTTTGAGGACAGTGCTATACCTTTCAGTAAAGTGTGCTAAACATCTAAATGAATACTTGTGTACTGGACTGATGTTGTGACATACTAAAGCATATTATCTGCTTAAACTTGTTTTAAGGAATTTATTAAATTATGCAATTACAAAACAACAATAAAGAAAAATGCAAAAGTCACCATTTGTGCTCCATTTAATCTCACTGCTGTTGAAAGATGGATGAAAATGGAAAGATTAAAAGTAATTGAAAGAATTTGATCAATTAGAGACTCGGGTTCAATCTTATGCTTTTAGACTTAGACAAAGATGTGCTCGTTTACCATTAGCATTAGCATTAGCACAGTCACGTCAAGAGCCTCTCATGAACACTAGAGCTGGATGACGGGAGGATCCTGAACATTAAAGTTTGTCTGAGGAAACTGCATTCTCGTCAGTCTTCCTTTGAAACAACCCTTCATCAGTCCACGTCAGACTAGCAGCAGATGTTACTGTTAGCATGGCAGCTACGTGCTAGAAAACACCTTGAGTTTATCACTGCCGTCTCTTCTCTCAATAGACTTTGCAAAAGTCATTTTGGACTGTTTGTTTTTGGTGGTTCAGTTGGTTCATTTTAGTGAAATTAATAAATCGATTTATTCATACATTTATTTATTAAATAGTGTTAATACAGTCAGTTAGAATGGCTTATTTTAGCAAATAAATCAGCCCAGTTGGTTTATTTTGATCAATTAGTTAAATGTATCATTTAGTCATCACTCAGTAGTGTTCAAAAATCTTAATTCATTTGAAAGTTGATTAATTTGATTAATTTAACAAAAGTCCTTGTGATCATTTCACTTGCTTTTTTTATATTCAAAAAATGTAATTGTATTAATTTAATATTTTTTTTAATTAAAATATTTATACAAATGCCTGTCTATTAATACATTTTGATTAACTTTTATTAAATGCTTTTAGTATAAATTTATATCATCTTTACTTCAAGTTTTATGCTGTCACCCCATTGAAATACCCATTGTTTTATATATATATTGTATATTTATATATTTTCATATATGTGACCCTGGAGAACAAAACCAGTTTTAATTCGCTGGGGTGTATTTGTAGAAATAGCCAAAAATGCATAGTATGGGTCAAAATTATCATTTTTTCTTTTATGCCAAAAATCATTATATTAAGTAAAGATCATGTTCCATTAAGATATTTTGTACATTTCCTACCGTAAATATATCAAAACTTCATTTTTGATTAGTAATATGCATTGCTAAGAACTTCATTTGGACAATTTTAAAGGGAATTTTCTCAATATGTGTATTTTTTTGCACCCTCAGATTCCAGATTTTCAAATAGTTGTATCTCGGCCTAATATTGTCCTATTCAGCTTTCAGATGATGTATAAATCTCAATTTCGAAAAATTGACACTTAAGACTGGTTTTGTGGTCCGTGGTCACATATGTATATGGATATATTATGTTCTTAATTCGCTTCAGACAGAGTATATAATTTTTGTTAGTATCTTATGTGTAGTGGACTACTTTTCAAAAGCTTTGATTTAAATGACTCTGTGTGTGGTTTGATCTGTGTGTGGGAGTGTGTGTGGGAGTGTGTGTGTGGGAGTGTGTGTGAGAGAGTGGGTGTGTGTGTGTGTGCGTGCGTGCGTGCGAGTGCGTGTGTGAGAGAGTGTGTGTGTGTGTGAGAGAGTGAGTGTGTGTCTGTGTGTGTGTGTATGTGCGAGTGTGTGAGTGAGAGTGTGTGTGCGAGTGTGTGTGTGTGTGTGTGAGTGTGTGTGTGTGTGCGCGTGTGCGTGTGTGAATGAGGTGGTCAGTCGGCAGTGTCACTTTGCGCTCTGCTGATTTAGGATTCGACCTCATCAGAATTCCGCTCTTGTCAAGCGTTAAAGTAGGAGAGAGTATTGACTGTCACTCCTTAATTGATAAACTCAGGCTCTTTCCCCTCCACGAGCAGCAGCAGCTGCCAATCAATAATCATTGTGCTTCTGCAGATGCATCTAAAATCCTCTCTGTGTGTGTTTGAGACGTATTTGCAGATTAACGCTTGGACACGCTGCCTGCAGTGAACACTAGGAGAATTCCTGCTCCCTACGACTCAAGGGCAAATGTGTGTTGGTGTGTAAAGGGCAAAGGAGTGTGTGTGGGATGTGCAGTGTCTGTCAAACAGTGCGCTTGTGTATTTGTCTTTGAAAAGAAATTGTATGTACATAATATTTTTCACACTTTTGTGTGCAGACAAATAGAGTGCCTCCCCATCTTTCTATGATGTCAAACAATTATTTTACAAGTACAATAAGGTATAAATGAAAAATATTTATGATTATAATAAAATTATCTTAATTTAAATAAAAAATGTTATTGAATGTATTTTTACATTTATACAGTTGTAAATACAGTATCATTACTAAATATATTTCATGAATTAAAATCATATAATCTCATTCATTATAGTATCATGAGTTTTGTCAAATTTTGTAGAAATGTAATTGATTATTTAAGTTATAATTTGCATAAGTCACAAAGGCCACTTTTACAATTATTCTGTGGTGCTTTTTGTTGTTTTGAAGATTGATAGGCCGAGTCCTGATTTACATTTATTACAGTATATGGAAAATAGAGGCCAGTATATTCTCAAAAAACACGTGCATTTCAAAGAAGAAAGAATGAGTAAAGGCAGACAATTTTATTATACATTTTTCATTGTGACATTTATAATTTTTTATGTATAATTAAGCACACAGTATTTGAAGCAATCGCTCACAACATAAAAGCTATTGCTTTTAAAAATCAAAATTTTTGCATCGTCTGGCACCATTCAAATGTGCTTACAAAATTACATTTAGTTTTTATAAAACCAATTACACAAAATCTATGTGATGGCTCCAATAGTCTGTTGTGTGTAATTTGGTAGTTCTGCTTTAATTTGTAAATGTGTTGAGCAGAAGAGTTTATCTGAAGATATGAGAGGGAAATCTCAGCGCTTTCTCCAAACAACCCTCATTCACTACCTTACCTCTGCATCTGAGGTGTGTGTGCGTTTGTTTGTGTGTGTGTGTGTGTGCGCATGCATGCGTGCGTGTGTGTGCATGCGTGTGTGTGCATGCATGCATGCGTGCGTGTGTGTGCATGCGTGTGCGCATGCCTGTGTGTGCGTGCGTGCGTTCTTATTTTGCCTGCTCAATGGCTTTAGCATAATTGTCTCAGAGGCTGAAGCACTTATTTCTTTGTAGACATTACTCTCGTCTAATCAGAGGGAAGATGATTGGGAATCCCTGGCATATACTCACTCATACATTCATACAAGCCTCAACCAATCAAACAGCATCAGTTATACACAATCTCTACTGATGGTGTTTCAGTTTGTCAACTTCAATTGCTTCAAGTTGAAAGTGCTGTATGTCTTGTTTTTGACTGTTTAGTAATGCACAAAATCCCATCTTTGCAGATATTTAGGAAACATGCTTAGTTTACATACTTGTTTCTCTGAAAAACAATGCAATAGCCAGTTATTCCTCTTCTGAAATGTGCGTTCCGTGTCGGAATGTTTCTGTTTTGGTCTGCGTGACTCCACCCACTGCAAATTTAGTATTATGACATCCTGGGTTGCCAGTTGTTGGAAAATACTTCGTTTTGCAGCTATGGGAGCCAACAGTCACAGTTTTCTACCCAACCTAAAATGCCTTAGCATCCATCTAAAAATCTGTATGACCCAGAGGCATATTAAACTGATAAATCAATGCATGAACCGTGTAAGGCTTGTCACTGTTGTTCACATTTCCACCTCTAACTGCCAGTATTACACACTGCACCTTTAACATGAATGCTGTTTGAAATCTCTGTAAAAATAACCGTTCTTTATAGGGATTGATGCTTCTATGAAGAACTGCAAACAGCCATGTGTATTTCCCATTCTACAAAAGGCTCTATTGTGTAAAATGTTCTTCACACACACGCAAATGTTTTCTTTTAAAGAAATTGACTGAAAGGTTCTTTTGGAACTAAAAATGGTTTTTTCTGGCATTGCGGCAAAATAAAAAATAAATACAATCGGAACCTTTGTTTTTGAGAGTGTAATAGAATTTCTAATAAGCATCTTTTTTTCCTTTTCTTTTTGCAATAATATGCATTAAACATAAAAACAGCATTTTAGAGTATTTTAATGCATTTAGGAAAGTAAATATGGCCGTAGTAAATATATTCCCAATATAAGACTTTTAGTATAATATCCATGTTGTGAAGTGTATATGCTAGAACATTTTGCCAGAACATTGTGCTTTCATTTATTCCCACAATGGTTTAAATTGGTTAAACGTGGCACTAGCTTCACCTTGGCATTCATTATGCCATACTTTAATGTTTTAGCATGTATATTTAAAATACATAGTCAAAAATCATCCTAGAGTATGGTCATTTTCTTGGCCCATTTTATGTGGCACGGCAAACCCAGACTCTTCTCCAGAAACAAAAGCCATATGTGTATTTGGGAGAGAAAGAGTGTTTTGGTGTATGTGCTATTGTGTGTTTTGGCATTTAAAAGCCTGCATGCAAGATGAGCGTCAGTGTTTAATGTATGTTTGTGAGTTGATGAACACTGGTAATTGATGATGTGCTGCCAAAAAAATGTCTGACAGATTCCCAAAAGTAAAACAATATTTTGGAGCAGATAAACAGAGAGGGATTTTGAAAGCGCCGGTCTGTGCCCATAGAGAGCCCATTAGTCTAATTAATGGACGCTCGCCACAAAGTCCAGCCTGCTTCAGACCTCTTATGAAGCCGCCGCACGTTCAAAGGACACAAGGAAACATTTAATGGCTTTGCAGATAAACAAATGAACCGCCCCCCATATAAGAGGATGAGTTTGTGGGTCGTTCTATGAAGCAGGTGCCTGTTTTAGTTTCATAAGATGTTTTTTAAACATTCTCTATCAAATAAATAATGTGGTTGTGTCAATAAATTGCATCTCGTCATCTCAAACTGATCTGAAATATGTCAGGATGAAATTATGCCTTTAGAAATATAAGTTACACATAGTTTAATTTAGCATTGCACACCTTGTTCTCTGGGTCATGAAACTACAGGATGCATTTTAGAAAGGTAATTTAATTTAAATATTCGAGTACTTTTTAATATTTTAAATAATGCAAGTAAGACTGACAAGAGCATAATGTGATAAAACTAACTTTAACTTTTCCCTGAAGAGTTCAAAAACACTTCAGAAACAGAAGGAATAGTTTGTGCAAAAATAAACATGCTGAACATGTACTCGGCCTTGGGCCATCCAAGATGTAGAAGAGTTTGTGCAGTGAATGGGTGCCGTCAGAAAGAGAGTTCAAACAGCTGATAAAAACATCACAATAATCCATTTTAAAATGCCTTAATTATGGATTTGTTTCTTACAAACACGCAGCTTTTGGCTTAAAAATTAATTCACTGATTGACTGGAGTGATGTGGATTACTTGTGGATTATTGTGATGTTTTTATCAGCTGTTTGGACTCTCATTTTGACGGCACCCATTCACTGCAGAGGATCCATTGGTGATCAAGTGATGCAATGCTACATTTCTCCAAATCTGTTATACTGAAGAAACAAATTCATCTGCATCTTGGAAGGCCTGAGGGTGAGTAAATATTCAGCTAATTTTCATTTTTGGGTGAACTATCCCTTTAAGGATATAGATACATACAAATCATGACAGACATTTTATTATTAGCTAAACTGTCCGGGTAAAGCTCTCATGCATATTATAACTCTCTGATAATTAAATCAGATTCCCATTAATTGTGTGTATTATTTGAACATACTTTTCTGTACAGCAGTGTTCATCACCGGTCTGTCTGCAAGCTGTAAAAAACAAGCTCTTTTCAACCGTTTCCATGTTTACATATCTAATTATACTGCAGATTCAGGTTTAATTATACAGATATCTGTTGTGCAAATAGTTTTTTTCTGTGTCTGCTCCATGAGGTCTCTAGTGTCCCCTTGTTGGACACAAACACAGATCCACACATCACGGAGCGCACATGGTGTGTATAATGTGACCAGCTCGGTGTGGGTTAGCATGTGTGCCACGCTGTCCTGCGGGACTGAGAGACGCATCTGCAGTCGAAGACCAGAGCAGACCTACAAACACAGCATGACAGTGAAAATGGTGTTAGAGAGAATCATGGTGGTGGTGTTTTTTACTAAATAAAAGAACATTTTAAATGATTCAATTTAAGTAAAATTATTATATGAATTACTGATTGTGTTCACTTTGCTTTTGATCAAATGTTATTGGGATATTGCATAACAAATACCACTGTTGCAATAGTATGTAAAATATAATAAAAATACAAATATATGAATATATTATGTTACCATGTATTGCCACATGCACGGTCTTTCCCCACTAACTTGGTAGCAATGTAATAAATCAGCCAATCTGTGATATTTTAGTATTATTGAAATACTATTGAAGCTTTTATTAAAATGTTCAGCTAATTTTTATATAAAAATGCCCCATTTTGTATTTAATTAATTAATTTTAGTAAGAAGAAATCAGCAGAAATAAAATAAGTTGTATATAAGTTGTAAACATATGTATCCGGTTATTTCAGTTAATGTTTATTTTATTTAAAGAAAACATGTTTTGGTTTTAATTAACACTAAACAAATCTAAGTTATAGGCCTTAATAAAACAAAGATACATTTTTTACAAGAAAATAATTGTTCATCTTCAAAATGTCATGTTCAACTCAATGTGTTACTTGCTCTTACTTATATTTACTAACGATTTTGAGTGAAAAATTGTCTCTACACCATTTTCCCCTCAGTTTATAATAACTACAGTAACCAGCTATTAAATATAGTTCATAATGTTTGCAATTTAATATAGAAATCAACTGACCAGATTTTGTTTTATGAAAACAGTTTTGCTTATTTGCCATGATGAACCCTTGATAAAGGGCTTTTCAGACATGCTCTGCTGCTTAGTACCATGAACTCATTAGTTAACTCATAATTAAAACAGATTACACATGCATATAGATAAAGTCATCATCACAAGCCGGCATGCTTTGGCTTTAGGGGCTTGTGTGCGGTTCCTCAGAGATTTTCTTACACAAATTGACCTCTTGAACGGCGTTGTTTGTTTGGTTTACCTCGTGAACTTGCCTTTTACTCTTTTCTTTCCACCGTCAGGTTTTGTTTACCAGGATGACTTTAGTATCTAGCTGAACCCCAGCACTGCAAAGTCTGCCTCAAACAGCATCCATACAGTTCAATGGCCTTAATTTAGACTCCTCTAGTTGCCAAACAGTTCATTTGCAATCACAGGTGTTTGTGTATATCAGCTATTTTCATGAAAGTGTCAAATATGGCTCATCCAATCAGATTACAGAGTCTATTTAAAGTCTATTTTACCATAAAGGTTAGCCTGTGTGTGTTAGAATTAGGCCTTATCTCTTAATACACTCATTACGACCTTATCAATGATTTAATGCTAATTAAGACACAGTTTAAAGTGACAGCTAATGAGGAACCAGATGCAGTGTTCACTACAATCTGTTAGCACATGAGCATTCTTGAGTTAACACTCATGCACTAAATCCGCTATCCGCTGAAATAACGCGCAGACAGGAAAGACAAGAAAGTATATGTAGTATACTTGTTCCTGTTTACAGTAGCATGCTGTAGTACAGCTGTACTGCTCCCCGCTATGCTCTGCTCACATGCGCTGATAATATAGCTTTGCCAGGGTTTTTATATTTGTATACGTTCACTTGATGTTTCTTTACACAGAATCATCTTTTCTGTTCATTTGCCACTGATTTATGCAATCTGAGCATTAACTCATAGTACGCGATCATATCTCTGTATGAATGGATGGTAGAGATGCTCATTTTTCGAGCAATTTCAAGAAATTCATTTTAAGAGATCTGTCTTATTTTCTCTTGTATATTTAGTATTGCTTTTTAATAAAGAAAGAGTTCTTCTGGTTTGAATTTGATGGAATCGATGGAATTTTCAGTAAAATGCTCGATCACTAAAATATTAGACATCTACAGCCCTACACTACAGTCACATACTTTCATATTTACACATGAACATTCATATAAACAGTCTCTCTCGTACAGATCAACACCAAAGCATCTGTCGATGTCCCATTTTCGTTGCAACCCTCTCATTGACCCGAACACCGGCCAGCCTTCAGTTCTCAACAGTCTTTAATTAAAGCCAGCATGTGTTACTCAGATCCTCCTCCGTAAATATCCACCGGCTGGTTTAAATGGCACTTTTCACTGCATCCATTCACTGACTATCATTAATCAAACCAGAACTTCCTCTCCAAATCCACATAGACCCAGACTACACTGCATGTTTTATTGTATTTATTTATTTTGGACATATATATGAACAATATACATTTGTATCATCACCTCGTCCTTTCTTATTAACTCTGTTTACCGTAAACTAATTCTACTCTTCTAATTACTTCATGTATTTTCTGGTTATCAAGCCAAGTCTCTGACACAGCAATCACATTACATTTATTAAACTGACACAAATAATCCTTAATGTGTATGACATTTTTATAAAAACTTCTACTATTTATGTGTATCATAACAGCTTTATGCTTCTGATTCACAAACCGAACAAGTATTGCAGGCTTCGCTCCGTCATTTGAATGATCATATTTTTGCGTACAGAACTTGATTACTTGGTTTTCCAGCGTTTGCCGTTCCTCTGGCAGGGCGTCTTCACCGTCTCTGTTCTCTGGCCTGTACTGGCATACTTCCAGTGTTTTGTTTCCAGTCCGCTTATAATTAAATCCTCCATTCTTGTATATTGCTACAGCTCGTCAATCCTTCTCTCATTCCTTCAATTTTCTTGTCCTTCTCTTTCACAAGGTTCTTCAGTTGTTCATTCATCAGATCAAGTTGCATAATTTGTTGTTTAGCAACTTTGCACACCTCGTCTGACATGAAGTTTAGGGATTTTCTAACCTCTTCCATCTCATTCTCAACCACGCTGCTGATTTTCTTCGGTGGCATTTTGGTTATTTAGTTTTTGTCTCGTGTATTTACAATATCAATTTAGCTTAGTTTATTATTAACACTTTGTTCTTTTCTGAAGTAGCCGCCATCTTGATTTGAAATCCTCTTCTGTTCCCCCAGCCTGAATTTATTTGATCAAAAATGCAGGACAATCAGCAATAATGAGTAATATGAATACATCTTACAATAACGGTTTGCATGTGAATGCATTGTAAAATGTCATTTATACCTGTGATCAAAGCTGAATTTTCAGCATCATTACTCCAGTCTTCAGTGTCAGAAATCAGTCTAATATGCTGATTTGCTGCTCAAGAAACATTTATGATTATTATCAATGTCAAAAACAGTTGTGGTGCTTCATGTTTGGGGGGAAACTAGGGTATATGATTTTTTTTAAATATACATTTTGTAACATTATAATTGTCCTATCTGCTTTGATCAATTTCATGCGTCTTTGCTAATAAAAGTATTATTATTACATTTTTTTTTTTACATATTACATTATTATTACATATTACATACTTTCCCCACATGTTTAAATTGTAGTGTATGCCATTTTCCATAACATATAAGCAACTTTTTTCAAAATTGATAATAAGAAATTATTTTTGAGCAGCAAATCAGCATATTTCTGAAGGATCATGTGAAGACTGGAGTAATGATGCATTGATTCATGTATTCAAATAGAAAACAGTTATTTTTTAATTGTACAAATATTTTTCAATATTACTTGATTGTATTTTTGATCAAATAAATGCAGAGGAGAAGAGACTTCTTCCATAAACAATACTAAATACTAAATTATTCCAAACTTTTGCCACCTGTGTATATCATGATGATTCCTTTATGTTAACTGTACTTTGGAGTACCATACAAACAATATTATGCTGAGGTTTATGGGTATTGTGGACTGTGGGCGTCTCTCTTGTATTTTGGGGCAGTAACTATTGTGTGTCTTGGCACGGGACCGATTCAGTTCTCCCTCCGCTGGAGACGGATGCGTGACATCACTGTAGGTGTTATTAAGACGGATGAAGAGATGAGCAAATGCAATCGGATGTGTTTTAATAGCACAACCCCGAAGCTCTAAACACTTGAAATCCTGAGACGCAGTCTCTTGTTAGAAGTGTTTGCTAAGGCAGCACTGCTGTTATTATTGCTCAGAGATTTGAAAAGTTGCCAAGTACATTTATGCTTATGTTTATACATTTAACAGACGCTTTTATCCAAAGCAACTTACAAAAGAGGGATTTGTCAAAGAGCCAACAATATTTGTAATATTCAGAGGCAGGTTTATTAGAGAACTAGATTAGGAAGCAAATTAGAGCAAGTAGCAAGTGGTAGCTCAGTGGTAGAGCATTGCGTTAGCAGCGCAAAGGTTGTAGGTTCAATTCCCAGGGAACACAGATACTGATAAAGAAAATGTATAGCTTTGGATAAAAGCGTCTGCTAAATGCATAAATGGGAAATGTCACCATTCTCTCTTATTTTACATTTAATTGTAATCTTTGTAAAAAATATTTAAAATTTGTATTAAATATAAAATATACGTAGTATTTATGATATTATGGATATGTTATGTTGAGTTTTTCCCCTGTATGTGTTGGCTCCGTTCCATTTGTACCTCTTTCCATTTATATTTCCTTTTGCTTTTTCCCATTGAACAGTTTTTCTTCCTGTCCTACACACACACACACACACACACACGCGCACACACACACACACACGCGCACACACACACACACACACCTCCTCTGCTGAGGCATGCAGCATGCATGAAAGAGGATTTCCTGAAGACCAAAGAGGGCCATTACCCAGGGGTCATTAGGCCACAAGTAGAGCGTGTCAGCGCTGTAACTCTATTTGTGTGTGTGTGTTCACAACATGTGTGTGTCGCACGTTTTCATGTAGCTGCATGTGAGTTCAGAAATGACTGTAGACTCTTAATTTGTCCAACACAAATACTTTGTTAAAATTTCAACATTTACATTTTTTCAATCACCAAATACTATTTGGTATATTATTTTAGACTTCATTTGTTTTTATTATTCAGTGATTCTTCTATTCAGTTTTATCTGGACAGTCTTTGGTTGTCATCTTATTTAAAAACAGCATTGCATTTGTTTTATTCTTGACATTTAAGAAGGTCTATAGCATGATCACCCCCCTTAAAGTACATTTAGCCCCTGCTGGCTCCCGCCGGTTCAGATGCTCGAGAAACAGCATTAAAAGCATGCATATTTGTATTGCTCATGCCATATTCAGAGTAAAATGTCTTTTACAGTCACATGTCGTCGTGGGAGTTAAAAACAGGAAGGAAAGAAATCTTCCAAATGCACAAATCTTATCATAACAGAAATGAAATTTGTGAAATTGCATTTTTTTTCCAGTTGAACACATTTAAAAGCATTATTCAGATGGGACTGCTTTTCCCTACGGACGTACATTTGTGTTTCACTGGCAAACTTTGTCATTTCGACAACTTATTCTGCTTCACTCATCTGGGATGGATTGAGATATTACATACAGTA
Source organism: Oxygymnocypris stewartii (assembly GCA_003573665.1). Taxonomy (NCBI): domain Eukaryota; kingdom Metazoa; phylum Chordata; class Actinopteri; order Cypriniformes; family Cyprinidae; genus Oxygymnocypris; species Oxygymnocypris stewartii. The sequence goes on along the minus strand of QVTF01022527.1, from coordinate 84,882 downwards.
TGGTCTTTGTACTCTTCATTTCTTAAGTTGAAATGAGAAGACCACACAAAGATTAATGTCTCTTCAAATGTTTAGCTTTGTTCTTTGCTGCCATCTTGATGCACATTAGTGAGTGTCTGTAACACCCACATCAAGAATATAAACCAGAGATCCCAGTCCCGTCTGAATCGGTGCATGACAGACGCTCTGTGTTCATAACTGTAAGTCAAGAGAGCTCATCTAGTCCAAATAGAGAGAAAAATGTCTTCAAGACATGCTGCTAGTGGACTTCCTCCAGCTCTAATGAATCTGACTGATGAAACATCACTGCCTTACGCCATCTCTGAGGCTTGGCTGAGCCTGTGTGTGTGTGTGTGTGTGTCTGTGTGTATGTGTGTGTCTGTGTGTCTGTGTGTCTGTGTCTCTGTGTGTGTGTGTCTGTGTGTGTGTCTGTGTGTCTGTGTGTGTCTGTGTGTGTGTGTCTGTGTGTGTGTGTCTATGTCTGTGTGTGTGTGTCTGTGTGTGTGTGTGTGTGTGTGTCTGTGTGTGTGTGTGTGTGTCTCTGTGTCTGTGTCTCTGTGTGTGTGTGTCTATGTCTGTGTGTGTATGTCTGTGTGTGCGTGTGTGTGTGTGTGTGTGTGTCTGTGTCTCTGTGTGTGTGTGTCTGTGTGTGTGTGTGTGTCTCTGTGTCTGTGTCTCTGTGTGTGTGTGTGTCTATGTCTGTGTGTGTATGTCTGTGTGTGCGTGTGTGTGTGTGTGTGTGTGTGTGTCTGTGTCTCTGTGTGTGTGTGTCTGTGTGTGTGTGTGTGTCTCTGTGTCTGTGTCTCTGTGTGTGTGTGTGTCTGTGTTTGTGACTCATCATCAGTTTAAGACACTCTGGCATTTGAGCATAAAACTCCCAGCATGCCCTGCAGCTGGTGGGAAAGTTGCAGTCTGAGGATGACACTGTTATCTTCTGTCAGCCGCTGATGAATCTTTATTATGAATCAGATGATGCTCATGACAGTTTATTGACGTGCAATTAGGTGTATGAATTCAGTTTGTTTATTTAGCTTGCACATATTTAAAATACTAAAGTATCAGAAAGCCTCGTTTTTTGAAAAAAAGCTTTATTGTTACAGAATTTAAGATTATCACAATTTTATTTTGTTTTAAGATGAAAATGGTTGGAAATCATGACATTTAATATATAAAATGGTAAATATTGAAGAAAATATGTATGGATTTATGTATGTTTTATTTATTTATTTTCAGGTTTTTATGTACTGGTAAATAGTATTTATCATAACAAAATAAATATTTATGTATATGTGTATTATTATTATACTACTTAATTATAATAAATTATTATATTATTTTATATTATATTATTGGCTTAATTGTTCAACAAGTGAGTGTGTGTGAATGAGTAAATACATATTTTAAATAAATACATATTGATTGATGTAAAAATATAATTAAATTAATTAATTAAATTATATATTTTATTTAATTATCTTTTTAATGGTTTAGTTATCTTTTAACTAATGTAATTGTTAAACAATCTTCTTTTAAGTATGTATTTTAATTATATGGATGCTTTCTTTTTTTTTATCTATAATCTATAATAAAATGGTAAAATAAATAAAAATCAATCCATCAATCAATCCTCATATTTGGGGTGGATTGTCTTCCCCACAGAGTTCCCTGTTTCACTAAATACATCAGATCATGGGGTAAAATGGGTTCTGTGTTTGTTTTCATGTTGATTGTAAGTGTGAAAGACTACAATAAGAGCTATCATCATAGGTCCTTGGTCTTTCCCCGGCTTGTACATCAGCAAACCTGACTCTGTGTGGTGTAGTAAAGCGGTGGTAAACACAGACCAGCACCGAGGGTCTGTGCACTCTGTTGTCCAGGTCATTTTTTCGTAAGCTAAACATACCGCTGCACGGCCAGAGAGGAGAAATGGATAAAGAGAGCAGAAGATAAGACAAGCGCGAGCCCGTGTGTGGACGGGTTATTTTAGTATTACTGAGAGAAAGCTTTGTGCCCTCTTCCTATCTTAGAGACAGGAGCCATATGCTATGATTAATTTCTCTCCAAGCATGTCCTACTTGTGTGTGTGTGTGTGTGTGTGTGGGGGGGGGGGGGGGCATGCATGCGATTCTGTATCCAGGTATGTGAGCTTCCCCCTCGGCTCTGCCTTCAGCATCTGGGATTAACGCGTCACGGTTCTGCCTCTTTTGCCTGACCAGTATCTGATGGCTCCTGACAGACTCTTTCACCACTCAGGGCTCTCAGCCCGGCGGGGATCGATGGCGTTTGAGGCCATTCGTCGGTGTGTTTTACTCTCGGCCGTCGTTCAGATGCTCCAGTATGCTGTCTCGTTGAGGAGCGATTGCTGTCTTTCTGCCTCCTGTAGGAAAGAAGAATCCCAAATGTGATCTCCTTAACATCTCAATTGTTTTTCCTAGTCAGCATTCAGATTAAACGGAGACTGAAATCAACATGAAATCATACTGATTGTATTTATGTCACAATCTTTCATAAATTATAATTGTAACTTGCTCCGTCTCTGGAACAAATTTCTGTTTTGGATGATGTCACCAAGGCCACGCAAGCTGTTGACTAATGTTAATCTTATTGATGTTCTTATCATAAATGTTCTAATTCTTATGATAACATTTTATATAAAATAAAAATAATATTTTTTTCAGAAAGTAAAAAGTTTGAATGCTGTTTAACAGGGCTTCATGATTAATTGAAATAAAACATAAAATAATAATAATAATATTATTGTTGTTGTTGGTCATACTGATACAGTATATAATTACAAAATATTCTGTCAAAATCATGTAGCCCTACAAACAAGCACAGCAAACCTGGAGCTTAAAAAAATATTGCAACTACATGTCTCATCATAAAATCTCTGTAGTAGATTTTTCCCCAAATCATGCAGTGAACAATCCCAGTATTGTCAGATCTAGATGTTAAAATACAAACTATGCTCAGATTTAGCAAGATACCAAAGTCTGACAATTAAAGATCATATATCTCAATATGAACATCATTATTTCTCATTCAATTCTTCTAAGATCAAATCATGTGAGTGTGAATTATGCTATACGCATTCATTTTATACAGTAGCACTATAGTCATTGTGTCATACCAGCACCTGGATCACGGCAGGGACAAACACACATTTTTTCAGAAAATGTAAAATCTTGTTTCTTTTTTTCTTTCTTCAGGCTTTTAAGGAGAAACATCGGAGAAAGCTGATCCTTAATCGAAAGAGAACTGTGAACTCCATTAAGATCATCCTCTGAGCGATGAAATGTTCCTCTCCGTCTCTTCCTCAACACAATGTAAGACTCTGTTAGGGAGAACAGCGATCTACAGCAATGCCAAACACACTCCATTGGTCTCCTCTATGCTCAGTTAAGCTGCTTGTGTGTCAGGCGCGTCTGCAGAGGAAGAGGGATCACTGCCTACGTCTCATTTGCAGTGTTGGCCACTTCCCAGGAATCAATACTTTTCTGATGGTTGGCTGGATTCGGGAAAGGAGGCGGCGGGGTCTCCTCATTACGCGTTCACTAAGGGACCGATGCTTAATGTGTCTAGCCTGAAGGAGGCCTGCTCAACCCATTTACTCTGGTAAAAATAACATCTACACTCATAATTATACTGAGATTCAGTGGCAGTGTTAATTAAAGAGATCTTTCACATTTAAGAGATCTTTTCACATAAATGTGAGGGTTGGGAAAAATAAAATGGATTTCCTTATACACTATATGGTACAAATGGTAATGCACAGCACATTGTCACGTTCAGTGGCATATTCATCATTTATTCAGTATTGATTTCATTTACATAAAGTTTGATAGCGCTATCATGTTTTTGACACAGTACCACCATAATAATACATTTTATTTTATATTATTTTTTTGCTTTACTTTTTACATTTTATATTTTAAACTTTTTAAAGTATTTAAATGGAATTATTTTATTTTATTTTACACTTCAAATTAATTGTATTATTTAATTTAAATACATTTAATTAAAAATAATCATACTAGCTAATAATTGCACAATAATTGCACTACTTTAAATAATTGCACTAGCAATTATTTATTTATTTCAATATTTTTATTTTATATTTGTTTTTTGTATTTTATTTTACACTTTAGATTTTTTATTTAATGTATTTTATATTTTTGCTTTGTTTTATTATTATTTTTTATTAGAAAGAATAAAATTAATTTAATTATTAATCTGATTATTTAATTCAAATAAATGTAATTTAAATAATCGCACTAGCTAATAATAGCACAATAATTGCACTATATTGAAATAATTGCACTAGCAATTATTTATTTATTTCAATATTTAAATTTGTTTTATTTCACATTTAAAAAAAATTGAATGAATAATATTAATTGAATTATTAATCTGATTATTTTCTTTTATTAGTGTGTTTTGGTTGATTAATTGTTAAATCAAGGTCAGTGTTTATTTAAATGTGAAGGTGAATACACCAGCAATTCAGAGGTTGCCCTCCATCTAAGGTGACTATTGATTATCATTAATCCATCTATAACCATAGCTACATTTGCATGAGTGATTAATACAGTATGCAGCTTTCTACCACTTTAGGTCATCCCCAGTACATTTTCCTTGCATCTCTCTCTCCTTAAATGCCACATGTTCTCTTGAATCTCTGTGCATTTGTATTCAGTCGCTCTCTCCAGTCTGTCTTTGCTTCTCCTTCCCTCTTTCCGTTCCAGGAAAACAGAAACCGAAACCCCGATACACTGGGCTCTAAAGAAAGATGGCATCACCATGCATTAGACAATCTAAAAATGAATGGCCAAGCATCTCAAGTTTACATGTCAGCATGAACGCATTCATATATCCAGCCAATCAATTCTTCTCAGCTCGATGTGAAACTGGCCTCATGAAAGCATTTAATGACTACAGAATTAGTATTCATCAAATACACCCTAAAGACCAAAATGGTCTGTCATAATATCTGATCCATATCTGTGATCATACTGTAACAAATTAGCTGTTAAAAAATCATTAGACTTTGTATTTGCTCTTGACATTTACATAGACATTTATGTCTATGTAAATGTAGATCAAATGTAGATCATTTTAATTTATAGTGTTTATCATAAATAAATATTTGAAGTATGATGCTTGACACCCCCCCCTCTCTCATTTTTTTGTTCTTAATTATTTATGGTAAGATGTAAAATGATGATAATATATTAATCAGAATGAATAAATTATTTGCTTATTTTTATATTTACATCCACATTTTATAAATCCTTTGTATTTAGTGTATACCATAAATAAATGAATAAATATAAGTATGATAATAAGTATGAGCAATAATAATAATGCTTGATTTAGCCTTTTTTGGTCCCTAATTAAAATTACTTAAACTAAGGTGTAAAATGATAATTTATACATATATGCACATATTCTAAGTTTACTGTAATTGGCCACCATTAAATTCGAAAATATATAAGCTAAATCAAACATCATTATTACGATTGCTTATATTTTAATATAAAATTAATTATATTTTATTTAATAATGAATTTATATTATACATTTTTAATAAAGATTTGTTTCTAAAGCTGTGCATAGCATAGTACTGTCAGTACAACCATTTAATATTAATATAGTGTATGCCTTTAAATTACTAATAAAATTAGTAAAACATTTTAATCCCTAATCTAAACTCAAATACATATCAAGAATATGAAAAATGAAACCGTGACATTTAGTTGCAATTCTCTAGAGATCTTAAATTGTCATGGTCAGTCTCTTCAGAGTCCACTACCGCTTTCAAAATGAACAAAAGAGGTTTACTTTGTTTGAACCCTTCGAACGTGTAAATGATTACAAACACACAGCAGGAGCAGAAACTGAATGGAAAGGAACTTAACAGATGCTGGCAACCTAAATCATCATGCAATGATCCATCATGCAAACACACACGGGAAATACGGACACACTGAGTGTCTGTGTGTGCGTGTGTGTGTGTGTGTGTGTGTGTGAGTGTGTGCGTGCGTGCGTGCGTGCGTGCGTGTGTGTGTGTGTGTGAGAGAGAGAGAGAGAGAGAGAGGGTCACACTGTGTTTCGTCTGCTCTGATCAATACTGAGTCAAGGGCGCCTGAGACACCGTGTTTGAGGAAGAGGCACTGTGTCGTTGTCCCTTTCTGATCGGATCGTGCGATAACATCCTCGTGACGCAGCGGCCCTGAAGGACATCTGTATTTCACGCTCTAACTATTACAGACAACAAGAGAATAACCAACTCATGAATTAGGGAATCCCCACAAGATGGAATGAATTCAGGCTTTCTGCTCATTGAGCACAGAACACAAAGCCAGTGTTTGTGTATGTTCACTTTTTTGGTCTATCTGAGCATTGATTAAATGAATGTAAATGTCCATTGGATTATATAACACAGTATTGAATGCTCTTCACTGACTTCACTGTTCTTCATTTTTGCTCAATGTCTTATGATCAACTGGTGTTTTTTAAGCCAGTTCCTCGCAAACATAAAAAAAAAAAAAATTCTATATCTATTATTTTATCATCTGAAGCCTAACAAACTTTGCTTTATGAAAAGCTGTGTACACGCTGTTTAATTGTAATTTTAGCTTCAAGCACTTGAATTTCAGTTCAATAGTACATCTCTCAAAGTGCACTATTACAATGTGAAACACGTTATCATGATGTTCTGACATGAATATCACAATATGAACTGACATCAATTCTCTCTCAACACGATTGTGGCCGATACCTCAAAACATGCCGTTATGTGATTTATGATTTGATTTAATACAGCAGGTAAAATAAGTATTGAACACGTCACCATTTTTCTCAGTAAATATATTTCTAAAGGTGCTGTTAACTTGAATTTTTCACCAGATTTCGATAAAACCCAAATAATTCATGCATACAAAGAAAACAAATCAAATAAGTTCAGAAAATAAGTTGTGTGCAATAAAATGGAATGACAGAGGGGTAAAGTATTGAACACATGAAGAAAGGGAGATAGTTAATATTAGCTGCTCCAGTCCCAACACCTACAGTACCAGGATGATGAAGCTGAAACAAGGACAATGATCCCAAACACAGCCAAGGAAACTCAGGCCATGTCCACACTAATACATTTCCGTTTAAAAACACATTTTTCTCTATGTTTTGGCCGTCCGTCCACACTCAATGCCATTTTTGTTAAGCAAAACGGAGGTTTTAGAAAACTCTCTCCAAAGAGGATAAATTTGAAAACGCTGTTTTCGTGTTGTAGTGTGGACTGTGAAAACCGAGGCTTATAAAGACGATGATGCATGTTTAGTCATGTGACGCATATCGTACCAATAGACAACTATGTGTATACTGGTAATTGTACCTGTTATGTGCTATTCACGTTCACACTATTGCTAAAGATATTTACTTTATTCACTCTTCATATTACAGTCCTAAAGAGATGACAGAAAATATATACTCACAATTGCTGTCCTGCGGCAAAACATGAGGGCAGCTGCTTTTTAGATCCAACATGATTGAGTGCGACATGGACGCATCAGTGAATGATGAGATATTTCCGTAAAAAAATAAAGATCCTGCCAGAAGAATTGCATGCAAACTTATTATGTCTGTTCCATCTGTATCATCTCAGTGAGCTTTTATGAGGTTTTACACATGCACAGTAAGCAAATGTAACGTTTTCTGACGTTTCAGTGTGGATGATAAACGCTTGAAAACGCTAATGTGGATGAAGAGCGTTTTAAAACGAAAACTCTTTCAAATGTATCCGGATTAATGTAGACCTAGCCTTAATTGGTTTCAGAGAAAGAAAATAAAGCCAATCACCTGACTTGAATCCAATAGAAAATAAGAAATAAAGATCAGAGTTCATAAGAGGCCCATAGAACCTTCAATATTTGAAGACTGTTTGGAAGAATGAGCCAAAATCACACCTGAGCAATGCATGCGACTAGTTTCTCCTTACAGGAGGCGTCTTGATGCTCTCATTACCAACAAAGGCTTTTGTACAAAGCATTAAATAAATGCCAGTAGCTCAATACCTTTCCCCTGTGTCATTCCATTTTATTTCACATTTCACTTATTTGTTGTGTTTTATTTGTATGTATGGATTACATGGATTGTTACCGACATTTGGTGAAAATTTTATGTCAACAGCACCTTTAGAATTATATTTACTGGGAAGAAAATGTGACTTGTTCAATACTTATTTTACCTTCTGTATTTAATTGAATCTAAAAAAAAGTTTTTTTAAATGCAAATCTTGTGTCCCAGTTGGAAAATCCCCAACAAAATACACATTTTTAAATAATAAGAAAATTAAAAATGGTATTTGCCTTCATTTTTTACACATTTTGGACATTTGGATATATGCTGCACACTATATAGTTGTATTTACTTGTGTGTTTACATACAGTGATGTCCAAACTGATTAGAACCCTAGTATTTTCACCAGCTAAAATGACTTTGACTCAGTTATTTCTATGTTTTGCTGTAGTGTGTCAGTAGGAATTATTAGTTTACAAATCCAAACATTCATTTTGCCATTAATTGATATGTTTGTCTGCCAACAGCCAGTGCTCCACACAGAGATCTGATCTGATCATCATCAGTGTGTCTGGAAGTACATGAAGAAACAGAAGAAACTGAGACAGACTAAATCCAGAAGAACTGTGGCAACGTCTACAAGATGCTTCAAGAGGTCTACCTGCAAAACTACCTGAAAAACTCTGCGCAAGTGCACCGAGGACAAAAGCTGCTTTAAACAAGCTTTAAAGGATGCTCACACCATATGTTGATTTAATTTAATTAGAAGTTTATTGATAAACAAAATTCTATTTATGACATTATGTTTGATAGCATCCTAATTTTTACACCAGTGCCTAAAACAGTCTTGAAGCATCTTGGAGACGTTGCCACAGTTCTTCTGGATTTATTCTGTCTCAGTTTCTTCTGTTTCTTCATGTCATTCCAGACTGATGATCAGATCAGATCTCTGTATGGAGCACTGGCTGTTGGCTGACAAACAACTCACTGGATTGTTACAATTAAGGGCAAAACGTATATTTGGATATGTAAACTGATATTTCCTCCTGACACACTACAGAAAAACATAGAAATAACTGACTCAAAACCATTTTAGCTAGTAAAAATACTAGTGTTCTAATCATTTTGGCCACCACTATAGCTTTAGAAACAGATATCTTCATTAAAAAGAAAGTGTAGTTTAAATAAATTAATGTTCAATAATTTAAAATAATGTATCCATAATAAATCATGTTTAAATAATTTAATTATCAGGTGGTGGTTATACTCAAACGTACTATTTATGTTACATACTTCAACGAATAGTTTTTTGTTAGTGTATACGACATTATATTTCACATACAGCCTTTGTCTTATTTAATGAGCGTAGTTTGGATAACTAACGTTACTGGACAAGAGGGTCTTCTTAAGACGCGCGCCCCCGTCTGTCGCGCAGTGAAAGCGCGCGTGACGAAGAGAGTGATAGAGAGAGCGAGAGAGAGAGAAAGATAGAGAGAGAGAGAGCGAGAGAGAGAGCGAGAGAGCAAATAAAGCTCAGCGGCGGCAGCAGCGCCAGTGGCGGCAGCAGCGTCAACGCATCTGCGTGTCTCCGAACTGCCTTGTCTCGAGACAATCAATCCCTCAGCCCCGTTACCGATTGAGATTTAACAGCGGCTTTGGATCTTAACGAGCCTTCTCCATCTTCGTCGACAGCTCGGCTTCAGCCCCCGTTCGCTTGACTACCGGTTCCATTTATATCTAGACAGTTTCTTGAATTTTTTATGGAAAATGGCGATGTTTGCTCAGTCCCCCGGTCTGTTATGCCTCCTCTCCGTTCAAACTCTGCTGCTCCTCAGCCTCTCTTCACCGGTAACGGCGACGCTCCTCTTTCCTCAGCATTACACGTAAGTAACATTACCTCCGGAAGAGCGAGGCGTCGAATGCGCGCGTTTCACAGCGTCCCAGTTTCACGAGGCACTCAAGATATCTCCGTTAACGCAGACGTTAACGCGTCAGTCTGTTTTTATTTTTAATCACCGCTCATGTTTATAGTCCTTAGCAATTCTGCATGATTGTTTACCATTTCCAGGATGGTTAGTCGTTCAATTATTGATCGAAAGAGACGTGACAGGAGAACGGCGGTAGTTAGTGCTTCGGGGTAGATGTATTAGTAGTTGCTTGCTGTTTTAGCTGTCATGTTACCGACGACTGGAGAGTGTTCGGTGCGTTTGAACGCAGCTACTTTTTGACGGAAGCGCATCACTCAAACTGTTTTTTATTATTGTATTGATCGCTATTAGATGCAGGATTCCCACAGTCATGAATACAATTAAGAATACAAAAAATGCAGAAAAAAAATTCATTTTAGGATTGTTTATCTTGGTCCGCTCAGATCCAAAGTTGATTTTTTTTGTGAGTGCAGTGTCTGTTAAATGACACAGTCATTGGACATAAGGGCTAGAGACCCTCTAGCTTGTTTCTTTGAAACGCAAGTTCGTTTTAGTTTTGGTTATACCCAGTTATAGTCTCTGGTTGAGTTTAGATACCGAGAGCATGCTGACTTGTCTGTATCAGTGACCTGTTTGATATTGAGTATTGCTTATAAACTATAAACTACCCATGATAAGTGCCCGAATGACAATTTCTTCTTTAAGCATCAACTTTGTCTGCGATGTTAAAAAAATGAGACACAAGTGAGACAACTGTTGACATTACAGCAAGAGAATGTGTGTTTCTCTGAATGTATTTATTGGTGTTTAAGTGAAACGATTGTGATGTTAAAAATACCTCTTTTGAGATTTCTTTTCACTGGTTGAATCAGTTTTCAATCAGTTTTCTCCTTATTTCTCCACAAACTGCATTAGATTTATAATGCATTTAATTGGTTGTTGCATTTTACAAACATGTACTGCAGCATACTATCATTTTTGTTTGCCTCGGAGGCATGTAAGGCGTCTCTTTTTTGTGCTGTGCACCAACCGCTTTCTGAAGTGAGGGTGTTGGGTCCATGCCAGTTGTGCGCTCGTTTGGGGCAGTGGCTGGATTTGTCCACTGTGTGCCCACTCATGCCAGACTCTCATGCTGTATGAAATTATATAATTTTGATGCTGTTTATGTAAGATTTTACGTAATGTGAAATTAAGTTGTGTGTCATCTTGTTGTTGACATTTGCAGCTAAAAAAATTATATCTCTCTTTTTATATTAGAAACTATAAATACAGTGGTTTTCTCAACTCAACTGGTGGGTTGCAATCCCAAAATAAGTCTCAAGTCTGTACAGATAGGGTTGCAATACTGCAGATAACTGTGTGATCAGGCATAGTTAAGATAGTATAACCTATAGACATTATTATCTTTTAACTAGGAGAAAACATTGTGTATGTCTTTTAGTTTTTGATGTTGAACATTTTTGGTACATCTGTACAATTTGGCTACTCAGTGTAAAAAAATAATAATATATGCATATTATTTTATTAAATTATATTGTGTTTTATTAAATATATAATTTTTATGTGTAATATTAAATATATTGTATTATATTATTTTATTGTGTATTATATTGCAGCATATATACTATATATATGTATTTATTGATTATTTTACAGTTATATATAATATAGTATATATATAGTTATATAATGCAATTGGTTATTTTATCCTCACTGTTTGAGGCAATTATCACTTTGTCAAGTACAATTTTTTATAATAATAATAATAATTGTATTTAAAACAGTGATATTGATACATATTTGTACAATTTTAGACATTTGTACACCTTTATAAATATATCCCTCCTTATGTTTTGTGTAGCATTTTGTCTGGGCATTATATCAGAATTTTATATAAATGTAATAAAGCTGTATTATTCCATGCTTGGCACTATAATAACTAACCTATAGGCCTTTGAATTATTCCTGCCTTGCATGAGAACAGTGTCGTGCATTTGAAAGGATTGCTTCACTTTGCATATGCAATCTGTCAACCTTGATAAGCGACGTCTATCAACCTGTCAAATCTTCATAATGTGCTGATATAGACTGTCTTTTGCTCTCTCTGTTAGTGTGTTTTCTGCTTGCAGTGTTGTGGCCTGTAGTCACAGAGATTTGTAACGCTTATTTTACTCAGTGCTTTGAGCCTCGAGGCCTGCTCCTCTTTACCAAACCCAGTCAGTAAGCTAGCATGACCACCGTGGAGAAGGATTTAACAAAAGCAACAACAAAAAATATCAATATTAATAACCAAAACTAAATCATGCTTACGTTTATCAAAGCCTATTCCATTCAGTGTTTTAATCTTATAAAGGTAATAATAGACATGTGCTAGTATGGTTTCTTTTTTTCATATTTATTAACCACGGTTTTAGTGGCATAAAAGAAAGTGGCTGCCATGTTGTTTTAAAGCTTTGTTCCAAAACCTATGAGCTGCCTATGTTGGCAGTCTTTTAAGGCATCATGTGCACATTCCTGACAAGGAGGCTATTTTGAAAGTCATTAATATGGTGGACAAAGCAAGATAAATATTGATTGAAAATGTTTTTCTTTATCAAAAATTATTGCTAAAATAATTTTAATCTAATTCAAATTTGTATGTTGGTGCCTCATTTCAAATGTCTAAAGTATGAAGTTCCTTTGTCAAGTATGCTTCCTTGTAAGGCAACAAGACAGCTTACTAGCTTAAAAGAAGCTCACTTGTTTTTAAACAGAGCCTAAATGGCATAAAATCATTAATTCATTAACACCATCCATTGAGTTAATCGTGTACCTGTTTAGGTCATAAAGAGGTAAACCCAAAAATCTCCTTACTGATAACATTTAATGGTGTTTTGTGTTACAGGTTTGCATCACGATGACACAATTTAAGAGAGAGACATGCGTTCTCGTGGTACCGATTACCTCCAGACACACGTCAGGCTAGTTAATGGCTAAATGACTCGGCATTTAAATAATTCATTTGGAGAGGAAAGTAACCTCCTCTTAGTGGAGTCTCCTGGCTTCTTTCAGTTGTGTTTTCTTTCTTTCATTTTACTCAGATATAGCTTTGAGCTCACAGTTTGTAAAAGACTTGTGGGGATGGTTGTGCACCTTTTAAATGAAAAAATAAAATGTATTTATAATTCAGTGCATTCCCCTTCCTGTTCAAGGTCCAGTGAGGGTGTGGCCAAATTCAATTCAAATTCCAGTTAATGCATTGAAATGAGTTCTTACAATATATTCAGAATTTCACCACATTTTTAATTCTTAGCGTTATTAGTGCACTAAAAATGTGTAGAAACAATTTTTACTTTGTAATTAATACGTTTTACAGTTAACTGCAAAAACAGCAACACATTGACTTAGATATGAATTTAGGTAGAAAGAGTAAAATAATATTTTCTCATAAAACATTTATAATTTAAAAACAATCTTTTTTACAGTGTAGTAGTATATCACAGTCCTGAATGGCATGTATTTATTGCATATTTTATGTTATAAGATTATTGATATAAATGATGCCAATTATGAAGTTTACACTTGGTTAAATAAGACACAAGGCCGTGTGATATTTAAAATATAATTTGTTTTATCTGTAAATAATTAAGCTGTGCACAGACTGTTTTTTGAATGCAATGTTTATAAAGTACAGTCCGTCTCAGTGTTATGTCTTTGTAGTGCGCTCTCCGTGGTGCTGAAAGGTCACTGTTCAAACACATTTACATACGTGCTGGGAATTTCTTCAAAGAAAAGCAATCATACATAAACAAAACTTTAAAAAAAAACCTGTAAGGATGAAATGCCAGCCATGCACTCAAAGTACTTATGTTTTCTTGTATGAAATGATGAGGATTGTCTGTAGAGCTTGTGTAGAATGAGGTCATTACTGTGCCACGATCAGTATACGAGTCACAGCCCGTAATTAGTAGTAGACACTAAAGTTTAATTTAGGTTTAGGTTTGATACCAAACACAATAAAATAGCCTATTAGCACATTTTAGTGTTATTGTGAGGGGTTCGTCCTGTCTAACATGCTTTAGACACCTGTTTTGTGATTGGTTTTAATCTTTGCTTTTCCTAATCTGTATTTCTGTTACATTGTGAGGTGAATATGAAACCCTGCTTTAAGAGAGCACCTCTCTGCTGCTCTTTTGTGATCTTACTGCTGGTTTTGTGGTATTTAACCAGGGATATTCAGGCTGGTGAGTAAGGCAACTTCAAAGAAGAGAGATTGGAAAAGAGAAGTTGTAAAAAGCAATAGAGAAATGGCCAGTGTGAGAGAGTTTTCAGCCAGTTGAGAAAAGTAACATTTACCCCGTAGGGTCAGTGCTGTGTTTTAACTATATTTTTACAATTATTGGTTATGTAGAGAGGTTTTTATGGCTTGCAAATGCAAACTTCATAAAATTTCCTGTGACATATTGAACATTGTTGCTGATATCTATCTATCTATCTATCTATCTATCTATCTATCTATCTATCTATCTATCTATCTATCTATCTATCGACAGTTTTATCAAATAATAATATAAATATTATAATATTATTAGTAATGATAATATAAATATAAATAGTAATATAATATAAATTCTTCAAATAGTACCTAATAATGATAATTATAAATATTTATTAATAATAATAATAATAATATATATAGGGATATAGCTATCGAATATTTTAGCAATCGAGTATTTTACCGAACATTCCACCAATTAATTGAGTAATCGGATAAGAACTTTTTCTTTATTAAAGAGCAATACTAAACATACAAGAGAAAAGAAGGCAGGTCTCTTAAAATGAACAAGTAATTTGTGTCCTTTTTAGAAAAAATATTTTATATATATTAATAACTGTGAAAACTAAACCCATTTAGTGCATTTAATTGCCATATTACATTCAAAATGCAAATACAAATATATAAAAATATCATTTTCAAATTAATTTAAAAAGGTAAACATAGTACAACCTAAAACTAAGACATAAATCAAAATAATAGTAATAAAAAAGAATAATAATAAAACCTAAACACTGTGCAACTTAACTTTCCAGTGTCAGTCTACAGCTCAGGCATGACACAAGCCTTTACTCAGAAGAACTGTGGCTTTTGTGAGAGGCAACAATTAGTGGACAGGAAGCTAACGTGGAACTAAAACAAGAGTCCACACACATAACATTTATTAACACATTTTTCAACAATTGAAAGAAATGAATGTATAATTAATGTCATTTGTTTTTAAAGATTTGATTAAAAATAAAACGTGTGCAGTTATGCTTGTTCAGAAGGGAAACTATTACCCTACAAGTCAATGTAAACATCTCAAATGCATTGTCTTTAATTTGCAACAAACAAATGTACAGAGGTCCTTTTTTTATTAGTGGCCTACAGAACATTCTCAAAACAACCTGAGAGGACAGTTATAAAAGAGCTATAATAATAATAATAATAAGAAATATTATTCCAAAATAACCTGGTATCTGCAGGATTTTCAAAATCAATTTTAAGACATTTAAAGACCTTTTGAAGACTTCACATTTCAGCCTTTAAACTATTTTTAAGAGAAGGGAGAAGTCAGAAGTATCAATTAATTATTATATTAACTAATATATAAATATATCTTAATGACTTAAATGTTTAGATTTGTATAATGCATTAGCTTTTTGCTGATCCACTGGTTCACATTTAAAGATATGTAGCAAAAATAGGGCTTATTGAAATCATCAGAGTGTAATATAATCCAGCGGGCCGTACTAAAAGACACCGGGGGCTGTATACGGCCCGCGGGCCGCCAGTTTCCCATCCCTGATATACAGTATATATTTCACAAATCTAGAAACAGAATAAGTTGACAATACAAGTAGAAGATCTACTGGTATATCGTGGCCAGGCACTATATAAAGGCGTTTGGAGTCATAAAGCATGACCTGGCACATAGCCTGCGTGAGTATAAAAGAGCAAGCATTCTAGATTCCACACATGCTGGAGGTGTTGTCATTAGCGGTTAGCATCAGTACTCCCTCACTCTGAAAACCTTTATTTTTCCCTCTGTGACCTTTTCTCGGTTGACACGTTTCCTTCAGCAGCGCCGTCGTCCCCACAAACCATTTATTACCATCTGCTCCTAGATCTTTCATTAGAAGCTGTGTCATCTAAACACGCTCATTCTTGTATCAGTATCAGATCGATAGATTACAGGAATCTCCCTCTGCAGTGGCTCAGACGCCTGTATTTGCATCAGAGGTTTCTGAGGTCACAGTACTTATAATAACAGGGTTGGGCTTAGTTTGGTTAATTACGTCTGAAAAGAATGAAACGTGAGAGGAAGCAGCGAGTCAGAGACGGGTCTCTTGGAAAAAAATGCTTTTGGGAACAGCTAAAGAAAATGATGTCATTGTCCGAAAGATGGTGAGTTGGCCACAGAGTGAATTGACTTCCTTTTTTCTTGAGTGAATTGAATTTCAGCTGCCAAAAGACATTTCACTTAACCGAATCAACCTCTAATGGATGTTTTGTAAGATGACACTAAAACCAAAGTAACCTTCAAATCGAATTGACTATAGGTAACTGCTGCGTTTTTCCTCATTGTTACTATTACCATATCTCATAGTTAGGATTATTGATTTGAATGCACCCCTAATTTATAAGTATGCATAGCAGCATGCATTGACAAGTCTTTTATCCGTTGCTTTCAAGGTATTTTATCATTCATATATTTCCTGGGAATTGAACCCATGACCTTGATTTTGCAATCAAGGCCTCCTTTACTAGAAATCTGCTAGAACATACTTGAACACACTTTTCACACATTAACATTCACATTATGTGATTTGGCAGATGCTTTTATCCAAAGCGACTTACAGTGCATTCAGGTTATACATTTTTGTCAGTATGTGTGTTCCCTGGGAATTGAACCCACAACCTTTTGCACTGCTAACACAATGCTCTACCACTGAGCCACAGGAACATTTGTGCTGTGTACACAAGCTGTCAGTTTAATGTGTGATCAGAATTAGGATTGAGATGCAAGACAATAGATTCACTTTAACACATAAAAAAAAAAAAAAGATTAAAATAAATATGTAAGTAAAAATAGATTAAAATAAACATTTCGTAAAAAAAAAATACATAAAATCAATGAAAAGGTAAATAGTTTAAATAAATAAAAATAGATTAATATAAATAAATAAATGAGTAACAAATAATACATCTAACAGTACTATAATAATAAAAAAGTAACTTAAAATAAATTAACCTTTTAAAATAATATTTTGACAAATAACTAATATTCATAAAATAAGGGTCTATAATGAATGAAATAAATGAATATAAAAATATATATTCATAATCAAAAAGGTATTTATGCAATAAACTAAATAAATCCCTTTCAGATTTTAGGATTTGGATGCCTTGCGCAAATATCATCTTAGGTGCTGTTCACGCAAAAAAAAAAGTGCAACACAATGTCTGCTCTGCCATGTTGCTGTCAAATAAAACTTTTGCCTTACCAACTTGCTACTGTAAACAAAAGCTCACTCTGCTTGCCCCGCCTCCGGGGTCTTCTGATTGGTCCGCTGTTTTGGAACTGACATTGATGAGTGGCACTGCGTGTAAAGTTTTTAATACTTTTAACTTGACAAAGCATCTTAAAATTGTGGCACTTGCGAGACCATCATACATGTTTGCCTTGTACATTTACATAACAAAACAATGGAAAAGTAGCACATCGGGATGGAAAAACGCATTCTGTGTGAAACATTTATAACACCTTAAAATGTCTTCAAAAAATCCTCAGAGCATGTTAGAAATCACTTAGAACACCTTAGAAATCCCTAAGAAATCATTCAGAACCTCTGCAATGTATTACAAAAAGTATAGTTTTCAGGCCAACTCAAACATGACGGCAGTGAGCTTAGGCAAGCACTTCGTAATTTCTTATCAAAAAAAAAAAACACTTAGATTATTGTGTTGTTTGGCAATGTAGAAGACATGAAATGCTTGTGTGCTGTATGTACTTTGTTGTAAATCTTATATCTTATGATTTGTCACTTGTGTATGAGAAAAACAGTGCTTTAACCGCATTAGACGGCACAAACACAGTGTGTTTTCTTTGTTGCCGTATCTCATTCTTCTGCTGATCTTCCTATCTTTGTCATTCAGATGAAGCTGACATTTCTCTTTCTTTGCTATCATTCAATGACAAATGACCATGTTGCTTGGCTGATGATGGAGATAGATGTTGTTACCAGCTTCTTTGCATTTGCAGTGAAACAGCTGTAATGGAGAGCGTGAATATCTGAAATCAGTGCTCTGAAAGCACTGGACTATTTCAGGTGTTTTAAGGTTTACTCCGCACTGAATGAAGTTACGATTGCGTTTATGCATGCCGTTACTTTGGTCTAGGTCAATGTTTCTTAGTGCTTTTTACCCAGCTCAGTGTACATTGAGATGTAGATGTTAAAGCTTTTAGTGTGAATATGTGCATGTGTGTATTAGAAAAGCCAGTCCATTCATTGTGTATTCATTCATAGGTGGGTGTGTTTTTGGTAATGTGGACATCTATTATCTTTTATCTTCGAGATCTGTGTGAACTCGAAAACGTGCTCTAATACATTAAAGCTTCTGTCTATACTTGATTTAATGCCTTATTGTTTTTGAAAGTTCAGATCACGTAATTGCAGTTATAGTTAGCAGTTTTTTTTATGTATATAATTTTTACTTTCAGTCTGAGAAGTAATTTTTGTGTCTTTGTTTTAACACCTTTTTTATTTAGTTTGAAATAATTTTTCTTGATAAACATTATTAATTAATTTATTTGCTTTTCATATCTTTCAATTGGTTTGTTTTTAATGGAATAAAAAAGGCAATAATATCTTCTGGACCATTGCCAAGTCAGCAGTGTTCCCCATTACTGTGGTTTCAAAAAACAAGAGATACCCGCAATTTATACCGTATGGATGGTCATTTATTGAAATTCAAATGTAAATATTCTAATATGTTGAGATACAGATTTTTGACTTTCATTAGCTGTAAGCTCTAATCATCCGAATTAAAACAAAACAAAAAACGTTTGAAGTGTTTTACTTTACATGTAATCAATCTAAGATATATGAAAGTTTAACTTTTTGAAATAAGTTTCAAGAAAAAATTAACTTTTTCACCATATCCAATTTTTTGGAGATGTACCTTTATGTACAACAAGCTGCAGACGTGCAGCGCAGTCGCCTGAGCTCATGCACATCTGTGTTTGTGTAATCACACACATTACGTTCCTGGCCTAAGAAAGTATTTTCTTACCTTCCACCCTCAATCCATCTCTCTTCTGCTGAACCTCATTGTGTTAAGAGCTGCAGGCAGATATACAACTCTGATCTGTGGATGTCTGATGGCTTCATTCGGGTTTGGCCCAGTTAGCAAGTGTTGTTGCTGCTTCGAGAGGCACTTCTGTCAGATCCGGCCTTTCTTTATCATTCTGCTCGGCTCTTTAAACATCCACTCTTACCTGCCAACAGCCGAGCAGCCCATTGCCAGAGAGAGAGAAAGAGCAGATGAGAGTTTGGAAGGGTAGTGATTAAAGTCAAGATGAATCCAAACTGAGCCTGTTTACTTTCTTAAAGTGACAGTGCCTCATTTACTCGTGCAAATATTTAAGCTGTCCTGTCCCAAATAGCATACTTTTATTAAGCACAACAATTGCAGTCAGCACTAAACTGTATTAAAAAAGGAAAATATACGGGCAGTTATCTGCCAGGACATTATCCTTTAATGTTATAGACATTTCTGTTAACCCTAAAACACAATGCAATGTGCAAAATTCAAAATACAGATAAACACCTATAAAATATAAATACAGAAAATTCTTTCATATTATATATTTTTTTATAGATATTTATTTAATTACATTTTTAGAGTGTGTTGGTGAATACAAACTTTTAGCCAGTACATTACAATTACTTTTTATTTTAATTTAATAATTTAAAATTAATTTGTATTTTATTTGAAATGTACATTTCCATTTTTATTTTATCCTTCACAAAACGTGCATTTTTCAATAATGTCTTGAATAATCTTTTCAGTATAATCGGGTTCTTTTAAGCTACAGAAAATGACAGAAAAGCACCAAAAGTATTGTAAGTAGTTCAGTCATACAGCTCTATTGAAGTCACACAATAACATAATGTGATGACAAACCACAAATCAAAGTTCATTTATGAAAGAAGAAGCAACTGGTGATTGAATTGTTCTATTGAGTCTGATCTTTTTAATAAATCAGTTGATCCGGTTCACAGAGTGATTGGTTCATGATCTAGTTTCTGGAGTTCATCTAGATGCCAGTGTATGGGAACAAACAGAAACATTGTAATGCACACCCTTAATAAACAATATATTTATTTTGAAACGCATTATATTATTAAATGCTAATAGAATAGCTGGGTTCAGTCATTCTTATCAAGTAAATAAGAAAGCTCAGTCAGAAACACACACATGCAGCATTTCTTTTGGGGCTATTGTCAGGCTGTGTAACACAGATAAGGGTTATTTCTGACCTGGACTGTGGTTGCAAATCTCTGACCATTAGGCAAGAGCAGATAAAAGTGTTATAGGGTTTGTGTGACACTGCTGAAATTCCCCTGTAATTTTCTCCATCAGTTTCCCGAACACTGAATGTTAAAACACCTCATGACTGCAGATGTGCTCTAGTAGATATTATGCTTTTTGTGAAATGTCACACTGTCTGGAAAACCAGTATATGAATATAGAGCGGTAATATAGTCGATTTTCAGATCGCTCACTGGAATAATTTAAATATAAGACCCAATGAAATGACTCAGTGAACACGGTTCTATTTAATGTGTTGACCTATTACCTCTTAAAACAAGAAGATGGAGTCCATTAGACGGCCTTAAAGCTAATGGACATGCACTAAAAGCAATGCAACTCCAATTTTGTAATTTGGAAGCCTTTACTACTACACAAAATAAATAAAACACAGGGGAAGTTCATAGAAAGTGTAGGTTTGATAGCTCCTGAGACATACAATGTCGCCGTAAAAATAAATTATATTAATTGTTCATTATCACCCCTGCAGTATTAAACAGACTGTCAGTTTTCTGATTCAGAATCATCCAGTCATTCCAATTGAATCACATTTCCATTGTTGTTGTTTTTTGATGCCACACACTATTTAGGACCGATAGTATGTGAATTGGGATTTAGCCATTATGTGATGGTAATTATTGCACATTTGCATTGCTGTTAAGTGTTAACCAGTGCTCTCTGTGTCTAACAGGATGATGCACTGGGCAGGTCGCATAGAGAAGGAACTGGAGAAGGTGCTGCAGCTTGTCACCGGAGTTCAGCAAATGAAAGGAGTAAGTTTAACCTCTTTAACTTGTTTTACACTGAAAATATTGTGACGTTTCAGAGCTTTAGGGCAAAGGCGCCTCTCTTCAGTATCCGTGTGGAAGCGACTGTAATATTCACACTGTATTATTTACCTTTGTTGTGGTGCCTTAGGAGGAAGCTTTAACTTGTTTATGATGTTATGATAACAGTGGTTGCATAAGATGATTACAGTAATAGCAGTGTTTCTTTTTGTGGTCGTTTCAATAGTGACATTTCATAACAATCATTTACTGTTGACAGCGGTCACACAGTCTTGTAATTTCACAGTATTTTCTGAAAGCCTGACGTATTATATATGTTGTACTGTATTTTACCTGTAAGTTTACATGTTTAAATGAGTATTCTGTGTTATTTGTGAATTTGTTCATATTTAAATAGACCAGGAAAATACATTGTTGTTGCAAATTAGATAATACATAAAAATAAAAAATAAATAAGTAATACTAATATAAAAATGTTGAATATTTGAATCATTATCACAGTCTGATGATAATAATAATAATAATAATTATAAAAATAATAATAGTGTAATTTGAGACTGTTTCACATGTTAAATGAGTATTCGGTATAATTTGTTAAATTACTTGAAATAATTTGACAGTATTTAAAAAGTCTGAGACCAAAAAAAAATTTTTTTATTTGAGCAAAAAGAAGAATTTAAAATAAAAATATATCACCATCTGAAATACAATTAATAATAATTGTATATGAGATGGTGATAATGTCTTAAACAGAGAATAATAATGTATTTCATCTGAGAATTATAAAATATCATAAAAACTTACAATATTACACACACACACATTTATATGTTCATAAATATTTTGGTCTCAGACTATTGTGTATGTATATCATTTTAAATACATATTTAAGTAAATTTGATCTCAGGCTATTTCAAGCGTTGGCAGTTTTTAGCATTAAATATATTCTGCTGGCATACACAGCAGAATAACTGATAGGGAGGCTAAACATTTTCAGTTATTTGCGAGGGCAAAATATATTTTAATTTGTCCATCCGTATATGTGTGTCTTTTAGAAAATCAGTTTGGGACACTGAATCCATGCAAGTCTGTGTTTGCTCTCTCAGTAGCTGGAGGTTGCTGAGTCTGTGGTCTGAGTGTGTGTGTGTGTGTGTCTGTGTGTGTGCAGTGAGTCTGTGAAAGCACATTTATCTTCGGCCCAAACAGGAGTCGTCACAGGGAGTGCTAAATGGCCCAGCATGTGCAGAGAAAGCCATTTTCTAAATGGATGCCTCTCCCTATATGTGCATCTGATAGAAATCTTCCCTGGGCTATAGTGGCCCGCTAACAAGATTGCTTTACTTCGTCACTCTCTCTTTCCTCCTCATGCCCAGTTAATTCCGATATTCTTTTCCCACCTTTTCTGGAAAAAAAGTTTTTGCAAATGAATTCGAAGCATTTTTTTGCTTCTCAAAGTTATTTTGGAGAAAGTAAATAGAAGGGACCTGCCGCATTCAACACAACAATCTTGATTCTTGAATACATTTTGCTTGACAAATTGAGCAGGAAATATTTGGGATGGAGAGAAGTAGAGAAATGGAGAAAGAAGGAATCGAAAGATCACTATCTTAACGCAAGCTATTCAGACTCTGGATAGATAAACTCATGGTCTGGACTAGTCTGATGACATTGGCCATTTTGAGATGATCAGTATTGTATATATTTAGTAAAAATGTAAAGCATGAAAAAAAAAAATTATACTTTTATTTTGTAGTTTTACATTCTTAATTGATTAGATTTTTTATTGAGTTTTGAGTACATTGAATTTCTTCTTTTTGTCAGATTTTTTTGCCTCAAATAATTTTGTAACTGTTGTGATTTTTACCGGCACATTTTAACAATACCGTGATAATACTGATAACCGTGATAGTTTTGGTTGCAATAATCGTGATAAGAAATGTTCATACCGTTACATCCCTAATTGCAATCAAACTGCAGTTGGGTGATTTTGATTAGGTTAAAAAATAACTACAAAATACAGCTAACTAAAACAATAAAACACAATACATGATAAAAAAAAACTGAGTTATCTGTTCTTGCAAATAAACTCTTAATAAATATATATATATATTAGCCTTTAAAAACAATGTTTATAATTAGATAGTATAATGATATAATGTTAACCAAATACAATTACATTTACATTTAGTCATTTTGCCGACGCTTTTATCCAAAGTGAAATATGTAGGTATATCTATGGACAAAAGATGAATGGGAAATATCTCTTTTTTTATTGTTCTACAATGTCCTCATTTGTATATCTGTATAGTTTGTATGTACATATGGTTAAACCGTATTTATCTGTATTTGAATGTCTACTGTCAGTGTTTAATGTTAACTGTATGCACCAAGGGTCTGAGAGTAACGCAATTCTCTGTATGTATGTACTGTACATGTGGAAGAATTGACAATAAAGCAGACTTGACTTGACTCGACTACTTATAGAATCAAAGCTGTTGGAAACAGAAAATTAGTTTTACAATGATATTTTTGTTTACAATTCCTCCTGGCTATTCGAGAGAGAAATCTGGATAGAAAAAGACCGGTGTAAAGTATAGTCAGGTTGATTTGGTCTTTTTGAATATTTTTATAAAATCAGTCATTTTAAATGCTACCATATGAAGCACATTTTGTTTTACTTGACAACATTTTTGCTGTGTATGTGCTGGGAAGCTAACATTTTCCAACTAAATAATTTAGAATAAAGAGATTCAGCTGACAAAAGAGTTTGGGAACCCCTGAGATACATGAACATCTTTCAGTTGCACCATTTACATCCTGATTTACTTTGCTTCTGGAAATTAAACAGAACGGATGCTGAAAGCGCTGCTCCTTTTCTTTCTCTCTCTGTTTCTATTTCCATCTCTCTCTGTGTCTTTAGTCAGAGATGTTAGATAAGCAGTCATACAGCTCTACTCCCACACACACTCCCTAACAATCTACACTAGTTCAGTAGCGCGGCTATAAATAGATCACACTCGTGTGGCCGTTTCTGGGCTCCTCTTCAAGGTTATGACCGCTCATGTTGGGCCAGTCATCTGCATATTTTATACCTTGTCCTAAGTTTATCTCTTTCTTGTTTAGTTCTTTGAAGCCAGCTGTGTGTTCATACATGTGTTTGGACACCTGGACTGTTGTGTCTTTTGTTTAAGAGACAGAAATAGACACTGAGTCAAGAAAAGGTTTAGAAAGGGCTGCAGAATGCATGCTGTTCTCTGAATCAGATAGAAGTGTGAACTAGATTTGCTTGTCCTGTATAGAAGAATATTAGTAATATGCCGATGGATAAATAGAAAAAGTCAAGCTCTGTGAGACAGGATATGATGTCACTCCTTGTCTTTGTCCTGCAGCCAGAAGCTAGTGTTTTGAATGACTTTATTAGGATGAAGTCAGGAATCATATTGGAGTAATGTGAACTGTTGAGAGCGACGCTATAAAGCTGCTCTCCGTGACCTTTGATCTCTGCCTGCTTAATACAAACTGACGGGTCACAGCTAATAATACTGGAGCCGCTACTGATGCCCCCTAAAACAATAAAGTACAAGCCACGAGTCTGCAGACAGGATGATTTGTTTTATCACATGCTATGTAATTAATTTAATTCATCTCTTTGAAGTTGCACTATATTGAAAATATAGTGAAACTATATCAAACATTAAAGGAATAGTTCACCCACAAATTTACATTTTCAAGAAAATGTACTCTGACTCTAAAATGTAGGTTTGTTTCTTCTGGGAACAGATTTGGGGAAATTAAGCATTACATCACGTGCTCACCAATGGGTCCTCTGCAGTGAATGGGTGCCGTCAGAATGAGAGTCGATGGGACAGTCACAAGCCTCCCGGTTTTTATCTAAAATATCTTAAATTGTGTTCCAACTCTTTACGAGAAGTGGAACTTCACACTTAGCTGTTACATTTTACTCTGGGCAGGCTTGATTTCTAAAGCTAAATTATGCATGTGTGTGTGTGTGTGTGTGTGTGTGGGCAGATTGTTCTCAGTGGTCTTTATAATCATAGCTTGAGACTTCAGCTGACAGCAGCACTTTGAAATCATCTTTTATACATGAATTGTTCATACGCGCACACGCACATGCACACACACACACACACACACACACACTTCTGGACGTTGGTGTTTCATCGGGGACTGCAGCTGTAATCGTTGATCAGTGGTTTGGTTTAATTAAGTTTAATTACACTTAGTACTGAAGTTATAATGAAATGACATTTGACTGAATGATTTCAACACTGATAATAATCAGAAATGTTTCTTGAGCAGCAAATCAGTATATTAGAATGATTTTTGAAGATCATGTGACACTGAAGAATGGATTAATGCTGAAAATTCAGCTTTGTTTAAAAATATAAATTATTTTTTTTAATTTTCAGATAGAAAACAGTTATTTTAAACTGTAATAATGTTTTCAACTCTTCAAATCTTGCTAAGCGTTTGTCGCTTGCTCATCCTGATCTTTTCAGAGAATTAAAAGATCGACAGGTTAGTAAGAGCATCATTCATAAATTCAGACTTAATTTGAACTTTTATTCACAACTGATCAACGCACATACATAAGATGTGATGCAGTAAACACGAAAGCTCAAACATGTGACTCTAGAAGTCAAGTCAAGTCAAGTCACCTTTATTTATATAGCGCCTTTAACAATACAAATTGTAACAAAGCACTGCACAATATCAAAATAGGCAAATTGTGTCAATAATGTAAAATGACAGGATTTAACACTCAATTATCTGCTGAATGCATTTCATTATTGAATTTAGTAGTGGCATTGTCCAGCTTAGTTCACTTTAAATAATATCTGTGCAATCAAGTCGATGATTGTGCTGGAAATGAAGCGTCCCCGACTGAGCAAGCCAGAGGCGACAGCGGCAAGGAACGAAAACTCCATCGGTGACAGAATGGAGAAAAAACCTTGGGAGAAACCAGGCTCAGTCGGGGGGCCAGTTCCCCTCCGGCCAGACAATTAGAACCAGTGACCTTTGGTCACATAATATTTGCACTTGCATTTAAAACATTCAAATATTAATTTAAATTGAATGAAACAATAGTTTTGCTATATTAACTTTAGTATCAATGATATGATGGTAATGTTTGTGCCGTGCTGCCGACCGCTAACATGAAGCAGAGAGATTTATATTTAATGCTTTTTCATTGGCTATCTGAGTCTGAAATCTGAAAACAATCTAAAGGAGAGAGAAATAATAGCGTGATTTTGGGCATAAACAGGGCAATTCGCTTCCAAATAAGGTAATAACAGACCATTTCATTCTAGGGAGAAATCCTAGGGTTGTAAATGTACATGTAAAACCGTTTCTGGAGGATTTTTGCCCTTACCTTAGCCTTATACCTTCTATATAGATATCAGAGAACAACTTAAAATATCATATCAATGCATTCTATGACACCTTTAAACCTTTAATAGTAGTTTAAATATATTTCTCACTGGTTATATTCATGTTATGTTAGGGCAATAATTTTGACCATTTTAATATAATTAAATACAAAACTTTAACGCTTTTAGAGGATTAAAATGAATGTCATTTCACATTAACTTTAAGTGGAGAAACACGGCATCCTGGTAACTTTTGAGAAATTATTTCATCTAAGCTAACACAGAAACCCATAAAATATTAGGAGATGTGTCTTATACTAAACTATCAGTGTTGTGTTTTCTCTCGGAGCCTGAAGCCAAAAAGAAAAGAAAATCACAAAAACCTCAAATGTGCCAAGAGTACTTTTCTATCTTTCAGTGATGAAACCCTAAGTCAAACCCGGTGAAGCAGGTTCAGCCATCAGTGTGTTTGTCTATCAATGTGCGTAGTGTGTTTTTAAATGTAGCGTTTGCAGGGATCGTCTCTCGCCTTTTGTGTATTTGTGCCTTTAGGATTGTCTTAAAGGCATAATTCACT
Source organism: Oxygymnocypris stewartii (assembly GCA_003573665.1). Classification (NCBI taxonomy): domain Eukaryota; kingdom Metazoa; phylum Chordata; class Actinopteri; order Cypriniformes; family Cyprinidae; genus Oxygymnocypris; species Oxygymnocypris stewartii. The sequence continues at coordinate 57,505 of QVTF01022527.1, read as the reverse complement.
CAAAATATAAAATTCTGTCATCGCTTACTCCCGCACATGGCAGATTTATTTCACTAAAATAGTAGGATGGGCATTCCAAGCAAAAATAATATTCGAAAATCGCAGGGTATTATTCGATTATTATTTGAAAATCACACCCCTCCCCCACACGCACGCACAAACACCTATAACAGAGAGGGAGAGAGACGGGATTCACGCTTTCAATCTGATAAACTGTTTAATTCAGAAGATAGACTACCTTAACTCAAGCCATATAATGTTTGTAATGTGCTGAAACATATTAATATAATAAACATAACGGCACTTATTAACAATAACAGTCTGTTGATTAGCATAAATCAACTGCTTATAAGACTAGGACATTTCCATTTAAAAAATGGAACCCCTAAAGGGATAAAATACGAGATGGGAGGAAAATACGAGCGGGACAGCAGGACATTGTGTGATGTGTTTGGGATCAGTGTGGGTGACGTGTGTTAGCGGCAGGGGCGTCGCTAGTGGGGGGAAAAAGGTGGCAGGGTGCATAGGGCCCAGAGGGCTGGGGGGCAAGCGATTGCCTACTGGCCATCGGGAGCACCGGGACGTTCCCTTCAAATAGTGGGCCGATCGCAGAAACGAGGGAGAGCTCCCCGATATTAGGTGCTGTTTTTGAATTACAGCCCATGCGAGACCGCATAAAGCAAATAGCCTACTCCAAAAGCTACCCGATGCATATGCCAGCTGCATATTTCAGCTGTTAATTCACTTTGAGCAGCTTAATGTACAGACTCCATTACAACTTTCTGTAGATGGTTGATTTCTATATCTATTTTTTTTTTACTTTGTGCTTTAAAAAATTTAACATTTCAACTTTGAAAATCCCTTACCTGACAAAAAAATATAAAAATGTTTAGAATCTGCCAGACAGTGATGTCATCACAACATTTGCATTTTATGTTACAGGTGGTCTCATTTCTTGCATTTATTTGTGTTCTAAATTGTGATTGGTCTTCGCTTTCTTGTATCTATTTAACCATCTAAGTGAAAAGAGCTCTGATGTGGAACTTAATTTACAAAGCCCAGCAGCTAAAAATCCCATGAGAAAACTTTCCTTATGCTGCCTTGCAAGAACTTTTTTGCCTACTCGGCAAGTCTGTCCCTATCTTAGTACAGCTATTTTTGTACATTCTATATATATAGTGAAAAAAACAGCTAGTGCATTTTTCTTTTTCTTTTTGCTGTAAAATGATACATTTGAATGAGAGATTGTGTGTCCATCTGTGCATGATACATTTGTGTTTGTAGAAGGTCTGTGTGATGTTTGAAAGAGGATTTTCACAGTCTGTCTTTCAGTGTCAGTTTTCTTGCGGAGGAAAGATTAAGGTTGTATCACTTTGCTCTCTGCCGTTTGAATACATTTTATTTCCCCTTGATTCCTTCCACACTGAGATCAAAAGACATGAATGCTGGCTGTGGTGTGTTTGTACTGATTGTAATGTAGAATGATGATTTTCACTGTTTGCTCATCCTTCACCATCCCTCTACTGGAGATGTCATCAGTCCTGTATCGTATCTCCGCCTCCTCAAAACACACATGCACACACACGCACACGCACACACTCACTCACTCACATACACCCACACACGCACTCACTCACTCACTCACTCACTCACACACTCACTCACTCACTCACTCACTCACTCACTCACTCACTCACTCACTCACTCACACACACTCACTCACACACACTCACTCACTCACTCACTCACTCACTCAACTCACTCTCACACCCACACACACTCACTCACTCACACACCACACACACACACTCGCACACACACACACACACTCACTCACTCACAACTCACTCACTCACCACCACTCACTCACTCACTCACTCACTCACTCACTCAACTCACTCACTCAACTCACTCACTCACACACACACACTCACTCACTCACTCACTCACACACACACACACACACACACACACACACTCACACACTAGAAATCATCATACAGCAGTAACTGTACAAAACAAACCTCAGTACTAAATAGAAATGGAAAATGAAACTGGATGTGTTATTATTTGGGTAGTTAGCTATAATCAATTTGACCGGTTAACTAACTTTAACCTGCTAAGAGAGACTCTGATTTGCTTGGTGTTGTCTTGCAATATTATTTTTTTAAATTATAATAATATATTACATTTAAATGCTTATAGACTTTTTTATATTTGTTATATTTGTATAATTACATTAATATAAAAACAGTAGTTTTTATTTTATATTATATATATATAAATATTTATATTTTTTATATATAATTTTTTATTATATTATATATATAAAAAAATTAATAATATATATATATATATACATATTGCCTGTGACCCGACCGTTACTGTCAATTGTGATGATCAAATCAGACTCAAATCCAAAATTGCTTGCTATAATAATATTAATAATAATAATAACATATCTATACAACATATTGCCATTAATATAAATCATTTTTATTTGTAAATGTATTTTTATACTAGATATGTTATATATTTAGACTGCTGTTATTATATATATGTTATTATATATTAACAAACCAAAATTGTTTATGTAATAATAATAATACTTGTAGTAGCAGTAATATATTTACTGCTATAATATATTTAAATATATTTACAATTAATTTCAATTCTTATTTAATTTATATATTTCTATTAATGTTTTTTAAGATCATTTTATAAATCGTACATGTTGCTAGGTAGTTGCTAGGGTGCTCTGGGTGGCTGCAAGTTGTTCTTACCATTTTACAGTGGTTTCCATCTTCTAACGATCTGCTTCTCATCTCATTGTGTCAACCTGCCCCCAGCTCTCCTTTTCCCACCTAAACCACGAGCAAAGGCAGGCAAGTTGCCGATCTGACTGAGAGGACACGGCAGCTCGCAGGGAATGCTGGGAAATATGCGAGCGGATGCGTTCAGCTGAATTCAGATCAGCGCTCCACTTCCTATTGTGTTGGCGTCTTCTCGTGGAATCTTCGAACGCCCTCTCGATCCATTGTTATGCTCCTAAAGCCGAACGCTTATCCATCCTTCCCTCTGAAGCACCAGCCCACACCTCTTCTTTCTTGCTTTCTCCCTCATATTTGTTTATTCACTCTGTCTCCTCTTGTTTCTCCAATGGACCAGTTCAGATACACTCCTTACGGTCTGTCTTTCTCTCTCCAGCATGCACACACTCTTGAAGCTGGCTTTGGTTCTGATCTGCGCCTCTGGCCTTTCTCCCAGGGTTCGTTGTTTGATGGGATTTGTGCTTTGGCATTACAATTGCAACATCTCTCTATCGCACACACACATATAGACTTCCTGCAGTACATACAATACAAATGACAGCATTTTGAAACTCTGCACATGTATGCCGGCTTATAAAGTCTAAATCAGACAGTTACATGCACTTCCATTACTGTCAGATCCAGAGCAGCCCACATGCACACATATACAGCAAAGACAAAGAATCGCTCTTCGCTGCCGTATGATCGCAGATGCATAAATGAATGTGAGAGGAATTAGAACAAAGGTTATCTGCGTTCGCCTCCTCCAGAGCTTTTATCAGGGCCTGGTTTCCTGTCAGCCTTGATGTAAGCCGCATTGGAGCAGTCTGCATGTTTGTGCCGTTGAGCGTGCATTATATGGAAGTGTACCGTATGTTTTGTGTCTTTGCAGTGAGCTTTCCCAGAAACACATTTGTGAGATTGATATTTGAAAAGTGTGTGGGTGAGTTTAACATTTTTTATGTAAACCTTACAAATCCTCACTTTTGAGTGTAAAACGTTTATTTATTTTTTGGGACAATATACAAAGATAATTATAATTGCTACAAACATCATAAGTAATATATTATGCCCTTTTTGGTAGGTGGGTGAAACTCATGAAGACTTTGTTCCTCATAATCAAAAGACAATGTAGGAAATTATATTTTGCATTAAGGAAAGGAGGCCCATTTGGGATTGTTACAATTTTCTTGCAGTGTGGCAATATTTTAATGGTAATTTAGCCCATAATTCACCTGAAGATGAAAATGTTTTCAGTATTTTTATTGTAGTGCCGTAATCAAAATCATTCTGTCAGGACATAGTGATTATATTGAATTAATACAATTTGCATAAAATAAATTCAGTACAAAAATACCACAGTGCTGTGTGAAGTTTGCTTAACAAATTTAAACATTTTAAATAACATTTATTTTTCACATTTTGATCATGAGAATGTTTTTTAGAAATGTATTTATGTGTAAAACAATTTATTTAAATGTATTAAATAATTAATTTATTTTAATTATGCACACATATATGGACCTTCATGAAAAAAGCACTGTTTATTTAATTTCATTTGTATAGTCTATTTTTTTTATTGAATTTGTCAGTTTGTTTCTTTGTTCATGTTCTTACTGTATCGTATAATATGTATAAAACACTAAAAATACCTGCACACTGGTGCATTTACAAATTGATGCTTTATATTAGTTTAATTAAATATTTATTTCAGAATATAAAAAATATATGATATTCATTTCAGAATATAAAACAATGTTAATTCAGCTCTTAATTTGTCATATAAATAAAACAAAAAGTACTGATAAGAATCCTGTTAAAGTACCGAATCGATAAGCAGTATCGGTAAGAGTAGTAATACCATTAAAACCTTAACGATACCCATCCCTACCACTCCATAAAATAATATATATATATATATATATGCACAAAATTTGTATATAGATAGGTAGATTATACTAGATTTGTATAAAGATTACTGTCAAGTTTTATAATCAAATCTGACTCAAAACCAGATAGTCAGCTGCTATAATAAAAATAATATAATAATAGTAGTTATAATAATATATATATATATATATATATATTATATAAAAATGTTTCATTATATTATTATAATTTTTTTATTTTGTTTTGAAATTCTTTGTGATATTCACTCAGGTGATCGCCTGAGTGTAACTGTAGAGGAATGTGTTAATTTGTTAATGTACAGCTGTATTCGATAAACTAAGTGAGTGACCTAGTGCTTGACACGGAGAGAACTGTATTGTGTGTGTGTGTGTGTGTGTGGTGGTGGTGGCCGGCACTGGCATCTCATTTCACACACAGCTGAGACTTCAAAGGCAGCACACATTAACCCTGTGTGGCGGAACCCTGCATGAAACCGCATTTCCCGTCTTGCCTTGCTCTCCATCGTCTCCCTTCACACCCGCATTCATATTGAAATGACCTGATGTGTGCCTCGTCTGTCAAAGATAAAACTTCAAACGAGTTATGCACGTGTGAGATGAGTTCAGGAGTTATCCGTGGTTATCCGTGTGTGTAAAGTCAGTGCCTCGCCTCAGGTGTAGCATGAAGAGGACGATCTGAATAGTTCTGGAATCAGTGTTGATGATATTGGGAATACCGGACAGTGCATTAAATCTGCCGTGTTTTCAGCTGATCAGAGCAGATTACGATGCAGAATCAACAGGGAAATCACAAGGCGGCTGAAGAAACTCGCTGATCTGATCACAGACACAGAACAAAAACACCCAGACTCTGTTTTAATCATTCTCTGGGACTTTAATAAAGCAAATCTCTCCCCCGAACAGCCAAAATACAGACAGCACATCACATGTCCCACCAGAGACAGTAATATATTGGATCACCGTTACACAGCGATTAAGGAGGCATATCACTCTGTTCCACGAGCAGCTTTAGGACTATCTGATCACTGTTTGGTTCATCTCATACCGACCTACAGGCAGAAATTAAAATCTGCTAAACCTGTATTAAGAACGGTTAAAAGATGGACTAATGAAGCAGAGCAAGACTTGTTTTGACCTCACTGATTGGTCGGTTTTCGAAGCTGCTGCAAACGATTTAGATGAGCTCACAGAGACTGTAACATCTTATATCAGTTTCTGTGAGGATATATGCATTCCTACCAGGACTCGTTTAACCTAAAACAACGACAAACCATGGTTCACTGCAAAACTCAGACAGCTACGCCAGGCCAAAGAAGATGCTTACAGAAAGGGGGATAAAGTCTTGTATTAACAGGCCAAACACACACTGGAAAAAGAGATCAGAGTGGCAAAGAGGAATTATTCTGGCAAGCTAAGGTACACATTCTCTTCCAGTGATTCTGCTTCAGTGTGGAGACATTACCAATTACAAGACACCATTTCCCAAAACTCTGGATAATTAAATAATCAAATAAATTTTACTGAAGGTTTAGAAAAACATCCCACACCCGCCCTGAACACCGCTCCACACAACCATTAACACCTCCAGCAACCTCCCTATCCCCCACACCTGCACTGAAAATAATTGAAGATGACGTGCGCCAGGCCTTCAGAGAGAACAAAAGAAGGAAAGCACCAGGACCAGACAGCATGACACCAGTCTGTCTGAAATCCTGTGCTGACCAGCTGGCCCCCATCTTCACACAGATCTTCAACAGATCCCTGGAGCTGTTCAAATCCTCCCCCACCATTCCCATCCCAAAGAAACCCAAAACTATAAGTACAACTGTACTCATCCAGAGTGAGCAAAAGGGCTGACAAAATCACTCTGAACCCTCACATCCAGCACACTCCCTCTTTGAACTGTTACCGTCTGGACGACGCTACAGAGCTCTGAGCACCAGAACGACCAGACACAGAAACAGTTTCTTTCCCCAAGCAATCCATCTCATGAACACTGGACATTAAACGTGGAACACACAACACTATTATACATTATTTATTCACCACACACACTTATTTTTTTTCTTTTCAAATTTGCACATGTCAGACCTCACACATAATTGTCTGTATTGTGTTTTTGATATTTTGTTCATTGCCTATTTGTATATTGTTCTTTTGTTGTCTGTGTCCTGTCCTGTTACTGTGATTCTGTTGCACTGTGGAGCATCTGTGACTATAATAAATTCCTCGTATGTGTAAACATACCTGGCCAATAAAGCTGATTTTGATTCTGAAACTCACTTCCACATGTGTCAACTTAATCATGTGACATCGAGTTAGAACAAAGCAAAGGTAATGTCAATACAAAATCGATGGTTCCTTAGTGCATGTTTCTGATCTATAGTATGTCATAACTCGACGTCATGATGCACTAACCACAGGCGCAAAAAAGTAAAATCAGCCCCTGTTGGTCAAACTCTGCAACCTTTATGAATCAGGCTTTAGAGATCTAACAGTTAATTTAACTGAGCGTTAAGTAATTGTGAGAGTCTTGAGGATGACTGTGTGACAATTAGGCTGATTATAACGATGGTAGTTAAGATGTTGATAGTCTTAACGACGACACCAGAAAGCTAATGATGGTCACATAACTGTGCGCTAATGACAATGATAATGATAAAACTTTGTAATATGATATGATGCTGCTGATGGCCTAATTATGACGATATACATGTAGTCTAGATGTTTAACCATCTTAAAGTTTGATGATGTGCATATTTTATTAAATTGTATTTAATTTTATTGCTTTTTTAGTTTATTTTAGAAATTATTTTAGAAATTAAATAAATATGATCAAATAATGTAATAACTAAAGTAAATATTGAGTAAAACCAACCCAGTATTTATTTATGTAATTAAAATAAGTTAGATCTAGAATAGTACTTCTGACATTTAATTTTATTTTAGAAATTAATGTATATATATTTTGTATTATTTATTTAGCAATTTGTGACTCCGTGGAAGTGTTTCGTGATGTGCATAATATTTTATTTTATTTATTTCTATGGCAATATACAATTATTTTATTTTAGAAACTGGATAATATCCAATCATCTTATAAATAAATAAATAAATAATTACGTTAAAATGATTATGTGAGGATAAAGAGACTGAGATTGAGAGGCATAGTGGCCATTCGAAAATAATATTTCATTGCAGCAATATGTTGAAGACCCGGGTTAATGAAAAATATCCCACCGTCATCTCTGCTCTGTATTTTCTCTCACAGATGCAGTCTCTCTTGTGACTAACACAGGTTTGATCTCAGCGGTGTTGGTCTAGTGTGCTGTAGATTTGTCATTTCTACAGTATAAACTCTGACTGTGTTTGGGGCTGTACTGCAGGGCTTTGGCTCTTGATGTGTTATGAATCTCTTGCTGGACTGGTCTGTTATGGCAGGGATAATGTTGTGTGTGTGGGTGTGTGTGTGTGTGTAGCTGGACCGGTCTCAGGCAGGGATAAAGCCGTTTGTATTGGATAGGATTTGCCCCAGAAAGCAGATGATAAAAATGATGGGCAAATCTCTGATTGAGCTGTAGAATAGAGTTTGTTTGTCTGGAAGCATGTGTGTTTATGTCACTGGGAATAATTAGTTATTTGTCATTTAACAGATGTTTTTATACTCGCAGCGACCTGCAGTGCAACTTTAAACAGGTTCAGTCGCTGTGGAGCAACATGAGGTTAAGTACACAATCATCAGGACCGAGATTTTACCACATCTGCTGCATCTGTGACATGATGTGGATTACCAGAAATTAATTTCATCCTCAGTTTTTCAACTTTAAACCACATAAATACATTGCATTACACCAAATACACCAAATATTGTTATTTTTAGCAGAATCATATGACCTTTTTAAATAAAATACAATAAAACCCACACAGTATTTATGTATGTCAGTAAAATAAGTTTGGAGATCATTGTTTCTATCGCAAAAAAAAACTGTAGAAACGTCAAATAATGCACATTTTTGCACAGAATGGAATATATAAAAAGTCTTAACTAAATCTCTTGAATATGAAGATTTGATGCCATAAAGCAAACTTTGCCAGATGCAGCAATTAGTGCTTCTGTGGTTGTGTTTGAAGTACATTTTATTTTATTTATAAATTATTTTTATAAATTAAATATTGTAAAATAATATAATTAATTAATTTTTTATCTTATTATTTTTTTCAAATGATTAAGTAAAACCTATAGTAAAACCCTGCATATATGTCATGTCATTAAAAATATTTTTGGGGATCTATATCATTATTTCCATGGTAAAGAATGGAAAATAAAGAATGATAAAACAAAGTTAATTCCTTGATCAACACAATTTGTAGTTTGAACATTATAAGTGCTTTTTAGTTTGCTGAAAACAGACTTGTAACACATTGTACCATATTTCAGTTCACTGCTCCGCTTTTCCACTACATTCATGCAGAAAGTGTGATAAACATGTACAAATGACACTCAACAGCATCGTGTTTTGTGTTAGTGTGTTAAGCATGTGGCAGACGTACAGCATGAGACTTCATTTACAGTAAGTGCTCATCATCATCAATGCTTGTTGCACATTTTTGCACTTAGTCTTCAGTGCTAGCTCCTGGTTATATATCCTCTAAGCGCTTTTCCTCTCTTCTCTTTACATTCCTGAGCTCGTCTTCTTTCCCTTCACTTGCTCTGTCTCACAGCTGCGGTGAAATCCTTGCAGTTTTGTCTGGAAGGCGTCGTGAATTCTCTCTGTCAGCTCCTTTGTCCTGCCGCAATTATCATAGTGATGGAAATGAAAGACACAAAAGAAAGAACATGATTTTCAATAGGCAACTTTTCAAAGTCTTTGTTCGTTTCTAATGTGACTGAAAGACAGCAGAAAAGGGCAAAACACAGGAGAGAAAAGGCATGTTTGTTTTGTAAAACGTTAACATGTGAGATGTATCTTTTGCATTACAGCCATGTTCAGCTGCAGTCTCTGTCTCTCTGGTCCTCTTCCAGACAGGCTAAGTTTAGTGCTTTTGTGGAATTTGCAACAGCAGAAAGTTTCCTCGAGTCTAAACGGATCAGACACACTCCATAGTGTTGGTTTTCTGCATCCTTTTTAGGGTTGACTGCCGGTTTAAAGCAATGTTCCGGTCGGATTCAAAACGAACTCTACGCACTTGAGTTTGTGGTATGATGTTGATTACCACACAGATAATCATTGGGACTAGTCCTTTATTTTGCAAACGCAAGCAAAACTTGCATTCACAGTAATGCACTTATAATGGAAGTCAATGGAGGAAGACATGGAGGCTTTAAAGCAGAAATGTGCGGTGTAAAACTGCTTCTATTCATTCTTCCATACTGAAAGTATTTTATTTGAGCTTTAAAGTTGCCTAAGTCCATCTTTTAGCTGTGAGACTTCTGTTGGAAGAGCTTCTAGACATGCATCACCAACCAACATTAATATTTCTAATTAGAAATATTAGAAAAAATAAGTTACCAGGATTACCAGCTTTACGTGGCCATGTGTGAAACATTGGATTTAACTTAGCACAGACAGCATTAGTAAATGGCTTTATCATGTTAACATATATAAAGTGTAAATCTGGTGGCTAAACTTACCAAAAAGTGTTCACTCACACAGGTTTTAACAACAAGTTTTTTTGTTTTTTTACAATTTTCCCCCACTTACATTTACATTTGTGGTGTTCCTGTTAAAAAATAACCGATCTACAAAAAATTGCTTGTAAATCTCTCATTATGCTATATTATTACCACCAAATATTGGATTCAATCTTTTTTACGAAATAGTTTTCTTTAAATAAGCACAGGGTTTGTATTTCTTTTTTAAACGGATTGATCACAGGCCTGATTGATCTGAGCTTCGAGTGATCTCAGTCTTTGAGTGAATGTTGCCAATATTATCCACAAATAATGTTTTTTTTTCACACTCAGTAGCTATTCATAATAAGGCCTAAACATGCTAATTAAAAGAAGCTGATAAAAAGATTGAATCCAATATTTGGTGATAATGTAGCATAATGAGTGATTTACAAGCAATGTTTAAAAGGTGGGTAATTTTTGACCCAGAACCCCCAATTAGAGGATTTTCAGCACAGCACGAGGATTAAAAAGGTCCCTTGGATTTGCACTTATATTGTAAATGCATGTATTTGTGTTGATAAGGGGACAAAACATTTTTTTTTCTTTGTTGTTGTTTTTTCTTTATAGGCCAAGTGATGACTCAACAACAAATATCCCATTGATCTTTATTTGACTGAACACAGAAATAGACTTGGTGACATGGTCTTTCCGTTTGGCGGTTGATTTATTTCAGAGTGCTTTTAATCTATTTGCTAAATCTTAACAAAAAAAGACTAAGAGCCCCATTCATTTGTTTCTTGATGACTCTTTCGTCACAGTGATGCAGCATCTTTGTATCGGTGTATTTAGCAATCAGTGGCTCTGTAGTGAATGACCCTGTGTTTCTACACCTTTTATCAGAGCGCTGCTTTTGTGTTCAGAGAAATTAATCGCTTCATAATTGGGTGGTTTTTTATATCAAAGTGGAGTGAAATTATAGGCTTGAGGTTGATAAACAGCAGAAATGGCTGTGAGCGAATCAGCCATGCTTGGCCAGGTGAATACTGAGTCACATTGGCAGAGCAAAATTACCCACAATTTATTGCCTGCTTGGTGAGCTTCTTTGAAATGTCACAATATTTTAATGCACTAGGTGAGAGTAGAAAGAATATTTTATATCTAGAATAATTTTGTATGTTCGCTGCCTGCATGCATGTATATGTCCATAAATTAATAAAATGTCTTGTTAGTTGAGCATGATTTTGCTTGTAGCTAATTTTGTAGTTAGATATATTTATTTTAATTGCAAAAGGATGAATGTCACAAAGTTTTATTAGTTATATTTCATCTAAAGATTACAAAATAATATAAGAAATCTATTATATATATTATAACTATAAAACAATACTATATTACTTGCCTTTAATAATCTTCTAGGTTGTAATTATTGTTTAAAATTAGGTACTTTGAGGTATTTATGTGTGTATGTGTGTGTATATACTGCATAATCCATGAAGATGCCACATTTAGCCATGCATAATGTGCACATTTGAACAAAATTGAAAAACTACTGTTTTTAATTGCTTTATTATTGAAGTGTCACGTGACACAGACCCCAGTATAGTCTCGGGTTAATTTCAAGGTTATTAGCACACATAAAATGTAAAAATATAAACCTTGTTGTTTCAGTTAACTGAGCTCCCATGATGCTTGGGATTACCATATTATTTCTTTCTCACGATTGCGAATGATTTCTAGATGCATTTTTCTGGACGCAACAGAATAGGCAGCTTTTTTGGCATAATGCACCGTAAAATCATCAAAATACCCTCCGACAGCTCTAAGGCAAGATAGAAATCAAAGCTTTTATAAAAGCACTTCTGGCTCAGGTAAGCCATTTTAGATTACACATTTGTAGCCGAGTGAATATCTCGAAATGGCAGTCTGTAAAAACTCTCCCCGAGCAGAAATGGTAGTGCATTTGAGAAGCACCCCAGGGTTATGATGCCCTCCGTGGACGTCTGGGAGTTTCTGTGATAGCGGCTCAGAGAAATGAACGCCGGTCACATCTTCAGTCAAACCTCCAAATGAGTTTGTTTTAATAGTTTATGTCTGCGCTTCCTAAGTGGCTTTTAATTCATTCTGACACTGAATATAAAGACCCAGCTAGCGCTGAAACACAGATAGCGCTTGGCGTATTAATATTACCAGGCGCCATCATTTACAATCACCCCTACAATTGCGGAATCACAAGCACCGCTGTTTATTTATCTCCGTACAGTGCTGGATGCCGGGTGTAGATGAGATAGGGGTGTTTCTAAGTGGTACGACCCCTCTCCATTGCTACGGTGGGAAGAACGAGGCATTAATCTTCGCCGCTTGGACAGAGGGAAATTAATGATCATTTGCGCTGACGACATAATCGGGCTTCACGCTGTCCTCCGATACTAAATTGCCATCTTTGTTCCACATAATATCTCTCTCTCTTTCTCTCTCTCTCTCTTGCTCTCAATCTTTGCTCGTTGCCTAGTCGTTTGCCATTATCAGTCATTAAGTGGCAGGTTTCCATGGCAACGGCGGTTTGGAGATGGCTTGGTAGGGTGTAAACTGGCCTCTGGTCTAACGCGGTGAAATTATCTCGTCACGCTGCAAAGGCCTGCGTGCTCTTCTAGGTCACCGTTGTGCTTTTGTCACAGCTGATGGTTTGCATGCGAAGGTCACAGTGTGCATGTATGTGTGAGATCCCAGTCACATTAGCTCACTCACAAATGAAGGTTCTGTCATTGCTTGCTGCTCACCTTTGTGTTGTCATCTATAGGACACAAAGGAGATGTTTTGCCCAATGGCCTGGCTGCTGTTTTCCATACAGTGAAAGTGAATGGGGACTGGGATACACGTGCATTCAAATAACACCTCAAGATGCATTGTATCTGTTTTTTTGTCGATTTATGAGATCAGTGACAAAAATCAATGAGGTCTGATGTTAAACCTGTGGAGACATGTCTTGAGGCGCCACTTTTGAATGCACTTCTAATTCTGTACAATGTGAAGTGAATAGTGACTGGGATGCATTCATGTACATCGGAGCATGATGTTTCAAGATGTATCACACTATCTCTGAAGTCAATGAAAAGACTTATCAGTCGATTGTATTTGATGTCATTGACCTGAAACATGGTTTTGAGGTGTCTCAATTACATGCACATATAAACATGTACATGAAACGACTTCAGTTTCACTCTGTTCCTCACATAAAACTATTGAATGACTTCAGAAGACTTTTTAATTGTAATGCACAAGTCATATAGATGCTTTCGATGGTGCTTTTTTGTCATTTTTTTGCACTTGACAGCACCAGGTCACCATGCACATTATGTTTGGAAAAGAGCCGCTTCAACATCGCATTTTGCATTTATGCGTTTGACTTTTATGCAGAGCAACCTACATTGCTTTCAAGATATACATTTGAACAGTTCATGCAGTTAACTGAAACTAAAACCATGAAAAAATCTTACTTCGAATAAAATTGAAATAATAATATATATATAGATATAAACTTATTTTATTTCAGAGAATTGCCAAGGAGACTTTTCTCATTTTCATGAACTAAAACCAAATTTACTCAAATAATTAAAACAAAAATGAATACAATCTTAAAAAAGACATTAAGCAAACATACAAAAACTAAAACTGATAAAAAAATGACAAAACACACAACAATATATCTTTAAACTTAAAGTGAAAGCAAATAAAAAGATTCAAAATATTAATAAAAATGAACTAATAATCTTATTAGCTATGTTTCAATCAAAAGTTGCGAATTTAAAGGTGTTTTTCGCCCAAATATTAATTTTCTGTCATAACTTAGTTGTTCTAAACCTAGGACCCTATGAAATCTATTTTATTTTTTCCCATATTCCGTTTTATTTTTTCAAAATATTTTTTTCATTCCGCTTTAATAGTTAAATAAAATTGTATTAATAAAAAACATATAGGCACAGAAGAAAGAACGTCGTACAGGTTTGAGGTGATACGAGACGGAGTAAATGATAACAGACCGCTCAGTGTGGTATGGTAATTCCTCAAACCAGTACTGCAAAGCTCTACAGAGAGTCATGCGCTTAGCTGAGCGCATCTCAGGGTCGGCTCTCCTCTCGCTGCAGGACATCTACTTCAAACGCTGCAAAAGCAGAGCTGCTAAAATCCTCAAAGACTCAACTCACCCCGGTAACCGTCGCTTCATTTTACTGCCATCTGGCAAGCGCTTCAGGAGCATGATGGCAAAAACTGAGAGACTGAGGAGGAGCTTCTTCCCTCAGGTCATCAGTCTCCTAAACTCAAACTCTGTTTCATAAACATTTACAAGACTCATTTATTAACTGTAAAAAAAACAAAAAAACAACATTCATACATGTTGGGTGTACATACCCAGTACAACCCGTTTGCACATCCCTCTCATCCCTCTTGTTTATATTACTATTTATTAAGTCCCATATACTGTTTTTACACATCTTACTTGTCTTGCACATCTTGTTTTGCACTTTTCTTTATTCTATTACACATTTTACTCTTTATTTCTCTTTTTTACCTATATATATGCTCTTGTGTTGTTACTTTTATATAATTTTTATTCTTTGGACTGTCCACTGAGTGGACCTGATTTGATCTACATTTCACTTTTGATTATAACCTGTATAATTTATTATGTGACAAATAAAGAAACCTTGAACCTTCATTTATGGGTGAATTACTCCTTTAACAAAATCATGATTTCTCATGGATCGCCCGTTTCCTGACCTCCTCAGAAACTCCTCATCCGGTCTTTATTTGCTCTAACGCCACACACGCATTAACACAGTGTGCTAAAAGCCTTATCTCCTTACACTTCTCTTTAAGTGTCCTCTCTTCTTGCCAGTCCCATTTAAAGGGCTTTGACCCTATTGGCGTTTTACATGGGCGGCACGTCCCTTTAATTACGTCGTTTGGTCTCCCAGCGCTCTCTTGCTCGCTCTATCTGCCTCGCCAGGCAACACGTTGAATGTCATGTGTGGATATGTGCATTTATGCTAAACGCTGGTGTCACATGGTATTTGAATATCCAGGGCTGCTTTGTAATGTGAGACATGCTTGTTTTATACATATTTGAGATGTCAATCATGCCTACGAAAACCTAATATACAGGTGCATCTCAATTAATTAGAATGTCATGGAAACATTCATTTATTTCAGTTATTCAACTCAAATTATGAAACTCGTGTATTAAATAAATTCAATGCACACAGACTGAAGTAGTTTAAGTCTTTGGTTCTTTTATTTGTGATGATTTTGGCTCAAATTTAACAAAAACCCACCAATTCACTAATGCTTTATAGATGCCGGTATATCTATTCATAAATACAATGTATGCTTTAAGCAGAATAAAACACACTTCTAGATGTACGCTCTCAGTCCAGTGCAGTGATATTGCACTGTAGAGTGTTTGATTCATGTAGTTTAGATGTTTTCTGAGGGTGTATAGAGCTTTGCACACACAAACACAGTTTAAACAGTCAAGGTCATTGATAGAAAAGCTTGTGATCGCTTGCGTTTCCCTTTTTATTGGGTAAAATATAAATGTAATGTTATATGTAACTGTTCAGATCTGAGTTTTCAGTAGGGCTGCAGCTAATGATTATTTTTATTGTCGACTAATCTATCGATGATTTTTCAATTAATCTATTTATTATTTTCTTATCAGTTGATGAATTATTTAGTTAAACTATAAATAAATAATAACAGTAACTTCTGCTATTAATATTTTATTTTATTCAAACGTTTTCTCATAATTAATACTTTTAAAAAAAATGTATAATAATAACAACAAAGAAGGAAATAAATATACAATATTAACATATACAATAAATAATTAACACGAATTAAAAATGCACATTAAGGAATGCACATGTAATGTGTACATGCATGATATTCACCCTGATGAAAATCTGACACTGTACGTGCAGAAGTGCCCCCCCCCCTTTTCATTGCATTTTTCATTGTCGACGAACCTCCTATGGACCGCAATCTTCAGTGTTTTCCTCTAGTCGGCTCAGGAACACAGCTATCATCAAGTGATCCCCGCAGTGATCCCCGCAGATC
This sequence comes from Oxygymnocypris stewartii, assembly GCA_003573665.1. Lineage (NCBI taxonomy): Eukaryota > Metazoa > Chordata > Actinopteri > Cypriniformes > Cyprinidae > Oxygymnocypris > Oxygymnocypris stewartii. Next base: position 41,057 of record QVTF01022527.1, on the reverse strand, counting down.
TTTAGCTATCACCCTAGAGTTCTCCGTCGATTGTTTGAGGATTCTGCAGTGTGCCCTTGGACTTATTTTTGTAGGACAACCACTCCAGCGGAGAGAAGCAGCAGTGCTGGATTTCATTCTGATTGTGAAATCCTTTGGTAACCCTTTGCAGTCCTGTGAGCTTCAACAACCCTTATGAGGTCTTCTGAAATCTTCATACTGCACTTGAACAGAATCTGTTTGTAAAGGGCTGGTAAACGCACTGCTCATGCAGCAGCGAAGGTCAAATGCACTTGTGCGATGATTGGAACAACTCGCCCTAATTATTGTTTTCAACAAGTCATTATAGTTTCCTCCAATGACCTTGTCAGTGAGGTTTGCTAAAACTTGCATCCCAATTACCATTTCTAACGCCAAGTATTAAATATATTTTTTTAGTAAAAATGATACCGCCTTTATTGTGACATAGTTGATAATATCAGATCAGATTTAAGGAGCCGTTCTTGCAGAAATCATTTGAATCATGTGTATTTTGGAGTCATGTTTAAAGATAAAGACACACTTTGGATTCAAATAAAACATCCCGACAGTGGACGCGATCTCAATTCCGATTTATCAAAAGATTCCTCGTGTGTTAATTGTGTTCCTCGGGGGGTATAATGGTGAGCAATTAAAGGCAGATCAGACCTGTCGTTTCACCAGCGGGATGCACATCTGGCAAGCCTTCATCAACCTCCTCCTCCTCGGCTGTCTGGGTTTGCAAACTTCCTGTCAAGTTTGATATATATTTATTTTATTGAAGATAATGAGGAAATGACGCTACCGCTACACCCCGCTTACACTACCGCTACACCCCTAATATATATATAATTTATACAGTAAAATGTATAGTTTATTCTGTATAAATGTATTTGCCTACTTTTAATTAATCAGTCAAATCCCATCCATCATTTTTCTTAATTTCTTTATTTGTTTTCATACAGGCCATTTTTTCAGCTCTCATTTTTTCATTTTTTCAGCTCCCATTTTTTCAGACTATTTCTCTCATAGTCTTTTTTAAAATAAAATAAGAAAACGAACACACATGTTGTATTGAAAATGACAAAAAAAATAACTAAGTTGCTGATTATGTCTATAGAAACTATATATTTTAAGTTTATTGCAAAATATGCATATTTAATATTTTAATAGTGTAGGGAGACCAACTCCATTATTCATGGTGCCTCATGGAAGATTGCTAGTTCTTTTGGTGCTAATCGTTGCCATGACTCTCTGATCATGGAATTGTATGCACAGCATCATGGGTAATGTAGTTTTTCAACACAAATTCAGCTGGTAAACATGATTACTATATAAATAAGTTGAAATAATGCAAACAAATGGCTTCAACAAAAACATTTAACAACCTTGTAGCTCACAACAGATCTGTCTTTAAAGGTTTATAAGTTATTGTTAAAAATCTGTTTCCCTTAGGAGTGTTTACTCCCGGATCCCAACGGTTGAAATCTATTATGGGAGTAAAAATGGGTTACGAATGCTATTTCATGTTGACGTTAACCTGTTTTTTTTTTTTTGTTGCTATTTTCAAACATCCCCAAACTTCTCGGTCATCCCATCATTAGCTGTCCACAGGGCTGAAAGCAGTCCACCCCCCGTATACATTACGGTTGACGCTGGTCCGGTTCTATGCCTCATTTCGCAGCTGAATAAATCACTCTAAACTGAATTGAATGGCTTTATATCTGAATGGGTTTCTATGGACTGAGACAGGGATATTTCCTTAGCTGAGAGCTAACTGTATTGACTTAGCCTGCACAAGGGCAATGGCTGCGCGTTTAGAATTCATTTGACATTTGAGGTGGCAGGGGACTCGTTTGGTGACATTTCGCCGCCATTTACAGAAATGCGTTCGGCAGAATTCAAAGATAAGAAAATCGGCGATTACATTGGTCTTTTCACGTATTGTCCAAGGACACATTCTTATGTAATTTTACCAACTGACCCGTACATGCTCTGTAGGGGGAAATACAAGTCCCCAAATCCCTCCATGAAAGCAGAAACTGCTCTCAAAGCCATCCGAAGTCATCTTTAGACATGGGCTATGGACATCTGGCATTGTAAATTACAGAAAAACTAATAGATCAAAATAAGCAGCTTGTACACTGTAAACAAATACATAAAACAAAAGATTATTGGAGTAGCCTATATTTTACAAGAAAATGATTTGGTCTTTCTACTTCAAAATGTAATGTTTATTACAATGTGTTCATTGTTTCATTGTATTTTTATTTATTTACATTTGGTGAAATTGATCCGCGATTTCTGAGTGAAAATCATCTCTACACCAAATTTAGGCAAGTGTAGGCAAATAACATCACAATTACATCATAATCTCATTTTTATTGCATTTTCAAGCATCTTTACTAGAAAAACATACATTTTACTAGACTTTGGATGTCTAGTATTGTGATTTAGATAATTTTTCTTATCAAAAAATGTCTAAAGAATGATTGGGATAATACCATTTCAGTCTTTATACTTTAGACTCACATTGAATTCACTTTTACTTGTGGTTTCTTTGTAATTATTTGTTAAATTTACCAATTTCTGAGTGAAATTGTTTTGAACTAAATCCATCACCATTTTTGTTTTCAGTGTAGGGAAATAAAAAGCATTATTAATATCTAGGTTTTTCAACTAGACAGATTTAATGCAGAGTAAATTGAGACTTTTCTTGTCTCCGCTGCCTCTCAATGTGTCTCTCTTTAAGTTCTTTGAACAAACCAAATGTTAAAGATCTCAATGTGACCATGAACATTTCTCAACAAATTATCCTAGAACCAAATAATCTAGGCATTGCCATCCATGTTAATTAATCAGCTCAATACTATTACTGTGTCTCAGTTAATTCTTTGTCTCCTTTAGACTCATGTAAGGAGACATAACGAGGAGAAAGGAGAAACATCTGAGACAAAGCTGATATTTAAATAAGGCATAACTAATGGTCTCTTGAGCGATGAAAGTTCAGGGAGTTTGATTGTGTGTCGTAACTCAAACATGATTATTATTTTTGATTAGCGTGAGGTTCCTGACTAACGTTTGTGATTCTATCCACATCTATTTGCGGTGATACGACGAGTGATATCATAATTCAGTCCGTCTGTCTTTTGAAGATTAAGTCTATGTTTGGGTCCATGCATATGGACAATCATAAAACATGCCTCAGTCTTCTGCCCAGAGAGGATTAATGATGAATCATTGAGGTATGATCTGTTTCTGGGAGTTCTGCGAGAGTACGTTCGGTATAAATTAAGCAACTTAATCCAAAACACAAACAGGAAAAAAAGGCTTTCGGGTGTTCAGTAATCGAGAACAATTAGGAGCAACATCTAAACATGCTCTTGTTTTTAATCACACACACTTTAATTTGAGCTCAAGCCTGAGTAAAAGCCTGCAGGCTACGGACTCTCACACAGGAGCCAGAGAGAGAGATGGAGACAAGACGAGACATTAACAACTGAAGCAAATGGATGTGGTGTGTGAAAAACACCAGCATAATTATAGGTATAAGCATTTAACCTCGCACATACTTCTCCTCAACATTACACATGGTTCTGTGCTATTTTTTGTTGTGGAAGACAATTTTCATGTCAAAGTGCAATGCATAGGAGCTTTTAAGATCTCTAAGCACAAGTATGAGCAATAGTAATAATGATGATTTAACAAATACCATTAATAATACAGTGAATCAGTGGAGGAGAGGAGACTAAACATGTACAGCCGATGGCTTGTGCTCACGTTGATGGACAGATGACGACCTTCATCAGCAAAGCAGGAAATAGAGGAGTGATTAGCATGATGAGCTCCACGCACACACACACACACACACACACACACACACACACACACATAACTCCTAGCTATCAGTACAATCAGCTCACAAGGGGAGGCTTTGGGATTTGTAGCCGTGAGAGTTTGTGTGTCAAGCTCAATCAAAGACAGCCTGAAGTGTGTGTTTCTCTGCTTGCGTGCGTGTGTGTGTGTGTGTGAGAACGTATGTGTCACAGCTGGTTTCCTGTTTCCACCTTCTCTACATTAATTAGTTATCAGCTCTATCCAAGGAGCGCAAACGTAATTGGCAGATTACAGCACAATTTTCCTTAATTGCATCCTGTGTTGTGACACTGACTTTAGGCGCATAACTAACCCCCCCACACCGAACCTGAACCTCCATCAGCCCCTTGTCCTCCCGTTTATTGTATTGTATCAATATATAATGTTAAAACAATGTTTATAGGTGGAACTTGGAACCTTTCTGACATTAAATGACTTCCTTTTGTGTAAATTTGCTTATTATTGTAATGAATATTTTGCATTCAACAGCAGTATATTAAACATGTATAACATATTGAAATAATTTAACAACAGTTATTTAAATATTAACTTAAAACCTTAAAGTAGATATTTTAGGTAACCGGTTTGTTTCGTGAAGTTTGTGAATCACTGACTGAATTTCGTTTAATATTGTCTTTAAATCAGTGATAATCTAATCTGGCTCGTGAGATCCGGATATGAGTATCCCTGCTTTAAATGAATCCAGCATGAATGAGCAAACATTTGTGCTAGTAGAGAGAAAGAAAGAGTGATTGAGATGTAGAGGGTAAAAGATATACAGAACAGGAAGTGATGCACACGCAATCCTCTTTATCAGCAAGTTAATAAAGAGCTGACTATCATATCTGTCTTAAAGACTGATACCATAAAGAGATGATATCCGCTCATATCCGCTCTTCTGACCCTGACCATGTGTGCTATTTTACAGCTAATGGTGTGTATTTTTAGGGCATGTTGTGTGAATGTCTGAAATGATGAGACACAACCAGATCAACTGTGTATTTGAGTAATGAATCGAAGCTTAGCATCGGCACACTCATCTAATACACCATCTGCTCAATGGTCAGTTTTCCTCATAAACAGTGACACGAGCCAGCAGTTAATGTGATGTCTTTCAGAGTTTGGCTCAATCAGACACATCATCGCTGAAAGCAGTGGTGATTTATTGCCATTCCTGTCATAGAGTTCAGCCAGAGACTATAGCACACATTTACATGCAGGTTTAGCTTCAGGCACTTTTATTTCCCAAGAGTTGATTTTTATTAAAACAGTAGATAACATCTTGTTCCTTTTTGCTATATGAAGGTCACATTGAAACATTCTTAGACTTTTTCAACGCTCTATTTTTTATTTTATTTTTAAATGCCTATTATATTTTGACTTAATTATTTTACTATTGTCTCAAGACTAAAATGTGAAAATCAATAATAATACTTTAACTTATGGTGTTTTTACAATTATGAGTATTTAAATAAAGACATATACATTATGCCTTTATTTACAAATCAAGTCATTAAATAAACAATTTCAATATTTTGTGAGAACAATTTACTTGTTTAGCTGTGGCATAATTTCCACTGCAATTTTGTTCCTTAATTAAGTTAATGTGTTAATAATGTTAATTTTAGTAAAGTTAGTGTACTTGTTTATCAAGGAGATGCTTTAAGTTGAAATAATAGACATGATATGAACAAAACAAACAAAACAAAACAAAAACAACACCAAAACTAAACAAAATAGAGTTGAAGTCTTTCCTGTGGTAAATATCACTGGTGAACAATGGTTTTAATGAAATTTATAAAATGTGCATTTGAAATAAGTCCAATTTGAATTGTAAATATTACAAAAATATTTGACTTTCAGGAATAAAATGTGTATGTATGATGCAATGTTAATCATTCATGAGGCATTAAATAAACCACTGAGAGTGTAAAACGTGAGTTTATTTCCACGAGGGAGTTTAAGTCTTCTCTTTACAGTAAATAAAGGTCAGATGTCTTCATAGTTAAAGAAACACAGAGCTTCTGTATGCTGGTCTCTGCAAAACGTGTAAAGGAAGGATGTTGTGCTGTTGCTGCTAGTTAGGCTGCTGTGTAAGATATCACTGGATAGATGACAAATCTCATCTGTATCTGACAGCCGAAGAGAATCTGCCTGTCAGTGTGCATCTCTAACCTTTCATCAAACTCTCAAACAACATCCCTTTTCAGCTCTTGTTTTTAGCCCCTCCCCTTCAACCACCATCCAGTTCAGTAAAAGTCCTGCTGAATGTCCTTTTGTGGAAGTAAATTGGTTTGAACAGCATTTTATGTTGACTTAAATTATGCAATTTTAAAACTACTCGGGTTTAAATAAAGACAAACACTGTGCTTATGTAATTTTGTCTATTTTACTGCTTATAAATGTTTTCACATAAGTTAGTTTGCTTGTTTATCAAGGAGACAAAATTTTGAAGTTGAAATATGTGACATGATACATATTTATAAAAAAATTGTAAATTACTTGTGAACAGAATGTTTTTCATGAAATTGTAGAATATTTTATAGCATCAAATTATGCAAAAATAGTATTATTTAGGATGTATATGATTTATTACGTGTTAATATCGTTCAGATTTCATTTCTCAATGTGTGTCTGTAATCTTTCATCCAACTTGCTCCGCCTCTCAAACCTTTTCAGCTGATGTCATCAAGCCCTCTTGTTTTTAGCCCCTCCCCTTCAACCACCGGTCATATTGAGACCATGAAGTTCAGTAAAAGTCCTGCTGAATGTTCTGTTGTGGAAGTAAAATGGTTTAAACTGTATTTTATGTTGTCTTAAAGACTCCAGCTTTTAAAACACAACATGATAAAAACAGCAGTCGTGACTGTCTTCTCACAACAAACGTCCATCTCTCTTTCTCCCTCGCCTGCTCTTATCCTGCCTGATCTATAGACCTCCTTTTCTATTAGTCTGTTGTCTCCAGCCTCTGCGGGAGTAGTGCTCACGTTATGTATGTTTCTTGTCACTCGAGTCCCTTAGTCCTTTCCGTCTCGCCACATCTGTATCGAATCTCTCGAATCTCTGGAGGCCATATCTTTTTCTTCCATTGACTGCTTCCCTTTAGCATCGTCTGACTCAGAGTTTTGCCGTCTCTCTCTCTCGCTCTCTCTGTTTTATTGAACTGTTCCTGTGCCTGGCGGGATGCGTGCGCTGTCTGCTTGGCGGAGTCCACTAATATTCCTTAATGACGCAGCATCTGTCTCTGTCAACAGTCCGCCTTCATGGGCTGATAAGCGGAGCCGTTTTTCTCTCCGACGCGAACCAGTCACGCAAAAAAAAACCTCAAACAAATCTTTTTGCGACTAAAAAAATAAGACACAAGGTCAAATTGAAACTGTTTTTCTGCTTTGCCTGTGGTGTTTGGAAAGGGAAACTGTCTGTCAGGCTGGGAAAGTAAATCTGCTGGAGTGTAATTGCAGGTACGGTCACGACTGTTGAAGTGTTTACTGAGAGAGTTTTAAGTTATCATCAAGTTATGACTTTCTTTATCCGGTACACAAAGGACATGTTCAGTATTTAAGTTTATTAATAAGCACATTTAATACCATGACAAATAAAAGTGAGTAGACTGAGCAAGTTATGGTAACTCAAATATTTGAGTTAGGCAATTTAAAAACCAGTACTAGTGAACTTAATTTATTATTAGCTAACAATATAATTTCTCTATTCTTAAATATTTTGATTGAAATTTTAAAAACAATGTATAGGTACATACAAATATATGGATACATCCAAGACATGTACTGTTATATAAATGTTATTAAAATATAATTTCTTAGTTAAATACAGTGTGTGTGTGTGTGTGTGTGTCAATTGTTATAAATTTAAAAATAATTTGTATAATTTATAATTATATATTTTATTTATACGTATTTAAAAACATAAATACATAAAATACAGATACTTAATGTAATATTTCTATTTATAAAAGTCATCATATATATTATTTGTTTGTCAAATACTTTAATTAAATAATAAAACAAATGCAATGTACTGATGTATTGGGTGTAATTGTCTTGATCAATTCTTTCTTTTTCTTTCTTTGTTTCTTTCTCTCTCTTTCTCTTTCTTTCTTTCTTTCTTTCTTTCTTTCTTTCAATTCAATTCAGAAAGCTTTATTGGCATGACAAAAACATACATTTTGTATTGCCAAAGCATTAAAACAACATAGAAAATGATTTACAATATCTGAACATTTAGAAAAGCCTAGAGAAAATAATAGCAACAATGAAACTAAATAAAAAGGCAATATTATATAAACACATGGCTAGATATAGCAAATCATAAATAAAAATAATATAATTAGTAAAATAATATTAATAAAATAAATAAATAATTATAATAAATAAAAGATAATAATACAGAAATCATATAACAACTGAACTTAGTCATGTGAACATTATATACATTATATACATTACCTAGATGTGTGTAGGTCTGATGTGTGTGTTTGGGCTGTGTGTGTATGTGTGTGTGTCTGTGTGTGTGTGTGTGTGTGTGTGTGTGTGTGTGTGTGTGTGTGTGTGTGTGTGTGTGTGTGTGTGTGTGTGTGTGTGTGTGTGTGTGTGTGTGTGTGTGTGTGTGTGTGTGTGTGTGTGTGTGTGTGTGTGTGTGTGTGTGTGTGTATAGATCTGGAGCGTTTCTGGAACATCATGACTCTAGTTTTTTGGAGGTTGACCGTCAGGGCCCAGGACTGACAGAAATCCTCCAGCAGATTCAGGCTGTCCTGAAGCCCCTCTTCAGTGAGCGACAGGAGGACCAGGTCATCTGCGTAGAGAAGACACTTTATCTCTGTGTCGTGTAGAGTGAGACCTTGAATGGGGGCGCGTTCTAATATGTTGGCCAATTGGTTGATGTAAATGTTGAAGAGAACAAGAGTAGTTTTTTCTTTCTCTCTCTCTCTCTCTCTCTTTCTTTCTTTGTTTCTCTCTCTTTCTCTTTCTTTCTTTGTTTCTTTCTCTCTCTCTCTCTCTCTCTCTCTCTCTCTCTCTCTTTCTTTCTCTTTCTCTTTCTTTCTTTGTTTCTCTCTCTCTCTCTCTCTCTCTCTCTCTCTCTGCATCTTGTGTGATCTCAGGCCATATTTGAGCTTTTCCACTTATTCTCTTCCTCTTGCACCATCTGTGTGTTTATACTAACACAGTCTCAGTTTGGCATACTGGGACGAGTCTCTTCACTAATGAGACACTGTGTGTTCTGTTTCTGTCCTGATATTGGAGATCACGCTAGTTTGTGTTGTGTGTGTGTTTGTTTGTGAGTGTCGTTATGTACTTGTGTGTGTGTGATGTGTGACTGCCAATGGGAGCATATTGAATTGGACGGGCTCTTGCTTGCTCTGGTTCAGTGGTGTGAGTGTGTTTGGCCCAGTTCATCTAGTTCTCTTGGCCCGACCCAGACAGCAGACCCTCCTGCCTGCTGTTCCTTCTCCCTCCATCTCAACACACACACACACACACACACACACACACACACACACATAAATACACACACACACACACACACACACACACACACTCTAAAATATATTATTTTCTCCACGTTTTGACCTAATTTCTTCTCCTGAAAGCTAAAGTCCATGAGTCACTCCAGCATTTCACACTTTGCTGAATACAAATGTTTACAGATAAAATTTAAACCTGTTTTGTTAATAATAGCCTACTGCATCTCAATAAGGGAGGTTTAGCACCGGCTGTGTATCTAAATGTTGTTTTTCTTTTCCTTTGAACATATTGAGGGCATTTCAAAGCCAAAAATAAAAATGATTATTTATTGGTTCTAGCCACTTTGCTTTGCCTAATAAAATGTAAATGTTATATAAGAATAAATTCAACCATATATACTTTTTATTTTTAGTGCAGAACTGAATAAATGAGTAAAAAAGTAATATAAGTAGCTAAATTTGATTTAAATGAAAGTCCAGCCTAAATTAATTAATAACTTTTTTTGTTTGTTTGTTTATTTGGGTGTATTGAATGAGGTAGTAAAGAAAAAGCATAAATGTGTCCAACTTACATCCAATATAACCAGTTGTTCAATATTCAGTATTTTTTATTCGTTTAATACTTTCTGGTTTAGGAGCTTCCAACTTTTGACTTAATTGATCTGATTTGGTCTTTTTAATTCTGTTATTGACCTTCCTGGCATTTAAGGGGCAGAATTTGTGTTCTGACTGAAATGCATTATATATTAGTCTTCATCACATCCTAAGACATTAAGTAAACCATGAACATCTTAATTTGTGTGTGTGTGTGTGTGTGTGTGTGTGTGTGTGTGTGTGTGTGTGTGTGTGTGTACTGATTTAAATAGGAACTGTGTTCTTGTTTTATGAGATTAGTATCTGCCATAACTGTGTGTATTTTATATCAAACACGCTAATGACTTTTTCAAGAGCTTTATAATTGTATTCCAAAAATAACAAGTATCACAGTTGTATAACTAGGTTACACTAATGTCCCTTCCCTCTCCAGTCGCCGGCCCATTCCATGCAATGGATTCTCACAGACGCCAACTCTGTCCCAGTTCACTCAAGTTGACGTAAAACAGTGCTTGTGTTTTAGCCATTATCTGGTAACAGGGGAACGTACAGCTCCAGACGCAGTGTTAGAGGCCAGAGCCCGTGTGTGTGTGTCTGTGTGTGTGTGTGTGTGTGTGTGTGTGTGTGTGTGTGAGAGAGTGTGAACGGATCCCTCTTTCTAGGGAGATTGCTATTGGCTTTTTGCCTAGTCCTCAGGTTGACCGAGATGGATTTGTGGGTAATGGAGTCCCTGGAGTGGAGGGGATAAGTGGGCGTCCCGGGGGGTCAGATTACGGTGGACGGCACGGCGGTGTGCTTAGTCAGACTGTAAGACCAGACCTGCTGTGTGTAAATCACCGCTGAAAAGCGCTGACACTAGGAACAATGCTGACCCATAAGTCCTCACCAGATTGTGTCCTGACTTGCACTCTTTTTCACTTAGTTTAATTGAATTAAATTCATGTTGACTGTTTTTTTAAATGCAACAAACCTTTATGTTTAGATAAATGCATATACATTTTTGTTTGGATAAATGCATTGATATTTATGTTTGGATAAATGTCTATGCAGTATTTTACTTTTTTATATATGGTCATATGAAATAAATAACCACATATTAATATTTTGGAATATTTAAAATGATGTTGGAACTGTAAAAGTGTTATTTGGCACCTGGAGGATTGTGTTGAATGTACTGTATGTATGCTGTCTTATTAGTATGTGATATGCATATGCTACTGTGCTGCCAGTCTTGTCCAGGACACTCTTATGAAATATCAGATAAATAAATATTATAATTAAATAAGTAAAATAAATAATTAAATATGTATCAAATACTTATATATGAAATGGAACGAATAATATTATATAAATATGTTAAAAATAACTTGTATTAATAATCAAATATTCATATATGATAAACATCATGTTTTCTTATGTTAATATTTATTTATAATATTAAATAATATATGTAATAATTTGTAAACATTAATAATTTTTTATTAATAAAAATGTATATATTAACTGTCTAAAATATATATTAATAAACAATATATAAGTAAAACCTTATTTATAAAGTATGTTTATTTGTAATATTAAATAGGATATATATGTACATTCATATAAATATTAATGTCTAATTGGATAAAAATATAATATATATTTAAATATATATTATATATATATAAATAATAAGCTGAATAATTATGAAATGCAACATAACATCAATAGTATAATGATTTTAGTCTTAATTTTACTCACAATTAAGTTTCTTAGAATGTACCAGTAGACTTGTTTTATGATCAACTAACTGGAACATATTAACTAAGATGCTACTATTTTTAAGAGCTCATTAAAATGGTGATAAATGCTTTGAAATGGTATGTTCATATATTTCAGAAATTCAACCTTTTACTTATTGCATTTTCTTTCTAAATATTGGATTTCCAGTGTAAAATATCAAAATTCTATCATTTTTGATGTTTGATCAGAAAGGAAACCTTTGCCCTTTCCCTCCCACAGATTTATACTGACAAGAGAAATCATTTTGGTGTGGAGCGAAATACGCCCAAGCAGCTGCTGGAGAAGGTGACAGGAGACATCGCCAAACTGCTCAACAGGAAACGCAAAGCTCTGGAGGTGAGCAGCGCTAACAACCGCTCTCTCCGCAGGAAGTCCAGCCGTTGATAATCGTGCTGTAAAACTCGTATCTGTTGTATTAAAAAGGGCAATCGATCCACTGTCTCTTTTAATCAGAAACAAAAATATGATCAATGCTCACTGTTCTCTATTAGCCTGCTTAACTAAGCAGGTAATGAGTTTGTCTTCCTCCAATCTGCTCCCTCTTCAAATCCACAGGACACGACACAGCGACACATAAGATGAATTCAGGGAGGAACGGAGCATCACATTTACACATTTACATAAGAAATGCTATGGTATTACCGTGTTTGCACCACGGTACTCTTTGAAGATCTTGAAGTGCCGTTGGTTTGAGACATTTAGCGGCTGATTAAAACAGGCGCATGTGACAATTACAGCTGAAAAATGAGTGTTTATTAAGCTTCAGAAATGAGTCATGTGTTTGGTAAGTGAAGTACTTTAGTACTTTTGACTAAAAGTAGCATATGAACACTGCCTGAGGTCTTTCACTGGGAGACACTCAGAATTTCTTATCATAAATTGGTGTTCGAGTGAGATTAGCTGAGATTCATGCCATGCAGACACACAGGAGACTCAAAATGACTGCTTCACATTCTAGTGTGCTACCTCGCTGAATGCTCCCTATATTGTCAGCGGCCTTCTAATGCATCCCGACTGCACAAATGTTGCTTTGATGGTGCAGATGAGAGTTTTATACCTTGCTGAGAATTTGCATCTGTCTGGTTTCTCTTTGAGATAATTTCTTCATAAGCACCATTGCAGACATATTAAGGCAGGTAAAAAAACAGTCTTAAGTTACTGGGGTATATTTTAGCAATAGCCAAAAATACATTTTATGGTTAAAAATGATCAATTTTTAATTTCATGCCAAAAATCATTAGGATATTAAGTAAAGATCATGTTCCATGAAGATATTTTGTAAATTTCTTACCATAAATATATCAAAACTTGTTTTTTTTGTTTTAGTAATAAACATATATTTGTTTAGCAGAGGTGGAAAGAGTACAAAAATATTCTACTCAAGTAAAAGTACCATTACATTACTGAAATTTTACTTAAGTACAAGTAAAAGTACCAGTCTAAAAATATACTCAAGTAAAAGTAAAAAGTAGCTCATTTAAAATTTACTCAGAGTAAAAAGTACTTAGTTACATTTTAACAATGGGAGGGAGGGAAAATGAGATAGACCAAAGATGTCAAACTCATACCTGGAGGGCCACAGCCCTACACAGTGATATTACCCTAATTAAACACATCTGATACAGCTAAACGAATCATTTAGGCTTATTTGAAAACTACATGGTGTGTGTGTTGGAGCAGGGTTGGAACTAAACTCTTTAGGGCTGTGGCCCTCCAGGAACTGAGTTTGACACACCTGGGATATGGGCCTATAAATCTCAAACTAGGTGTTTTTAATTAAAGGAATCAGTTATTTAGAATAATAACACATTTAGGCTGTTACCAGGCAAATTAAATCAGTATCAACAAAATGCATCTTTGCAATGCAGAGGAAATGCAGAAGCTTCATCTGAAGTGGCATTTAGATGTATTTACACACTGACATGAATGCATTTAGCCTGCAGTTACAAATGCAGAAATAATGTTTTGATAAATAAGACATAAAATGTGACCCTGAACCACAAAACCATAAGGGTCCATTTTACTAAATTGCGATTTATACATCATCTGAAAGCTGAATAAATAATATTTCCATTGATGTATGGTTTGTTATGATCGGACAATATTTTAAAATCTGGAATCTGAGGGTGCAAAAAATCCAAATATTGAGAAAATCTCCTTTAAAGTTGTTCAAATTAAGCTCTTAGTTTTGATATATTTACAGTAGGAAATTTACAAAATATATTAATGGAACATGATCTTTACTTAATATGCTAATGATTTTTGGCATAAAAGAAAAATGTATAATTTTGACCCATATAATGTATTGTTGGCTATTGCTACAAATATACCCCAGCGACTTAAGACTGGTTTTGTGCTCCAGGCCAGGGTCACAAATGTTAAATAGTCATTTGAAATTAAAAAATAAATAAATGAAAAGATACTTTAAATGTTAAATTAGAACCACCAGTAGGTGTCAGCAAGTCACTCATAAGTGAGTCATTGCGATTGAACAAATCATTTAAACGGCTAATTCAAGGAATGAAACACGTCATTGCTCAGAGTCAGAGACGCAAAACTGTGTATGGTGGCTGTGTTTAGTATAATTTTTTTGTCGAAATAGAGCAAAAACAGCCAATATGGTGTCTAAAACACAAGTCTCTTAATTAACTTCTTGTTTTTTTAACTGTTGTAAAAAGCAAAACTACAGGCTTGTGTAATCATGGTGATTTTTTTGAGAAAAACGGCATTCTTCATGTGATGTTGACTTACTATATTAAATTATATAAATATATACATTTCCTGCTTCTATATCTTCAATTTTGTGATCATTCTAAACGCATTTTAACAGACTGAATCACGCAGTGAAAGAAAGCAGTCCAGATGCATGCGGATTAGTCTAATCTAACGTTACTAGATTTCACGGCACACTGTTTAGAGTGATTTGTTTGGTTTTTGGCAAAATACTGATAATGTCAAATCGCACATCGTTAAAACAACAATTACTATATTATCACAGACGATATCGCACACCCTGCACCACTGTCTTTTTGGCTCATTTGTGCAAAACCGTCAAAGCTTAATTTTAACCACCAATGCAATGATGTAAGTATTTAATTTACGTTACCTCTAACTTACATGCTTGCGAAGGGCGATGTCGAGATGTTATAAGCTGCTAGTTCGGTCTCCCGAGGCAAACACAGCTTACACTGCATAATAGAGCATGAATATATGGCCAGGGGTTCACTTCATTCCTTCGAGTTCAACTTCAGCTGAGTACGACAGGGTTTGGTTTTCAGATGGGTCTGCACCATAAACGACTGTCTTGTCCGTCTGCATCTTTCTTGTGATTTTAGCGCCAGTTTCTTCTTCTGCCCATTATTTACTGCAGTTGTTTCCACGGAGCGATTTTTTTTTACTCAGTAACGAATGTGTTTTAAAATGTAGCGAAGTACAATACTTCCCACAAAATATACTTAAGTAAAAGTAAAATTACAGATTAAAAAAATTACTTAAAAAAGTACAAGTACACAAAAAAGCTACTCAATTACAGTAACGCGAGTAAATGTAATTCGTTACTTTCCACCTCTGTTGTTTAGTAATATGCATGGCTAAGAACTTCATTTGGACAACTTTAAAGGCGATTTTCTCAGTATTTAGATTTTTTTTGCACCCTCAAATTCCAGATTTTCAAATAGTTGTATCTCGGCCAAATATTGTCCGATCATAACAAATCATACATCAATGGAAACCTTATTTATTCAATTTTCAGATGATGTACACTTAAAACTGGTTTTGTGGTCCAAGGTCACAAATGTAACCAATAGATATCACTATACTTCTCTAGATGAATGATTATATTAATAATGCAAATGAGCCATTATTTAATTGAATATGTACTGATATGCATGCATTTCCAGAACAAAAAAAATGACATTGGACATAGCCAGGCTCAAAATTATTTTAGTTTTATTTTGTTGACATATTAGAGTTGAAGGTTTTTTGAAGATGGGGTTTTGGATAACTCTTTTTATCACTTCGTAGAGAATTTTTTTTTTCAACAGCCCCAATCAATAAATCGATCAACCAAACAAAACCAACCAATAATAATAAATATTTTAAGATTTTTTTAGATATTTATAAAATTAGGAAAATTATATTTTTAACAAACACATCTGTAAAACCTTCAGAATATACATAAAAAATATATGATGAAAACTGATTTTGAGAAAACAGCTCTTAAATTATACATAGTAATTTAAATTTACAGATGCAAATAAATAGATAAAGTGCAATTAAATAAAAATACAAATATTTTGGATGTTTTTATTGCAATAGTCTCAAACACCACATTACGAAAAGCTAAAAAACAAACAAACAAAAAAAATCTGTTTTTTGTTTGGTATCCCCAAAACTGTATTAAACTGTCTTCTATTAGCCAAGAAGTTGACTGAGAAGACAAAGTAATGATGATAAAAAAGAGCAGAGTTTATTGAATAATCTTAGATGTTTCAGTGCTCAGATTTCTTGCCATAAACCAGTTATTCGACTTCAGCTTCAGTATACCAGCTCAAAAATTCTGTCCCATCCCTAACAGCTACTTTTATATTTGCTCTACTCATGAAAAAGAGTTTGTTTACGATGCTGCTTGTTGATTGAATTGGAGTTCTGTTTAGAGAACTATATTTCTCTTGCCATTTTCAATTCATTTCAATGCATTTCGGGATTGGCTTTTCTGCGAATAATGCAAGTGATGCTGATATTTAAATGTGTGCCAAAATGAGACCTCTGGTAAAGCAATGTCATTTTGCTGCTTGCTGAAGAGTGTTGCTCGTTGCTGTCTTGCTAGACGGATCACTAGGGTTTGGAGCGGAGCCGATGTTTCAGTGCTATGGAATTGAGTTGGTTGGCCACAAAGCGGCAGCGCTCCGAGTGCTTCCGAGCAGCTTTCTTGACTGAACAGTTAAAGATAGTGCCCGCTGCTATCAGGGCCAGCAGTGTGCTGGCGACTAGACGAACCATCACCCAAAGCCCAGCAGACTCCTGACAACTGAGAGAAAGAGAGCGAGAGAGAGAAAATGGGCCCAGAATGAGAACGGCCCTTCAGGCGTTAGGAAATGCGAGGAAATGAAGTTCTGAAATCATTGATTTTAAAATGAGCTGCAGACGGGAGAAATCGAGAGGAAAGAGCGAGCGATGTAGGACATAGGATGTAGAACAAGGTAAAGCAAGAGAGAACAAGGTTGAGACGAACGAGGAGACGTCTTGTAATCTCACGATAAAGAGTTGGAGGGGATGAGTTTTGACAGTGTTTAATAGAAGCACATAGTTGGCTCATATTGAGTCTTGTATTGTGATTTATGGCTGTTCACACAATTGAATCTGTGTTTGAATGTCAACAAATTAGCTGCGATTTATTATAATCTTTCACACATAAAATAAAATAAAAATAAAGCGTAAATTAACAGAATTTGGGAAAGCCATATAGTGAAAAATCATAAGCCATAGTTCAAAAACGTATTAGGTTTTCTACAATAGTTATTATTTTTTGTTTAATGTATTATAGAGCTATTTAACTATTTTATATAGAAAATGAAAAAAATTTAATGAATGAATGAACTAACCTTTAAAATAATTCAAAAAAATATAATACAAAAATTGGCAGTTAGTTTTTTAATGTAGCATTTTCTAATTGTAGAAGTAAAAAACATATTTTTAGTTTCTTTAAGTATAGTTTATTAAAAAACTAAAATATATAGCACACAGAAAAATATGTTTTGAAAATTGAGTAAAAGAAATGCAAAATATGTATTTTTGCTTTTAAATTTCCACAGATTAGTTCAGAAGAAATACATTTCCTGTTTCCAGCAGAAACTGGTTCACACCTGCGTTGACCTGTTTATTCTCACCGGCTTCTTCAGGTCACCACTAATGAGTGTGATAGATATACCCCGCGCCCCAATTCACATACTATCTGCCCTAAATAATATGTGAGATTAAGATTAGTGTGTCCCAAATCATAATCTGTTGAAAATAGTTCACCAAAGCTGCCAGGAGGGTGTCATTTTCCTGCGGCTTTATTAATCAGCAGAAATGTAAGCAGAATGAATGTCTTTGTAAATTATTTGTTCATCCATTCTTGCAAACATTTTCGCAAAGGATGATGTTTATAAACAATTCTAATATAAATATTCTCTGTACATTTCCAGTTTCTGTGTAAATAGTTCAGAAAATCAACTGTTGCATGTGCAACAGTTTTGTGCATAACACGTTTCTATGTTATACAATTAATTAGCAAATTTGCCCTTTTGAATTGTTTGTAGTAAAAAAAAATGTAATGCATGTAATTGTTTATAATAAATCTGCATAATTTCTTATGTAAATAGTTTCTTTTAATTAGCTATTTTTTATGTAAATTGTTTGCAAAACAGCATAGAATTATGTGCATCAAACATTTCTTACAAAAATTGTTGCATTGACTTGATTGTGCACAACAAATTTTGATGTAACCCAACTTCAATTGTTTCATAAATTGTTGCATTCAACTGTATATATAACAAATTCCTATGCAAACGTTTGTAAAGTTATTCTTACATAAACTGTTGCATTCAGTTGTTTCATGAATGAGATCCTTCTCTGCTCTACTTCTTTCCAGCATTTGTTTTGTGCGTCTCTAGAGGCTTGAAGTGCATTTGGGCCGCCATGTTGTCCTGAAACGTCTGGTAGTTTTAGTAGCATTTTAATGATCTGAGACAGGCTCCTCTGGAAGGGCTGATGTTGTGCTCGTGGAGAGATGTTATGCCCTGACTGTGCTAGTGTCCCGCCTCGTGTTTTTAGAAGCTCTTAAATCTTTATTACTGTGACTGCGGTGTGTGTGACTGACAGATGTCAAGGCCGGGCGAGGGAAGCTGTCATGTAAACGGATCACAGCTCTGTGTCTCTCACCCTCTCTTTCTCTCTCTCTCTTGTATGGATTGCTGATGGATCCCAAACCAGCTGATACTGCTGAACAGAACCTGTCAATCAAACTCAGCACATGACATCACTTACATTGTCACTTACAGGCTTGTGATGTCATATTCTCCTTCTCCTAATACAAACTAACGCAGTCATGCAGACTATTTCCAGCGGCTGGTGGTGTGTGTGCTTCTATAGACCCCTTCAATGTTTGTAAACATCGAAAGCCTAGGTTGGGTGCGCGCGCAGCATGGGGTCAGAAAAATGACGCGGCTAATAGACCGGCATATTGTGTCAAGGAGAAACAGACAAGCCTTATAGATAGATAAGATACTTTTTTATTATTATTTGTACCTTTCCATTTTTGTCTTAGGTGTCTGGCTTTGTTTTGTGTTCACAAACAAGGAGAGCACAAAGACAAGACTACTGGAGTCAAGTGATGCCTCTCCTACAAAAAAGAATTGCACACATTGATTACAACACGATCTACTGTTGTCATAGTGAAAGCGCTAATGTAAAGCTAGTCTGCTATCTGCTAAGTCTGTAGCATGCCACAGGTCACAATTTATGCCAGATATCAAACTTCACCTAACTATTAAATCAGTCTACAGTTTACAGAAAACATTTGTTTACTTATCATGGCTTAACTCTACCGTTGTTGGCACAATGTTGGCGTTAGCCTGCGGCTAACTACTAGCAGCTGGCTACGTCTGACTCTGTAGCATGACAGGTCCATGACATTTACAACACTATTAACTTGCATAGCTTAACGTACAGAAAACTGTTCATGCAATCCAGGCTTTCGAGTTTAAGCAAACAGAAAGGGATGATAAAGGATGACTTTAACGTTTCCTGATATGAAGTGAGCGCAAGAAAATACTGTTTATTCTGCATTCAGCATATTTATTTCGTGATGAGCGATGGACCTTGTTGGGAAACCAAATACTAAATCGCTGATCTGGAATCGTCTCCATTCATGTCACCCATCCGCGTTTGTACAAGTGTCTTCAAGTTCACGTCATCGCAAACGCCCGGATGACCAGGTGTGTATTGGTGAGGATTTCTCCAAATTGGCCAAATACGAATAAGACCGCGGTAAATGGAAGATGTTAACAAGAAATGTGGCAACATACGGCGCGATTCCTATTCCACAGAGAGCGCGTGCAGCAGACGAGGAGTTAACGCGCCCGCTTGCTTGGTGGAAGAACAGTGAACCGTGTCTAAACCGGATGCCGCGTCGCAACACAACAGGTTGAGTCTGTCCACAGGACATTTTAACTTAGTTTCAGTTCGTCATAAATAGGACGAGACAGTTTACTGCGACCGATTTGTCGTGTTGTATCGCGCATCTGGTGTAGACGGCATCACTGATTATAATGGGTTCTCGCCGTGCCGCTCGCGTGAGGTAGACCGGGTGTATTTAACTTTCTCATTTAAGGCTACTTTCCTATTTAACTGTATTATTTATTTGATATTTATTTTTGTGTTTTGCAGGCTGAGTGTTCACTGACGTAAGTGCTAAAATAAACACGTATGTTTGTTAATAGATGATTGAGCCTCATTTATTTATTTTTGCGTTTCAGAATTATATATATATATATATATATATATATATATATATCACATATCACAAACCGTGCCACCTGCGGTAGTTGGTCCATTACCACCGCGGTGGTAAAAATCTGCCACCGTCACAACCCTAAGTTTTGTCTTGACGAGAAATTCTCTGGTTAACACACAATTCAATGGGATGGAATGCACTTTCTGACCCCGACATGCGCACTGCGAACTTCGAATTTTCCTGTGACGTATACCGTGAAGGGGTCTATATGATGTAGCTTGTGTATGACCGACCCTGACTGGAGGTTGTGCAGATGCAGCACGTGACCGGGCGAATCGGGCCGTCTTTGCGGTGAAATCCAGTTTGACATTGTTGAAGCAGACACACAAGGGAAGCAGGGATTTGTTGTAGTGTACTGTATTATAGCGCACACACTTCATCATATCGTGATTTGTTTTTTTGGACTGAGATACCCTGGTGGGCTCTGCTCTGCCTGCGTTTAATTGGGCGGCCCACTGATCTTTGTACGTGCTAAATTTAGTCCCGTGCTCTCTGCTGCCCCTAAAAATAAACACACAATTAATTACTCCTGCTGTTTCACTAATGAGAGGACGGTTTTGATCGGCCTCATCAGACAGGAAATACTCAGTAGGGCAACACAGTGCTTTTGTGTTTCTGTAGGGACACATTAATAGGGACGGGCAACACTTTATATTAACTTTGTTAATTATGGTAACAAACATTATCGTGTAGAAAATAAATATATACTTCTATACACTACACTACTGGTCAAAAATATGTGATGCTTTTAAAAGAAGTCTCTCATGCTCACCAAGTTTGCTTTTTAAATAGAAAATACAGTGATACTCTGAAATTCTTTTCTTTTCTTTTGTTGTTGTTGTAGTGTATCACAGTTTCCACAAAAATATAAAGCATCACACCTGTTTTCAATATTGATAGTAATAAGAAATGTTTATTGAGCAGCAAATCATTATATTAGAGTGATTTCTGAAGAGTCATGTGACACTGAAGACTGGAGTAATGATGCTGAAAACTCAGATTTGCATTACAGCAATAAATAAATTATAAAATATATTCAAATAGACAACAGGTATTTTACATTTTTGATCAAATAAATGCAGCCTTGCTGAGCAAAAGACTCCTTTCAAAAACCATAAAATATCATGTATAATATTATCTTTACTATAAAAATACTGTCATTACTATTTTTATTTACATTGGTTTATAAAGTCATTAAACTCCTTCATATAAATTCATATTAATATATTGATGTATTAAGTATTGTGCTAAGTTATTTATTGATATGTTAACTCAATGATTCATGTAAAATCAATGATTTAGTCATGAAAGTCATTATAAAGCATTTCAGAGAGTTATACAGTATATGGTTGAGTTATTGTTGAGTTATATTCCTCTTTTTTTATCGAAAATGTATGTAAAGGCCCAAGTTTTCAGCAATGGTAAATTGAATCAATCTGTTTAGACTTTATTTGAGATAAATGCTTTAATTTAGGATGTGAACTAAACAGTGCATTCTGTCTTCTTACACTTCCCTAGCTGATATAGTTATCAGAGGTGTGCAAAACTACATATTGACTAGTTAATTACTTATTCTTTAGGAAACCCTGTATAATTAGGCTAGCATCCATGAACAGACACAGTTCTCTGTGTATTTGATGATTTCAGAGCAGATGCTGTATTATTCATCAGTACAGTCGAGTTTGTCGTTTGTACAGTTCACCTGACCATGTGTCATGCCGTGACTCGTCTGGTTTTTCAGTCTGGTCATGTCATCGCCCGGTGAGTGATGAATAAAGGGAAGCGTGACCCAAAGTTCACTCTTGTCAGGCCTTTGAGCCGTGTCACAAACATGGCACCCAGAGGGAGCTGGAGAGTGCGATCCAGGCGACAGACAGTCAATTGGTCTCTGTGAAGACTTGTCAGGTTTAGTCGGCAGGTATTATTGTGCTGGAAGCTCCGTCTACTCTAGAAAAGCCTAGACGACTTTGCTGTGATGCGTTCTATTGTTTACTGTAAATATTGTAGTAAAAATACCAGTTTAATATAGAGCTATTATTTCAGCTCCGGGAATTAGTTATTAAATATTCAATATTGCTTGGTTAACAGCAATATTAATATTTAACTTACTTATACTGTATTAAGTGAACGTCCACCGAACACCAATCTCAGCATATCCTGTCGAAATCGAGCTTAGGTAGCTTTCTCTTTATGGCAAATAATGAACACACTTCAAATCACATGCCAGAGACAATTCTTTATGAAATGAAAAATGGTTTATTCGTAATACTGCTATTCTAACATAAATGGATTAACTGATAAGACACAAAACATACATACACACAAAACATGCATAAGGGATTTTGGTAAGTAATTCCTAAAATTAAAGTTAGCCCTTTTAGCTATTTAAACGCTTGACTTGACCGGAAAGATCACGACAGATGCCTTATTGCTCTGTTACTGCATTCAGATCAGATTCTACCAGTTCAATCAGCAATATAGATTTAGTTAGAGGTAACGTTACTTGCTTTCGTTGACAATAAGCAGGCTGGAAGGTGTTTCGTTTCCTTCAAATGCGTTGCTCTGGTCTTTGTCCTCGGAAACCACGTGGGTTGGTTCGTGCGTCTCCGGGTGCTCTCGTGTGGAAAACACGTGAGATGTGGCTGCTGCCGCGTGACGTCACAGAAAGCTTTCCTTTCGTCCGTAGGCGTTCAGCTCGTTATTCTTTGATGTTGTGCCTTCTAGCCTTCGAATAGATGGTTGGTTTAGTCGGTGTCGAGACAAAGTTCAGGTAAGAGCGCGAGCAGGCAGAGAAGTTACAAGCGCAGCTCCAGCGATGTTAAAGAGAGATGTTCCAGAGAGCCAAGAGCCGAGAGCGTCACGCCATGTTTCAGAGAGAGCGATTCGCAACTGGCGCGTTGTTTTTCAACAGTCCGATTTGTCCTTCCTCCGGGCGGCTTGTCGAATCCGATCGTCCGTATGGGGCGGAGCCCCGCCCATGTCCAGGCTTGCTGGGCTGGAACTTTTAGGTGGTGTGATATCTCTCCACTTCTGGGCAAGATAACTTTATCGATAATTATACCTGTATAATTATGCAGGGTATTAAAATTTAACGGTCATCAACACAGTCTATCACATCTGAGTCTAGCTTTCTTTAGAGATCAAACACCGCGTAATAATACACACATTACAGTTTATACCGTTTAAAGCATGATTAAAAATTCCCACATTGTCCTAAATAATTGGCATTCAAAATCATCACATCATGCCTATGAGGGAAAGAGTACACATTAAATGTCCATATTTATTTGTGTAATTGCAATAGTTATACGTGTCAAAAAGGCAAGGAGTTTGGTTTTCCTTTGTCTGTCCGAAATGGACCAGAGTATTGCTTGTACTGGGAGAGAGGGAGGGGTTGAAATCCCCTCTAGGAATGTAGGCTTGACGGTGTCCAGAACCATTCCCGGAGCCGTCCGTACCTTTGCACTGAGCGTTAGTGATGGAATCAGTTGACCCTCTCCACTTTTGCATGGAAGGGAGGACTTTTGGGTAATAATTCATTTCTGTTGCTGGGTTGGAATTCTCCGTGTGTGTTTTCAGGTCGACATTGTGTTACAATATAGTGAATCATTGCGTCGCACCTTTAGCCACACCCATTGCGCGAGCCTGCAGTTATCCCTACTTAAGACTGTTTTTCTGCCATGTTTAACACAAAACAAGAGTCTAGATCAGAAGGTTAAGGTTAATATGGCAACATCACTTCATGGAGTTGCGTTCAAAGAACATTTTATTCTTATAGGACTGTTCAGTTCAAGATTATTTGTATAGCGTTATTTACGATACAATCCTTGCAAAGGAACTTCACAGGAAATTGAGTTTCTAAAATAGATTTATATTGTAGAAACTCAATGTAATTAAATAATCGACTGTCAGAACTGCATTTATATAGCCGAACTGATGCCATTACATTGTCGGGATTCACAGCCAAAGCTGCGCTTAATGAACAGAACAGCACGGGATATCGAGTTGCCTATATAATCATGACGGGTTTAATTCACCCACAGAGACGGAGAAGTAGAAATGATTTGCGTTCATCTGAAGATCCACCAGAGCTGCCGTCAGTGCCGTGGGGCGAGATCGCGAGAGCTATCAGACGCATGCAGTCGCGCACCAAATGCTCTCTCTGCACTCGCTAACAAAGCATTTAAAGGCATTGTTAGTTGTTTAACTGTGTGATGGATAGGACAAGCCTCGACTGGGCTCATTTATTTAAAAACGGGCTGTCAGCTGTGATAAAACTTCCCGGTGTTGTCCCGGCATAATATTGTATATTATGTAACATCATATTATATATTAGAACATTATTATTTATTGTATATTAAATGAATGCACATTTACAAATGATTTGTGAAATATTTAGCAAAATAATAAGCGTTCATTACAGTTTTTGTGTGTGCTATATATTTTAGTTTTTTAAATAAACTATACTTAAAGAAACTAAAAATGTTTTTTTCATTTCTACAATTAGAAAATCTTGATTTTGAAAAAACTAACTGGCAATTTTTGTATTATTTATTTTAAAGGTTAGTTCATTCATAAAGGAACATTCTGTCATCATTTACTAACCATTCATTAACCAATAATTTACCAAACCTCTTCTGTTGAAAAGAAACCAGTATGGACATCAATGGGGACCTACATCTGTTTGGTTACCAACATTGAGGGTGAGGAAATGATGACACAATTTTCATTTTTTGGAAACATTTTTCCTCTGAAATTCCCTCTGGAAAGCAAATCTATTTAATTGCCATTGTGTTTCAAATGTTATAAAATTGTCTTCAAGCTAATGGTAACAAAATATGGAGTTCCTGTTGATCTGTGGTGCAGAAAAACTCCAGGATGCGGAGCAGTACGTGCTTAGTCAGGAGGAGGCGAGTATGACGATGACAGATGGAGGAGTTATATTGAGAGGAAGGCGGTGTTGGGGGCTGCTAATGTATGCAGAACAATCGCACGACTTCACAGCGCTAATCTACATGCACTCACGCACTTACTTCAATAAACTTTCCTCCATTTGCAGTCTTGCTGTAAACCTACTCCCTGACTGTACTGTTCCCAAACTTATCATTGGCCTGAAGTTTGTGCGTCCACTGGTACGCCGGTAACAAAAGCAGTGCGATTGTGCTCCCCCACCATCCAAGTGCCTCAGAAAAAACTAAGAAAAGCAATTTAGTT
Source organism: Oxygymnocypris stewartii (assembly GCA_003573665.1). NCBI lineage: Eukaryota > Metazoa > Chordata > Actinopteri > Cypriniformes > Cyprinidae > Oxygymnocypris > Oxygymnocypris stewartii. The sequence continues at coordinate 15,558 of QVTF01022527.1, read as the reverse complement.
TTCAATTTCCTGCAGGCCCACAGTGAAGCGGTTATAGTGCTCCGGTCCCTTTGGAAAGGGAGAGAACTAGGCCGCAGTCTCCATGCACGAAAATAGCACACATCAACATCAGCGTGCGAAAATCACACAGAACCGCTCAAACCATTTGACTTGAATAGCTGTAAATTATCCGTGTGCATCCTGTTCAGATCATAGCAGTCATTAGAGCACAGTTCTGTGAATTACGACATCAAAGCAACACGTTCCTCTCAGATCTACAACAGGTTTATCTTCATTTGTCTCAGAAATCCCAAATGAGACTGCTTTAATATCTGGAATGTTTCTTGAGCAATGAGATTAAATGGAGAATCCTACTTCTCAGTTGTTTCTCCCAAGAAGAAATCTAGTAATCTCATATGTGTCTACTCTAGAGCTCCAGAAGATATCTCAGTAATTCGTTAACCGAATTAGTTGACCAGGTTATAGTTACCTAAAACTGAAACTAAAGCAAAAAAATGCTACAAAAACCTTTACTAAAAGTAAAATGGAAGATATTCAAATAAAACTGGATTCCAAATATTAATAGTATATAATAGTAAATGAAGAGTTATTTGAAAAAAATGATAAATGCTACTTTAAAAAAAAAAGCCGGTATTGTCCACTTCCAAGGCATCGTGAGTTCACGTTTTACTGCAGAAGCCGACAAGCGCCTTGTTGTGTTTGAACAGAAGACGATAAGTCTGTTTTAGTGAATCCGTGCGCTGCATTCAGGTCAGGTGACAAGGCTACTTTCACTTTTCCTTCTGTGAAACGTTTTCACAGAACTTTGCAAAAGCAGCATGTTACAATAATGAGGGAAAAGCTCTGTGTTTTGTGTGTAATCACATTCATACAGTCTATGATAACTAGGGCTGTGACGATAACCGCATTACCGCTTCACCAGATTTCTTGCAACGTGGGATTAAATTCCTGAATAAAACACGGTAGCGGTCGGTAACTCTGTACTGGAATGGGCAGTCTAACAATATCCCATTCTCGATGTCCTTTCAGAACAGCATATCTGCTTTTTACTCTTTACTCCCTCTTCTCGCTCACGTGCTGCACGCATGGACCAGTGCTTCTGTGTCATGTATTTTATTGCGCACAGTACGCAGCATGTGCATAACGGCGCTCAGACAGAACAGACAGGCTGTCGATGAGCAGGGCCGGCGCGTGCATGTAGAAGAACTAGGCGCTTTAGTGTGTTTATATCCATGGCTTGCTCAGGTTGTTATTCTTTTAATAATTTATTGTACAAAGAATGGGTTACAAACGATGACAAAGACTGTTCCATAATTCCTATTAAACTCAGAAGATATCAAAAAAAAAGTTATAGAAATTCATTAATATAATATAATAATATAATTAGCTGTTTTAAGAATAAAGAAGACGACTTTATTATTATTAATTTCCATGTTCATGTTCTTACAAGCTGCATGCGTTCTTGATTAAAAGGTAATTCAGGGCTCTAGACTCATTCTTCCCAGTGGTCGCACTTTTGCGACTAACTTTCTCAGTTGGTCGCACAAGCACATAATTTGATCGCACTTTAAAAAAAAATGTTATGCAACATTAGATTAATCAAAGCATGCTGAATAGCTTTTATCATAGTTTATAGCTATATGGTAACGAAGCTGTTCATCAGTATCATTTGTATCACCTTCTCTGGTTTAAGAAGCCGTCCTTTACTTTAGTTTGAAAATCAAATCCTCAGTTGCGCTCAGTCTGCTGCGTGCACCTTCACGCTCGCGCTGATGCAGTGAGTATAGGCTCTACCCACGACGTGCTCACGCTGAAAGCGACTCTCTTCACGTGATCAGTGAAATCTGACATCTACAATGTGCCGTGACTCTGTAGCGTGCACTGTATGAAGCAGACGCATTGGAGCAGCACAGACCATGTACAGTCTGTCACGTGTCTGTAATGAGACTATTTTGTGTATAAGTATAGAGGACTTATGATCACAACTGCCATTATTTGAAGTGTCACAAAATTCAGAAATGATCGTACGTTATGGGATTTTTCTCATTATTGATCGTACATACTGTAGGTCAAAACTATCGTACAAATACAATATTTATCGTACATCTGGCAACACTGCTAATACTCGATCCTACTCTTAAAAGCGCTTTTATTTCCTTCTTGGACAACCAAAAAATCCCAGTCTTCAGAAGACTGTGTCATAGCTAGCAACGGCGTCAGCCCCGCCCCCTCACTAAGATAACAGTTTTTGTCTTTTCCTCGCTTGCTGAGTTGCTCTCAGATTGGTCCTGATCTGTTTTACCTTTGTGTCAAGTACTGATTCATTTATGTTTATTTCTGCTTTTCCAAAGGAATTTTAATAGAAACATCTGAGATAAGGTTAAATAAAACATTCCATGAAGTTATGTGAGCTTTGAAAGAGCAGCCACGAAGCAAAACAATTTTCCATTCTTGTTCTCTTTTTCTTCTAATTTGTATTTCTCTCCATCTCAGCATTTCTCTCTCTCGACTCGTCTTTTTCTCTAGCATACATCACACCACCCTCTAGCCCGTGTCATTCAGATCTATGAACATCCATTAGCAACCATCTGTTACCACCTGCAGCAAAAGCCATTACACCTTTTTCCTGGCCTCTCTCTGTGTCTCTCTCTCTCTCTCTCTCTCTTTCTCTCTCTCTCTCTCTCTCTCTCTCTCTCTCTCTCTCTGTCTCTCTCTCTCTCTCTCTCTCTCTCTCTCTCTCTCTCTCTCTCTCTCTCTCTCTCTCTCTCTCTCTCTCTCTCTCTCTCTCACACACACACACACACATGCACACACACACACACGTACACTTACAGCTGCTCGTTGCCATGCTAAGCTTCACTCTCCTGCTCGGCTTATTAGACAGATGAACACCTTTATGATGTTGAAGCTCCAGGTCAGAACATCCGCCATTCGATGAGTCGATCTCACTCACCTGCCGGTGTCAAAACATCGCAAATCATCTACAGAGCTCTTAAACTACACCAGACTCACACCTCATCCAGTTCATCCCTTCATCTAGACCTAACAAGCCGGATCTGGTTACACTTCAAATTATTTGTGTGTTACCTGTGTCACGTTTAACCCCAAAATCAAAGACATTATATTAAGATAAATTATATTTTTAAGAATGAAAATGAAGCCTGTTGGAGAATTAAAATATAAAGCATATTTAAAAAATGAGCCCACATGACAATTATGTTTTTTTTACATTATTCTAATGATAATTAAGTCATTTTGTCCCCAAATTCTCACTGCTGTAATGTGTCTGTATGTTTTAAATTTGGGATTTTTTTTATTTTCTCATATTTTAATTGCTGTAATATAGTATTTTTATTACAGAAAAAAACGATTTTAATGATTTTTAAATTAGGTGTTTTTTATTTTTATTATATTTTCTTTGCATTTAAATTAGGGGGTTATTATTATTATTATTATTATTAAAATCAGTGCAAATTTGAACCATTAGAACAATACTATCATGATGTATGCATACTTGGTTGGTTGGTTGGTTGGTTTGTTTATGTATATATTTATTTACCATAATAAGAATTGCGTACATTTACTCAATTGTTATGATGTAAAAATGCAAAACATCCTGAAAAAATGCATATTTTAAAATATGCATTTTTAAGCAAAAGTTTATTCTTATTTATATAGCTAAGAAAAGCAAGTAGAATATATATCATTATGTATAAATACATATTTATTTTCAAAGTTGAAAAGCACAGTTTATGATAATATTATTTCCGATTTTTCATTATTTTTCTCTTTGTATTTAATGATTTTCAGGGTTATGACTTGCTTTGCATGTAGGGATGGCTCGATACCATAATTTTGGCTTTGGTACGATACCAGCATGTAATACCTCGGTATCGATACTAAATCAATACCATAGGTGACAAATAACCATTCTCAAAGGATAAGTGAACTTAAAACAATTTTATTATTAATAATAATAACAATAATAATAATACAAATAGATGTAACAAAAAACCTACAAGGAACATAGGTTACATTTAAAAAAAAAAATAGGCTAACTGAAGTAATAAGATGAAAATATATTAAAATCTTCAAATATTTTCAGTGCAAACTAAATGTTTCAAAATGTAACCAAAAACCTACCGGAAACATAGGTTACATTTTGACCGAGTTTGAAGAAAAAAAATACAACTGAAGTTGCGCAACAAATGTTGCTTTATTGTAAAGTGTTATTCTTAGTCAAAGTAATATTCAAAATCACGTTATTATTTCTCTCTCCCTCAGATTGTTTTCAGATTTCAGACTCAAATAGCCAATGAAAAAGCATTAAATACAAATCTCACTCTCTCGCTTGCTTCATATTAGCATCATATCATGAATACTACAATTAATATAGCAAAATTCTTGCTCAATTCAAATCCAATGAATATTGGATTGTATGAAATGAAGTGCATATGAAGAGCTCTTTTCCAAAATGCTATAAATCCATTTTAATAGTTTTAGAGAAAAGGACCTTTTTTTAACTAGACCCATACATTTTGTTAATATTCAATTTATCCTGTTAAAATGGTCTGTTGGCTCAGTCTGAACATGTTAAACAATGATTGTTAAATTAAACAACAATATTGTCCATTATAAATTCCAAGTTTTATTGTTTTTTTTTCAAAACGCTACAAATCCATCCTTTTTTTATGTTGGTTTATGTCTTAAAAAAAAAGAGAACATGCAACATATGACATAAGGGACTCATACTATAAGCCGGTCGCACCAGTCTTGTGTTGATGTAACCCCCCGGGTCCACACCATCACACCGAGCGGGTCGCGAACCCGGGTTTCCGGTGCGGGAGGCGGGCGCTCTAACAAGGAACGCCGAAGGCTACAGCCGCTAGCGTCAGTCGCTAGAGCGCCTCTTTTTGAGGTCAGGGGAGTGAGGTTTACACACAGCCCTTACTGGCATACACATCTGTTACATTGACAATCCCACAGTGGGTATTAACAATGCCACCTGAGTGGAACGAACCTTCTTTTTGTTGTTTGTTTTTTGTGATTTTCTTGTCCAGTCAAATGAGGATATATCACAATTTAGGCTAAAAACAGGTTCGGCGCTTATAGGCGGTTTGGAAAAGAACTGCGTCGTTGCAGTACATTTTAAACAAGGAAATATAGCGATTTGGGCAGGAAACATTGATGGAAGCAGTGAATAGGCTCAGTACACCGCAAAATGGCATGATGAACTCATTTTGTTTAAATTTGGCGTTTATCGCGTTTTGGAAAAGAGCTCTTCATATATGACGTGATCAAAACTTCACTGGTTCTAGCGTGTCGCACACGCTCGTTGAGCTTACTTGATCACATCTGGATGTGCGCTGATTCAGTTGTGAATAAAAGTTCCATTAAATCTGAATTATGAATTATGCACTCATCAGTCAATCTCTTAATTCTCTGAAATATCAGGTTGAGCGACAAATGCTTGAAAAGAGTTGTGTTCATATGGCAACATGATTTAGGCCTATAGCAACACTTACTACAGGTGCAGTAAGGTCAGTTCGTTCACCTTTATCATCTGTTTTGTATCCAATGTAATGCCATATTTAACTTCTACTGTTCTCTTTATTTATAAATTTCGGATGCATTGATAAAAGTTTGATTCAGTTTGATCCATCGCGTTGTTTACCGGTTGCTCAGCAATTTAGGAAGCACTGCCACCTACAGGTGCATTTTGCAACGTCAGCATATAAAATACTGAATTTAGCAAAATTATGATATCGTACCATTTTAAATATAATATATACCGGTATACCGTGCATCCCTATTTGTATGTTACCAAGATGGCCACCAAATGAAATTACTAACTTTAAAGAGACTTTGAATGCAGTCAGAAAACTGAAACGTCATAATTGCCATGCATTTATGTGTAATGAATATCTTTGAACATTACCACCAATCCAGAGTCAAGAATTCAACAATACATTATTATAAAAGAGAATAACTTAAGCAGAAATCTTGAGGGAGCAGCAAGATTAGATCAGCTATCAAAATCTAGAATCTGTCCTTTATTAAAACTGGATTAAAGCCTATAAAAGTACAAAATCCACACATAGAACCTAACACCACATAAAACAAGGTCTGTCTGACCGACAAAAGAAATGTTATCTGTTTAAAACCGCTCTAATCCACTAAAGCTCTCTGCATTTCTTCATACTAACCCGCTGATTCAAATAGGCTTTTGTTTTGACTCAAACAGGACACACTTTCCGTTTAACAGGAGCACTGCATCATCCGACACAGTCCTTGATTGCATGGCTGTTTGGGGTCTGTATGTGCGTCCGACGCTATCGATTTGTTGCCTTAATTGTTACGAGACGCTCTTGAGGAGACAGGAATGGCTCCTGTGTTTAAGCAGTTGTTCGACTAGCATCTGTTCGCCGTACTCCAGCGTTTCCTGTGGAAGAGCTAGACAAGGGCGCGGAGAAGAATAGAAACTAGCACTCTTAGCGGTTTCTGTAGAGACACGTGAACCGTACGCGAAACGCTGTTGCTCTTGACGAGGATTAAAAGGTCTGAGTGTGGCAGTTATAGAGTATCTCCTAAAATACTACTCTGAAGTACATAAACAATGATTTAGGCTTTTTTTCTCTGTTGTTTTCTGTGGATGCGTTTAGGGTTGATTCACGAGTCTATTCAGCTTGTTGTTTTTCTCGGCTGCAGGCTACAATTGAAAGAGATGGCTTTGTGTGGAAAAACAGCTTTTGAAAATGTTCCCCTTTACAATCTAATATGAACATCGACTCTCTGCTGAATAGCAAATAAAGAGCAGTGAAGAGTGTGGAGCTTGTGGGAAGGAGAGATATATAGACATGTGCACGTGTGAGATATGCACATCTGGATATTTACATGTGTAGGATAAGAAAATATAGACTAGACGTCATATCTAAGATAAACATCAAAAGACCTTCACAAACATTTGACTTTGGGAGCCATAATATTATGTGAAACAGGATATGCAACAAGAAAAAAAATCATAATGGCATTTGGTTTAATCTGTATTTATTTTATTTTATTATATTATATATATATAATATTTTATTTATTTATGTATTCATTCGTTCTTTCATTCATAATTTTTTTAAATGATTAATTTATTTATTGATATTATTTGATTGATTTATTCATTATTTAATTTTATTTTAGATTATTAATTTATCATAATTTTTTTTAATTCATAGTATTTATTTTTGTGTTTTCTTAATGTGCACTGAGAAATCATGTACAATAAGACCATATATATTTTTTATATTTTTTTATTTTTAAAATAAATATGCTAGGACAAAAATAAGCTGAAAAGAGAAGAGCTTACTAGCGTCATGGTCTTTTCACTTTGTCATACTGTACTTAGTTATCTGACTAAACATTACAAATATACAATGCAAACTATGGTTGTGCAAATGTATTATGTGCAAGAAATGAGTTTGAATCAGAATTTGAAGCTGACTTCAGTAATTCTTCTCTATCTTAGTCAATAAAAGTGACAAAGAGAGCAAAAACCAAAGAGATATGTTTTTCCCCATAAAAAAAGACATGTGAATGTTTGTCATTGACTGAACAATATAAGATGTTTAATTCACTGTGCAGTTAAACTTCTAGAATATAGTGAAGAGAAACATGTGTATGTGGTCTTATTTTCTTTATTTGAGAAATAATTTTACATTGTATGCTATCTTTTTTTGTTTGTATTCATGTATGTACATGCATTTGTGTGTTTGACTCGTCCATCTTGAAGAGTTGAGCTCTCACTCTCACTTCATTCTTGCTTTCTTCTCTTTCTGTCAGTGACTAGTTGGAGGAGACTGTCAGGAGACAGGGTTTGATCAAGAGTCTGTCCGTAACACACACATACACACACGCACGCGCACACACACGCACACGTGCACACACACGCAGACTCACACATACACGCAGACACACACACACACACGCACGCACGCACACACACACGTGCACACACACGCAGACACACACACACACACACACGCAGACACACACACACGCACACACACACACACACACACACACACACACACACACACACACACACGCACGCACGCACGCACGCAGACAGAACACTTTCATGTCACCACAGGAAGTTGTTTGATGAGCAAACGGCAGCACCACGGGGTCGGTCACAGTCAAACATGGTCTTTGATTTCCATTCGAGCGGCTAAACGAAAGTGCTTGTGTGAAAGACAGAAATCACAGCTGTGGCGAGAATAATACACTGAAAATAATCCATTTTGTAATCAGTATTTGCCCACATTTCTCGATCCAATCAATTTGAAAAGGATAATATCCATTTTTAAAGTTGTGAAATAATATAATATAGGGTTAATATGGGGGTTTTAAATTATTTTTTTCTTTTGTAATAAATAATTTTTTTTTGCAAATTAATGATCTCACTTATTAGGAAATGTTGTCCTTATATATATATATATATAATTTAATTAAATGACAAATTAATTCTTTACTTTTAGCAAAAGTTTTATTTTTTAAAGAATAATAATTCATTTTAGAACCTAAAAGCAAAGTATTTTTTAGATTTAATTACAATAAATATTTTGTAAAAAAATAAAAAATACAAAAAATTATAATACAAAATGGTTTGTAAACAAATTTAGCAAATCTATTAGCGAAAATCAATTTGGTTAGATTGGAACTAAGAAGAAGAAGAAGAAAAAGAAAAAATAAATTAAATCCGTAAGACAGAGTAATATGTTTCCATTGTGTTCCCATGTTTCATTGGTTGGCGCTAGAGCTGATAAATTATCATTTAAAAATTAATTAGACTCAATATTTTAGTCTTGCATTGTCTTTTAAGTGGATCCTTTTTAAGTGACCTTCATTAGCAGTCCGTTAGCTCTACAGATTGAACCTAATTAGTTGAAGCGTTAACCTTTCCGCCTCGTTCTGTAGCCGTCCTATCTCTTATGCCTCGCTATGTGGCTATGCAAATATCATGAGACGTGAGGTCAGTGGCGAGGATGAGCCTGGGTTTCTGTCCGCGAGGACGGCTAATCTACGCTTCACCTCTTCTTATCTTGCCGACTGGCCGCTCGCTGCTCTCCACGGCTCCGCTGAGGGAGAACGCTGCTCTCCACGGCCTTCAGGCTCCAGAGACTTCTGCCGAATTATCATCAGCGCTTCCCCATCTCTCTCAGCTTCTGTCAGATTTGTTTTCAGGCTTGAAGGTCAGCGTGTGGGAAGTCTGGTGGTATAGCTTTGTGGCACAAATAGTGTGTCTGCACTGGAGACTCTTCTGATTTCTTAAGAGAGCTTCCAGCATATGCCTCGACAAACGCTGAGTGTTTTATATTGTGTGTTGTAGATCATCAGATTGAGATGTTTCTTTATAATGCCGGGTTAGTTTCAGCAGTTTCCAAGGAGATTTTCAAGGTGGAGATTGAGGCTGAAAACTTTCCTCCATCTTGTGGTCAAAAGAATATCATGACACTTCAAGTCTGTGGTTTCTGTTTTTAATAAATAATGCACAATCTTCTAGTTTTTCTTTTCTTTTCATTCACTGGGATGCTTCTCTATGCTGCCAACTAGTTTTGTGTATTTGTATTTTGTACACTACAGTTCAAAAGTTTGGGGTCAGTAAGCCTCTTTTGCTCACCAAGGCTGCATTTATTTGATTAAAAATACAGTAATATTGTGAATAATTTTTACAAATTAAAAGAACTGTTTTCTATTTGAATATGTTCAAATGTAATGTATTCATGTGAAGCAATCACATCATTACTTCAGTCACATGATCCTTCAGAAATACTGATTTACTGCTCAAGAAACAGTTAAAAACAGTTATGTTGCTTCATATTTTTGTGGAAATCGGATACTTTTTTCAGTTTTTGATGAATAGAAAGTTCAAAAGAACAGCATTCATTTGAAACGATACAAATGTCTTTTTGCCGCTTTTGATCAATTTAATGCATCCTTGCTCAATAAAAATTGTAATTGCTTTAAAAAAAGAGAACAATTAAAAAATTGTTAGCCATTTTTGGTGCGTTTGTTTGAATTTTTCATTATCTTTGTAAAAATAAATGTAAAAAAATTCAAAAATTCAAAAAGTTTTTATACACCTTTTATTGTAAACGATGCAATTTGATGTGCCATTCGCGTCTGATTTGCGTTGATTATGTAGAATTTGCTGTAATAATAGTGATGCTTGTCTTAAGCCCCCCCCCCCCCCCACACACACACACACACACACACAAAATGAGTCTCCAGTCCGAGACGCTTGCTGCTTTGACTCAGTATGAGGCAGCAGTTGTCTGAGATTATTGCAGAAGCGGCGTTTGATTTGTTACACCAGCGCAGAGTCTGAGGCAGAGTCATTGTTTGATACAGTATTATAAATGATTGTCTATTAGAGTGGATGATTGTTTATTGTCCCCTAATAAATAACCGGCTGCTCCATCAGTTTCCAGCAGCAGTGAGTCTGCGTTTAGACGATCACTCACTGTCAGAGAGCGCTCCAAACGTCTGCCTGCGCCTGACAGCTTGTCATTTTTTGACGCTATCTCACTGGGTGAAGACCTGACTGTCATATTGATTGGCAGATTGTTTTTTGCATGTGTTTGCGGCATATTTCAGGAGCTTGTATATTTGCTAATTTCCTTCATGCGTTTAGCTGGTGTGCTGCAGGTGTGTGCGCAGGACCTAAAACTGACACTCATTGAGAGAGTAAAAAAATACAAGTTAAAAATAGCATGGTGAGTTTATGGAACAGTGTTATTAAACTTATATAATGATAATAATCCTCCAAACTCAAACTGAGTTTGAGTCGCTTATAGCGTGCATTTGAAAATGCGCTAAACGTCTTCTTAACTTTGTAATGTGAATGTTTAGAAATAAGTTATCAACAAACCATAAGTTGCCCTGTTATTTTAAAAAACAACATCTATATGGTTTAATGTTTGAAAGCAAAGAAAAAGACCCAAAGATATTAGTACTGTGATTGCACTCTTTTAATATTATTATTATTATTATTATTAATAGTAATAATAATCATATGAATTCCAATTATTAATTCTATTCATTTTTATTCATTTGTTTTTAAAGCACATTTAAATACACAACAAAAGTAATTAATAAATAATAATAATAGTTGCAATTAGATGTTTCTCCCCAATTTGTTCTGCCTACTTATAAGTAATGCACATAAAGTTTAATGGCTGGTAATAAAAATATTTATGGCTGGTAACTTTTCTCAAGTCACCAGCCATTGGCAGGTGTGGCAGTTATTATTTTTAGGCCCTGTCTGTATGCGTGTCTTTTTTTCAGCTGACCCTCGTCGTCCCGCCGGCTAAATGAACATGTGAAATGAGTTCTACTTGCTGATTGGTTTATGGCTTATGTCCATGTAAAGCCTGGAGGAGAAAGGCCAACTTTGACCTTGACTAAATAACCCGTGGGATGCGTTTAGATTGCCTCTCGCTCCTTTTCTACCCCAGTTTTTTTTTCTTTCCCAGTCCTTCATCTTGGTCTCTCTCTCTCTCTCTCTCCTCCTCTCTCTCTCTCTCTCTCTCTCTCTCTCTCTCTCTCTCTCTCTCTCTCTCTCTCTCTCTCTCTCTCTCTCTCTCTCCCTCTCTCCCTCTCTCTCTCCTGAGATCTCTGACTTCAGTAATCCAAGTGGCTCAAGATAAAAGTGCTGGCGTTGACTCCAGTGTCTTCACTGCTTTAATACAAATTAATCCCCCTCATTGATTACAAACTTACAAGCTTATGCACAGCTTATCAAAATAAGCCTCTACCTGGTTTAAGCGTTCGCCCGTGCTGCGCCGTGCCACACTTGTGTCCATTTGCACGTCGATGCATGTGTTGCTCGATAGACACTTTATTTAGCGGTTTTAAATTCTTCCATCTCAAGAGATTTCTTTATCATTTCATGGTAATAATGAGACGTCTCTTGTGTCTCCACTGATTATTCGAGGTGTTTGCTAAGTGAAGCATCACTATTATCTTTGTTCATACACCGGTTAGGGAGTTGAACTTTGGTGTAACCCGTGTTTGTTGTGTCATTATGTTTCTGCTCTCTACTTTTATTTCTATGATTTAAATTGCAGCAGTACTGGTACACAAAGGTTAAAGAATCGTAATAGATGTCATTTACAGATACGGTGGAAAATGGTTGTGAAAAACTAAATCATATATAATTATATGATTACTATTATATCATCCTTTGGAATATTTGCATTCTGAACAATGACCTTTGCATTTGCATTATCCCTTACATTTCATATTTTATTAAAAGTTATTATCATGTTATTCTTTAAAATATTTGCTTTTGGAATAATGACCAACAAATTATCAATTTTTCTTTGTAATTAGTTATATAAATGTATATTATAATTTGTATTATTTTATATTGTATTATATTATATTTTATAATGAATCATATAATTATATTTTTTTTTTAAATATTCGCTTTCTGAATAATGAAAAATGCATTATTCCTAAAATGTATTAATTAGTTTTTTATTATATTATAGTAAAGCTTAGCATAGCATTGTATAGCTTAGTATAGCAGCTTATTTTATAACAACTCCTATAATTATATTATTCTCTGTAAATTTGCTTTCTAAATAATGACCATTGCGTTAACCCTTACATGTTTAAATTAATTTCTATATTATTATATTATATTCAGGGCTGTCAGTTTTTAATCTAATTATTTAGAAAGTGCTGCGATTAATTAATCACAAATTAGATTTGACTGTGAAAATACCCCCAAAAGACAATTTAATGCTAATATTGTGTTAAATGTTTAGGCTTTAACAGCCTGACATAAAGAATGGAGCATAAAAGATGATCATTTGATGTATTTTTGATCAGTATTTTTTGTTACTGTTACTGGTAGCCAAAATGCGTTAAACTGACAGCCCTAATTATATTATATTATGCAATGATCATTATTCAGAAATCAAGAATATAGTTGTTAAAGTGCCCCTTTTATGGGTTATGAACTTATGAAAGGTCTATATTTTGGTTTTGGGAGTCCCCAACAACAGGTTGACATGCATGCAAGGTCAAAAACACTTTCATTGTCTTATAATAGTCTATGCATTTACTTGGTCAACGACTCGCCAAACGATTCGCTCAACGATACATTTTTCCAAACCAGATCTAAAACTTTGCAGGATGTTTTCATTCACTTAGAGCTGTGTTACACACTGCATGAAAGCTCATTATCAAAAACCCATTATAGGGGCACTTTAAAATAATGTGTGAGAACTATTGTGAATATTGAGAGAATCTTGATGGATAAAATCCACACATTAAATGACTGAGTTCAGCGGTGTGTTTGCTGATCTCACATGGTATCCAGGCTTCATCACTATAACAAGGGAGAACTGTGAGATTTTATGGGGCACAGATACATTTGGGACACCCCAGAAAATGTCAAAGATTGCTCAGGATGTAGACAGCATTAACCTCAAGTTGTCTGTCATGTTGCATTATATATACACACACACACACACACACAATACATTTTTAAAATGTTTATAAATGACATATTTAGATTTCATTTTATAATTATATAAAGCATTGCAAATTTTAAATATGAAGCATAAAGCTGTTATGCTTTACTATGTTACACAAACTATTTTTTAAACATATTAAATAGTTAATGCACAAAAAAGACATGATTAATTGATTTGAAACATTGCACTCTTTTGTTTTGGTGTAAATCTAGGAATAGCAGCAGCAGTGAATGTTAATTCTATAAATTCCAGAAATCCATGGAGCTGCAGCAGAGTTTTGGCCGTATCATTTCAGTCGATCTCACTGCCAGTAGTGGCCCTTTTCCATCTGTCTGAACTTTTCTTCCTTTCTCTATTCGTCTCTTTCCATCTGTCTCAATCATTTTATTCTCTCTCTGATGGATGTAATGTGGGGGTTGAATGGAGAGATCGATCAGGGCGCTGTGTGTTGAAGCAGTCAGGCTGCTGGGTCTCTGCGAGCGCAGATTATTTCCCAAATTATTACAGCCGCCAGATGCTTGTCAGAAGACTCTCTCCGTCAAGGTTAGACTCTCTCTCTCTCTCTCGCCTCATCTCCTCTCTCCTTTCTCTCTTTCTCTCTCTCTCTCCCATCTCTCGCTCTCTCTCTCTCTCTCTCTCTCTGTCTCTCTCTCGCTCTCATTCTCTCTCTCTCTCTCTCTCTCTCCCTCTCTCTCTCTCTCTGTTCTCTCCTCTCTCTCTCCTCTCTCTCTCTCTCTCTCTCTCTCTCTCTCGCTCTCTCTCCTCTCTCTCTCTCTCTCTCTCTCTCTCTCTCTCTCTCTCTCTCTCTCTCTCTCTCTCTCTCTCTCTCTCTCTCTCTCTCTCTCTCTCTCTCTCGCTCTCTCGTCTCTCTCTCTCTCTCTCTACTCCTCTTTTGTCTTCTTTTTCTCTCTTTTCTCCTCTGCTCTTGTCAAGCATTAGCATAAAGTTTCCACACTGCAGCTTATTTTGGCCAGGAAGCGCTCACTTAGACAGGAACAAGTTATGATGCCGATGATGGATGGTTGTGATGTCACTATACGGCCAAGACTTCATTAATATTAATTAGCTTATGCTGATTTTGCTCCATAGTCTTCCAAAGACCACATGGTCATGTTAACAAATGAATATTCATGATCCAAGTCAACAGATTTATAAGTGACATCATGGGCAGATATCCTGTGTGACCTTGCAGACTTTCCATATTGTGTCCACAATGTTTTTTGTTTGTTTATTTATTGTCCAAAATATATATATTTAAAATATTATTATAATAAATAATATAACTAATTAATATATATAACATGCATAATAAATAGGTGCACAAATAATCAATTGTGTGTTGTGTTAGGGGTGTAACAATACGCGTGCAGCAAAAATGATGCAAATATTGAGGATTTGGTTTCGGAGGAAGAGGACGAGGATTTGGTTTCGGAGGAAGAGGAGGACGGAGGATTTGGTTTCGGAGGAGGAGGAGGAGGACGGAGGATTTGGTTTTGGAGGAGGAGGAGGAGGACGGAGGATTTGGTTCACCAAAGAAGGTTCTACTCTTGTGGGAAAAAATGCAAGCACCGTCAACGATAGCCAGTTTAGTTTGACTTTTCTTTTTGTTTTCATTTTAAAAAGTTACCTCACTTTAAGGCTTTCTTTTACTTATTTATTTGTATTCCTCTGTGTTTGCTAAACGTTCTGTAATCTATTAGTCCGTATGTAATAAAGCATGTGGTGGATGCCATGCCTCATCTTATTCGTTTTGTTCATAAATGATGTAAGCTAGTTTGTCATTGTAGCCTGCTGTTTTATTGTTGTTGTGCTTTTTAATTAAGAATAACAAAGAATCCATATTTAGTTTTAGTCTTAAAAAGTGAAAGGTGAATGAAAGTAAGCAAAACAGACAATTATATTTTCTTGTAAAACGTGATTAAAGATCGCGAATTCAAAAGCGAAATCATCTGAAGTCTGGCTTATAATAAAGCAAAAGAGGAATTCTACTTCACATAATTCAAATCACAAATAATACTAA